>SPJY01031580.1:0-187096 GCA_005191435.1 Raddia distichophylla
GCTTGGAGTCTCCGCCGGTACCACGTCAAGACCGAAGTCTCGCGACAAACAAGCTTGTACAAACACCTCTTGAGCGGAGGTCGACGCATTGCGAGGCGTCGGGGTGTCGGGATAGCCCTCTCCTTGTGAGGGAGCCCGGTCTCGGTGTACGGGTTCGAGGAAAGCCCTAAAACCTCATGAGTAAGTTGCCGGCTAGGGACGATAGAGTCCCAGCTATCTTTGGATAGCTTCGGCATCTAGGAGTAGGTGCTTCGCACCGAACCTAGTAAAAAATCATTCGTGTCCATTTACTTTCCGCACTAGTTCATTTACTTTGCTTCGACTATTCGCTTATAGTACTTAGTTTCCGCTAGATCGTACTCTCATTAGTTAGGCTTGTGGTTAGGTTAGTTAGTTGAATTAACTTGCTTAATTAATCAAGAAAAACCAAAAATACCTAAAAAGAGCCTATTCACCCCCTAGGTCGTAGATCCTTTCAACCACTCTACCTTGATCGGACACGTCTGCGCCCTCACCGGACGCGTCCGATGAAACAACCGAGAGCAGTTTGTGGAACTTCCATGACATCCCTTCTCATTTTCTACACAACAGAGGCTCGTTCATGGAACTTCCATGACTGCTATCTGTCCAAAACACTCTCTCTCACACTCTCTTGGTCACAGTTGGCTTGGGAAAGGGTCAAGACATGTTTGTCGACTACCGGTGACGGCTCAACTCAGTAAGGGCATAACTTTGGGCGAGGTGGGACCGCCGAGGTTTCCGGAAGAGTTTGAATCCTTTTGGAAGGGCTCTAGGTCTATTTGAGCGGGAGTTTTCGCGCCTAACGCTAGACTTGACTTGGCGGCCACGAAACTACCCCGGGTAGAACCTACCTAGCCTCGGATGCCCTCGGGCCCACCTAGTGGCTACAACTCAACACCACCAACCCCAAGGACACCTGGCACTCTCTAGGCTTCTCTCGGATGTTCTCGAATATTCTAGAAACAACTAGCCCAACCCGGAGAAGACATGAGATGAGTGCTCAATGGGACCACCTGCCAGAGACTAAGTCTCGCACCACCGTGCTCGAGACTCGGACACGCACGCAATCACAAAGACATTAAGAGAATGTGCTAAGCAAAATAAATGTCCTTATGACACGTGGCACCAAATGCCAAAACAACTAGCCTAGACCTAATAGGCTTTCACAATGACCGAAGTGCGTGCCGGTGAACAACGGGATCCGATTCCCGGCAACGCTCCCCCCGTCCACCATTTTTACCCTTTAGCAGTTAAGCCAAGTACACAGAGGATACTTGCCTATGATACCACTTGAAGGGATCTACGGCCTAGGGGGGCGAATAGGCCCTTTTTAGGTTTTTCGGGTTTTTCTTTAGCAATTAAACAAGTTAAACAACCTATTTAAACTAGCCAATTCAACTAATTAACCGAGTGCGACCTAAGCGGAAACTAACACTAACGAGCAAAAGTAACAACGATAGCCGAATCAACGGGAATTGAAATGCAAGAAGTAAATGCCGAAAGTAAGGGAGATAGAGGCTCACGATTTTTTACTAGGTTCGGTGCGAAGCACCTACTCCTAGATGCCGAAGTCGCCCGAAGGCGACCGAGACCCTTTCTATGGGGACCAAATTTCCAGTAATACTAGAAATTTAGTCTCCAAACAGGATCGATACAAATTTATGCTTATTACATAACTAGAGAAATTACATCAGAGTTGTTACAGCAAATATAAACATTAAACTATTTCACTACCTATTTCTGTAACCAAGCTTGTGATATAGGTAACCAAAACATCCGTGCCAGGAAGATCCAATTTCTTTAGTTGAACTCAAATTCATCTCTACAAAACACATGGGATCTATCCATTTAAAATGAATAGTTCCCGATAAATCGGGTAAGTACCAACCGTACTTGCAGGTATTCTACAGGAATTCTTTATTAACTAAATGCAATGGAAACATTTGTTGAAGCTCAGCTTTTGGTTGGAATGCAATAACATAAATATACTTTTCAAACTTAATTGATATTCCAAATCAAAGCAATTTTAGTGAGCATGATCAAACTCTACCATCATCCACCATCCTTATGCACATCTGCTAGCCAGGTGTAGGTTTTAAAAATTTAAGACATGAATTCATATGATTAAGATAGGTATCACCCTTCTGACATAACTTCATATACCCAAAGTAAGGTCCATCGATGACTTTGTTTTAACGACTCTGCAGAATCTGCCCAGCTTTACCCGTAAAATGATCAGTAATACGGATGGACGGTTGTTTATGCCATTCTTAACCACTTAAACTCAAGTTTTAATAGAAGCAAATGATTTACGTATGGTCTTTCCATACGCTGCCCTTGAGTGTGCCACGCGCAACATTAGCCGTGCCCTCGCCCAAGCTGGCAAAGATGAAGATGTTTCCGAATTTGCCTTTATAGTTTATAGTACAATGATCCCAGGCTATAAACTCCCTCTCACCAGCCTGGTGCCCTTGAGTGTGCACCTTTGCCCGGGATGCCTGACCCAAGCCGACATAATATTCCTTTTTCCGAATTGCTCTATATAAAACAAATGATTTTATCTCCCAATTCTAGCATATCAAATGAGCTATCCACCCAACTCATCCATATGCTCTCATCCAACTTTCAAATCAATGACATATGAATAATTGCGTAAGCATGCAATGTAGAAAGTCTAAAAGTATTTTGGGTTGGCTAAGGTCGATGGTTTGGATACGAAATTTAAAACAGACAATTCACATATACTTAGCTAGAACATAATGCTGTAAATATAATTAAACAGGTATAGGCATAATTATGCATCAAATGTAGAACACCTGCCTTATGAAGCTATAGTTCCAGAGTTAGGGATATATCCAGATTATCCAGAGAATATCCTTATCCAGACTTCAACTCGCCGTCTATGTATTGCAAAAAGGCAAAAAGATTCAATAAATATCAAATGAAGGAACTACTGCAGACAAAATAAAGATATAAAAGGAATTTTAACATAAAGGAGATGGTGAGAAGGGTAATGGACTCTATGATTTCTAAAGTTTTTGGCAGAATTCTCTTTTGAATAGGAGGGGTGGTGAGTAAGTGGAGTTTTCAGGCTCTGGGCAGGGTCTTTGCAGTACTCTGTGTGGTGCATGGATGTGGATCAACAATATTCCAGGGATCGAGGTCGACGACATATATGATGCCGGAGTTCCGAGATGGAATATGTTGAAGATAGAGGTTTAAAATCATGAAATATGTTTTTAATAAATTAAAATAGCCGATAATATTACTCAATATTTTTAAAATACTTTTCAAGAATTTTCCTAAATTTTTCTTTAGAAGAAAGTGTATCTTGAATTAAAATGGGGGTTAAATTAATTATCTTGGCATATTTTATTTGCAAAATGGTGGTATTATATTTTTATAAAATTCTATGACTTCTAATATACTTATAGAAGAATTGGTATGATTTTTAGAATCTTTGAAATAATTTTAGAAAGTGCTAAGACAAAATGGGGAAAATTACAAGTTATTTGGTTTGAGAAATTTTATAAGACAAATGATGTGGTTTTACATTTTTATAAAAATCTACACATCTTAAAGTGCTTATTGGAATTTTCATGGGATTTCTAGAGCTTCATAACTATTTTTAGTAAAGGGAAACCTCTTTCTGGACGTTTCTGAAAATGGAAAAGTAGGATTATGACGTCGTGCTGACGTCATTCTTCTTCTTCCTTCAGCCATGGCCATGGTAGGACTTCGGGTTGGGGTAAAATTGGGGCAAAATAGGGCACGGGAGAGGGGGCTTCTTGGGGGGGGGGATGAAGAGGACGTCGAAGGGAACCTAACCGTGGGCTTGTCTCGGCCGGAGGTGGTCGGAGGAAGGCCGGCGGCGAGGTATGGCGGCGGCGGTCACGGGCGGCGTCGGTGGGGTTGCTCCAGTGTGCTACGGCCTTGGGTGAAGGCGGCAACGACTTCACGAGCTCCTAGTGAATAGTGATCCCTTCTCCTTTTGGTGTCGAGCGCGGAGAGAGATCGAGGCGGCGGGGCGGCACTTCGCCGGAGTTGAGGAAGAAGGCGGCGACGGGGCTCGGCTGTGGTGAACCAGAGGGAAAGGAGGAGCAAGGGAAGTAGCTTGAGGTCGAGGGAGGTCGCCGGCATCTTTATATAGCCGAGGAAGTCGGTTTGGGACGCCGTGGCGAGCTCGCCCTCTTCAATGGCGGCGGTGCCGTGGCGGAGCTCGATTCGTCGAGTGAGGCGGCCGGATAGACATGGAAGCTGTCGGAATGGATTCCTTGGAGGTTTATCTACAAGTTTCATGAAGGTTCTGAGCGAAGATAAGCATCACAGAGGCGGCGGCGAGGTGTTTTCCGGCGGCGGCGGCACACAGGCGTTCCTCTCTGTGCGTGCCTGAGGAAGAAAAAGACTAGGGAACCTAATAGCTAACGGGATCCCGTTCTCCTGTTAGCGAACGGGATAACCTCGCACGACTCGCTCCCTCCCACGCGCGCGTCATCTTCCTCGCGCCGTCTCTCCCCTGTGCTCGTGCCCCCGCCCCCGCCCCCGCGCCGCCGCCCTTCTTCCCCGTCTCCGGCGGCGCGGGACGCCGCCGGATCCGCGTCCGCGCCTCCTCCCCACCGCCAGATCCACCGCCGCCGGTGCTCCGCGCCCCTCCACCTCCCCCGCCGCCCCGGCCGCCCACCCTCTCACTGTGACCAGTAAAGGGTGTCTTTGTCATCTTGCCAAGTAGACAAGATTCGCATGTGTCAAAAGATCGTAATAACTTCGTATAGCATACATTATACGAAGTTATACGACTATCACCGCCCGGCCGCCATCTCCCCCCTCCCCCGGCTCCGGCGGCGCCATCGCCGCCTCCGCCGCCGCTCTTGACGAACCCGACCTACCGCCGGTCCACCGCCACCCCGACCTCCCTCTATATCCCAGGGAACACAAAACCCCCAACCCCCAAACCCTAATCCGAACGCCGGCGGCGAGCTCGACTCCGGCGAGGTTGCGGCGGCGGCGGCGACGGCGACGAGGTCGATGGTAGCTCCGGTAAGCTCTTCCTTCTTCCTCCTCCCTCCTCCTCCTCCTTCCTGCGCGCGCGCGAGCTATCCCGTTGCGAGCTATCCTAGTGGCTTCGACTCAACCGACCCCGTGAACACCTGGCACTCTCTCGGTTTCCTCAGGCCCACCTAGTGGCTTCGACTCAACCGACCCCGTGGACACCTAGCACTCTCTCCGTTTCTCTCAGACCTTTTCGAACCTTTTAGCACAAAAACACAATGCCGTCTTCATGTTCATATGAAAATATACCTACAGATACAGATCTTGTGCTGTTTGTGAGAAGACAAAATATAACGTGCAATTGCAAATAAGCGGTTCTGTCAAGGAAATTTAAATACCTGCTCATAACAAATAGGTAAAATTACTCTACTTAAATGTTCACTCTGATCATCACATATTGTTGACCAAGTTGTTTCATTTGTAGTACAGACGAGCCAAATCAAATTGGCATGTTATCTGAAGCATAACTTTTCAGACAAACCAAACTGGTCTGTTGTTATCTGAAGCATAACTTTTCTTAGTATTTTGTGATGATACATCGCATCATATACCTTCTAAATGCTAGAAGAACAGGCAACCGGTGATATTAGAGGCAAAACTATCCACCTGCCAAACCTGCAGGAACGCGAGAACATCACACCAAACTATCCACCAGAATAGTTGAGTACAATGATATTTAGTTAGTGATTATTCATAGGACCAGATCATCACACTAGTGCAACATAAGCGGTAAGCCCAACACCAGTACACGACACAGACTATCTCAACATACTAAGTCCAACGATCAATACTAGTTACTTATCTAGATAGAGTTCAACAGAGTAAGCTTGACAGTGACCGCAAAGATGAAATACTAATGTTACTTATCCAGTGGTCAACACAATAGCATAGCTTAATAGTGGCTGCACATCATCCATCTCATAATGCTTATTGATGAGCCCCCTCAAAAGTCCATTACTGACCATCTGACCTTCACGCGCATCTTCATGGCACCAACAAAGACCAGGTCTTCTTCTCCACAACAGACCCTTGGAGTAAATCTAATGGTACGTCCAGATTTACCATCACCACCCAGGATAACAATATACAACATGTCCTTCAGAGAAACAGCTACAACGGGTCGCATGAGTTGGATTGCTCCTTTACCATCACCGGTCAGCACACTATCCAATTTGCTATCATAAAGCACAATATTATCCCTGATGTAGTCGGTGTGGGCTGTGATTTCTCCATAAAAATCTCCCTGCACACATTCAATTGCAATAGTAGCCTCTACTGCACGTTCCATGTATGCATACATCACATCCACGGTACTAAGCCTAGTAGCGAGAGATCTTTTTCCAACCACGTATTCCTTTGGTTGACGTAGCCTGCCATCGATTGCTAAGTATCCTTTACTTAGCTCTCTTTCCTGCCCTTGATGGTCCTTGATCTTAAGATCGATCTCAACATAGTTCATATCTAATATCATGAGTCCTCGTTTGGGGCCAGTCAAGATCAATGGTTCATCCTGTAGAAGGTTCACATGATAAGTTAATGATTTATTCGTCCTAATATATGCAGTGCTACAATCAAGATAGACGGAAATTTCATCGACACAAGGCAAATGTGGATCATCTAATTCAACTATCATCTAATTCAACTATGCACATATAGAATACCTCTGTGACTACAAGCAAGCACTGAAATTTAACCCTTGAACATAATATGAATTCAGAACAACAAAAAAATGTATCATAACAACAAGGGAATTGCATATGCTTATTGACAATCTAGCAGTCACATTGTCAACCAATGGAAGTTATCTAAAGACCATTGTATATATTTGAATTCTCTGCATAGGAAAGAATTAGAATCGTGCAATCCAAGATTAAGCAACTCATGGTGCATATGCTACGAGCTTCATGTTGAAAAGAAAGAAAGAATGTTGTACCTCAGAATTGATGACCTGGCAATGTTCTTTCTTACGGCAAAAGAGATAAAGACACTTCTCATCAACGCTGTCTCTGGCAATGACAGTGCCATACACATGAATAGGAAAGCCAACATCTGATGATGCTATCTTCACAGACAAGATGTTTATGGCCTCACACAGCATCGACTTGTAATCATCCTTGTTTTCATAGACTTCATAGGTAAATCGCATTGGACCAATGGGCGCTGTATTGCGGGAAAACAAAGGTAAATGTATTATTAAGTTATGTTTTCTACAGATAAAGAGTCATGCTTAGAAAAGATAATACAAAGTACCGAAATTACACATACACAGTAATGAGTTTGAAATTATAGACACAGAGTGAGTTGAGAGCGGGCAAAACTAGGAACTTTCAGCGTCGAGAAACAAAAAAGGTACATTTTTGAGCATCCAATAGACAAGAATTCATAATCAACATAATAGACCAGCTACGTGAATTGTTCATGGAGTGTGGCAGATGAGACGAATTGCTCCAATTGAGAGAGAGAGAGAGAGAGAGATTGAGAGGTGGAGATGTGACTTACACTCCTCGTTGAGGTCGAATTTTGATAGGTCAACGAAGTTCCAACGGTTGTAGTAAGTGCCCCCCTGCTTGGGATCGAAGTCAAGGATGGCGGCGTCCGCCTCCAGCCTCTCGGCGGCGGCGAAGTTCTCGCCGCGGAGGCGGCGCGCCTTCTCCAGCTTCTTCCTCCGCCGCCTTTCCGCCTCCACGGCGCGCTCCTCCTCGCCCATGCCGCCGGCGAAGAAGTCGTCCACCTTCACCGTGGCGATGGCGGGGAACCGGCAGAGCTCCCGCATCAGGCCGGCGATGGCCTTCCTCCGCCTCTGCGCCTCCGCCGGTGGCAGCACGGCGCCGTCCTTGGGCCTCGCCCAGCGCCGGTTGAAGTCGCCGACCATGTCCTCGCAGCGCTCCTGCCGCTTCTCCATCGCCTCCGCGCGCTCGCCCCGCGTCATGCCGGCGTAGTCCTCCTCGAACTCCTCCTCGCTCGGCCTGTAGACGCGCCGGATGAAGTCCAGGATGGAGTCTGCCTCGGCATCCATCACCACCAACACGCCGCCGCCGCCGACCGACCAAGGGATCGAGATCGAGATCGAGAGAGGGAGGGAGAGGGAGAGGGGAAAGAAGCTGGCTAGGGTTTGTGCTGCGACCTCGGAGACCTCTTATTCTAGATACATGTGTGGGCTCATGCCATTGCTACTTTGCTAGGCCCAAGCCCAACAATAAGCCGCCGACAAAATTCCATTTTTATTAGGCCCTGCTTAAGTTAAGAAATATTTTACACTTGCAAAAAAAATATCTGTAGTTTCTTGTGCCCACGATACAACCAAATTCTTTTCCCCCAGCTTAGGTAAATTTATACATGTCAAAATTTGCAACTTGAAATTTGGACATACATCGCCATAGATCGGTAAGACATCAAAGAAGAGGTCAATACAATGAAGAGTTGTGCAAATATCGGTCTAATTACCACCACCAAGACACCAATCATTTTGCAAATCTATCTAATTGGTCTTCAAAACATGAGAAATAGAAAGAAAAATGTCCAAATTTAAAATTTGTAAATAAAGATCAGCTATGCATATCACAAATCATATGCTTCCAAGATCAAATCAGCTCTATTTATTGCAAAAAAAAAAACAAGAACAGTGAAACACAGTGTGGTCAGCAGAAGAAGGGGAGAGACGGTGTCAACTGCCCTGCATCAGTTGCGAGCGAATCTTCCATGTTTCTCCTGCTTATGGCGGCGCTGCCCTCTAGCTGCAACCTCCGCGGTTGTGCCCCCGCACCTTCCCATGCGGGCGCACTGCCATCATCGAGCGTCCGCTTCCTCCCGTGCCGCCGCCGCCGCCGTTGAGAATCCTTCTTATGATTAGGATGTTGGTGGGAAGACGCCTCTACTTGAAGATTCACGCACGATGAGAAACCTGGCGGAGACTGCAGAGCAGCCCCACAAGGAGCAATGAAATGCCTAAGATGTAATTACCAAGACCCTCAGAAATTAATGAACTAAGGACTTTGGTTAAGTTCCTGAGGCCTCAGGTGATGTTCCTTTGTGAAACAACGAGAAGGTAGGTCAAAATGGAGAGGTTGGGGTTTGAAGGGTGTATTTCGGTGGAGGGGGGTGAAGAGGATGTAGGTTGGCCTTGGGATGGAGAGAGGTCGATTTTCGATTGCAATCTTTCTCAAATCACCACATTGATGGGAGAGTTTTGGAGATGGAGAGGAAGATAGTGTGGAGATTAACATGCATATATGGTGAACCAAGGTAGGACTTGTGGCACAAAACTTGGACGCTTATGCACTTTCTAGCGGGTCAGAGTGATGGTCCATGGTTATGTCTAGGAGACTGGAATGAGGTTTTGTACAAGGAGAAGCTCCTAACCAGAGCCAAAAGAGCTAATTGGCAGATAAGTAAAGCCAATTAGCCAAAAGAGATAATTGGCAGATAAGTAACTTCAGGATGTTCCTAAAAGACTGTAATCTCAATGATATCATACACTGGCTACCAGTTTACCTAAAGCAATCAATAGGGATCCAAAGCAAACGTCAAGGCCAGGCTAGATACAACTATAGCATTGTAGGCACTAAGTGATCAGAAGAGAGGGGTGATGGTTGACCATATTTGGACGTCCTCATTTAATCATTTTGCCCTTAGGGTTAACTTGGGTCCTAATGTGGAGAAGAGAAGGGGAGAGGCCATTCTAGGGTTAACTTCATTTAATCTTTTGTTAGATGAATGTGAATGGAGATTCATAGAGAGCAGGGTCCCTCTGGAAGGAAGTTTAAAGAAACTCTTATGAGACATGCAAGAGTGGGGAGCGAAGGTCTTCGGAGTAGTGAAAGGAAATATTAGGAGGTTAGGGGTTGGGTATAGAAAAGGTGTTAGGATGGAGCTGACCCCCTTTCAGATTAGATAAAAGGGCTCAACAAACACCTAATGAATGGCTAGAGCGAGATGAAGTCATGTGGTGGTAGAGAGGAAAGCAACTTTGGCTTAAAGAGGGGGATAGAAATATGAGATTTTCATTAAAAAAAAATCAAATATGTTTGTTATAGAAATATGATTGTTTAAGGAAGGAGGGAAGGGAATGAGTGGAGGGGAAGGAGGAAACAAACAAGATAGCCAAGGAGTCCTATTGAAAGCCTAATTAGGTTTAGGCCAAGGTTGGTTTTGGCATTTGGTGCCACGCGTCCTAAGGACCTTTTTTGCTTAGCATATTCTCTGGATGTCCTTTGTGATTGCGTGAGTGTTAGTCTCCGGCAGGTGGTCCCTTGAGCACTCTTCTCTAGGTTTTCTCGGGGTAAGCCTAGATTGTTCGAGAAGGTTCCGGAAAGATCGAGAGAGCCCCAGAGTGTCCGAGAGTTGGTGAGAAGTGGCTTGGAGCCACTAGGTGGGTCCGGGAATATCTGAGGGTAGGTAGGTCTCAACCGGGGGAAGTTTCGTAGCTTCCACGTCAAGTCACATGCTTTAGGCACGAAAATTCACGCCCAAATGACCTTGTGCTTACCGCCTTAAGTTCAAACCTATCCGGAAGCTTCGTGGGTCCCACCATGTCTGGGTTGAGTCCTTCCCGAGCCAAACCGTCCCCGGTAAAGGACAAAGTCATCGTCTTGTCTCCCAAGCCATTCCAAGTGAGAGAGAAGGAAAGAGGAGGGAAGAGGGACTCAAAGTGCCCTGTGACTGGGCCATCGGACGCGTCCGACGAACGTGCAATTGGTTCTGTCTCACGGGTTGCTCTGATCGGACACGTCCGATGAGGGATCGGACGCGTCCGATGGAAGGAAATGTAGCATCCCAGCGTCTAAGTCCCTGAGATCTGCCCTGAAAACCTCCCATCGGACGCGTCCGGTGGGCCATCAGACGCATCCGATGGGGTGCTAGACGCGTCCGGTGAGAAGAGGGTTTTTTAACAGAAACTTTGAACGTGGCCTGTACGCCCATCGGACGCGTCCGATGGGGGCCAGACGCGTCCGGTGCGGGAGCAAGTGAAACAGTACGCTTTGAACGTCCATCGGACGCGTCCGATGAAGTAGCCTGGGAAGCTCCGCCTAGATCTGGACCACTCGTTTGAATCTGTCTCGGGCTAGATTCTTGACACCTGTCCACTACGACTTGGGGGTTATATAAGGAGCTCGTGGGGGAGAGAAAAATCTGAGAGAGTTCACTTCATTTTTCCCCACTTTGCTTGTGTTCTTGAGAGAGCTCCTCCCCTAGGGTTTGCCTTCCCCATGGCTCTCCCCTAGGCAAGATTGAGAGATTGAGAGAGGGAAAAGGAGAGGGAAAGAAGGAGAAGGTAAGAGGTGTTGTGTTCCTCCGTTTCCCCTTTGGATTTGCCCCGATTTCCATGGGTTTGCTCGATTTTCTTGGGGGTTTGGTGAGGTTCTTGGGCATGGCTACTTGGGAGTGGTGAGAGGTGTGTTCTCGTGTTCGTCCCGGTCTAGAGTTGAGTGCTCTTGGGTTTTTCCGCCAGGACTTGAGTCCACCACCCCGTTCTTGGTCTTCACCGTTCAAGCCATCATCAAGTACCTCTCCGGACAAGACCGTACCGCTTCACCACCACGTACAACTTCACCGACGAAACCCTCGCCACGGGCGGGGTCATCCGGCGAGGAGCCGGGTGCTTCCACTTCGCCGGAGCCGGAGTCCGAGGGAAGCCGTGAAGGACGTCAACGCCGGGCGAGCGAGCCGATCGTTGCCGACGTCAACCATCAAGCTTGGAGCCACCGACGGTTCCGCGTCAAGCCGTGGGCTCCCGGAAATCAAGATTGTACAAATACCTCTTGCGCGGAGGTCGTTGCCTTGCGAGGCGACGCGGTGCCGGAAAGCCCTTCACTTGTGAGGGAGTCTGGTCTCGGTGTACGGGTTCGAGGAAATCCCTAAAACCTCGTGAGTATGTTGCCGGCTAGGGACGAGAGAGTCCCGGCTATCCTCGGATAGCTTCGGCATCTAGGAGTAGGTGCTTTGCACCGAACCTAGTAAAAAACACCGTACTCCCATTTATCTCGCGAGCTAATCTCAGCCATACTTTCCTAGGTCGGTTTGGGGGGCTATATATACAAGTTTTCCTGGCCTTTCACCCTTGAGGCTCTCATTTGCACACAAACCTACCCCAAGGCTTGTGAGAGAAGAAAGAAGAAGAGGAGAGAAGCCTCCCATGGTGTGCCCATGCCATGTCCTCCATGTTTTGAGCTAAGGTAAGGGAAGAAGAAGAGGGAGAGAAGGAGAGGAGTTCATCCCCCAGGTTTGCCCCTAGTTTCTCCTAGGTTTCCTCCTACTCCCACGATGTTCTTGTCATGTCAAACCCTAGCCACCATGTCCTCTAGTGTTTGAGCTCAAAATTGAGGAGAAGAAGGGATGTAAGTGCTGCCCTAGTTGTGCTCTTCTATTCCCCTTAGTTTTCTCCCACTTCCCATGGTGTTCTTGTCCATACCTAACCCTAGACACCATGAGGGATGTGTTGAGCTCGAGTTGAGGGATTGAGAGGGTGAGAGAGGGAAGAGGAAAGATCCTAGTATCATCCAAAGTCTACCTCAAGGTTCTCCAAGTGCTCCCCTTACTTCCCTTGGTGCTCTCCAAGCCCAAGGTTGAGAAAGGTAAGCCCTTTGTGCTCCGGCTCGTGTTCGTGTGCCACCGACGACTCCGGGAGCGAGGCTTCACCGACCGTACGACTACCTCAAGCCGTACCATACACTCACCGGCAAGACAACAAAACCCTAGGCCACCCTAGGTCATCGGAAAGGCGTTTCCGGTGCATCCGAGGAAGCGTCCTTGGTGCAAAGTCCTCCAACGTGCGTGGAGGCCGGCTCCGCTTGTGGAGTCGGTGTTGTGGGGCTCTCCGGTGTGTGGAGGGTTGCCACGACCTTGTACTCGAACCTCTCCATTGCATCGGTGAGTTTTCTAGTACATGACCGCTAGGGACGAAAGGGTCCCAGGTCCTCCGTTGAGCTTAAGTTCGCTGCTCTGGTGTGACCTTGGTCAACGGTGACGTAGGCGGGCATGTGTTGCGCGCCGAACATCGGTAAAACATATTGCCGTGTCACCTCTTCACTTGTGCTTTGATTTGGAGAATTGCCTGGTGCCGCGAGCCATCGTGCCGTGAGGAGTTGAGGAGTTGGGAGAGCATTGCATTGGGGTGTTTGTTCTAGTTCCCGTTAGTCACTAGCTTCCGCACCCGTGATTAGAATTGCTAGGTTCGCTCTCACGCTCTCTTAAGTGCTAAGTGTCGTGCTTCCGCGCTTCAATTGCCTAAACCGGTTAGCAAGGTGAACAATTCGGCGTGTGTTTAGAGATAGAAAAGTGTGTAAAATTTGATAAGCCGCCGATTCACCCCCCCTCTCGGCCTAGAATCCTTTCACGCCGTCGCGTGCCCCAACATGGGCGCGCCGTGCGGTGCCGCTACACACTACAGCAATATAATCTACGTAGCCATCGAGAGGAGGGCGGATCCAAGAAAACAAGTCGTTGGGGTTATTTTAAGCCTAATTCACTTGTTTTTAGCTTTAATACATAGATTTACATGTATATATATTAGTGAGGTAGCACTAGACAATAAGAGAATGTTCAAAAGGCACCGGTACCGCATGACACCGATCAATATACTGTAGATCCGCCCGAAGGGTGACGGCTACTGTACTATCATGAGCTCTACGCATGCATGTCCCATGCACGTGCTAGCTGCTTTGTTCTGCTACGCATGCATGCATGTCTCATGCACGTGCTAGCTGCTAGCTACTACCTCTTTTTTTCTATTTGACACTGTCGACTTTTGGATACACCTTTGACCATTCGTATTATTCAAATATTTTGTGCAAACATGTAAAATATAAGTCATTTTAAAATACCTTTAATGATAAAACAAATCACAATAAAATAAATAATATTTATATAGATTTTTTGAATAAGACGAATGGTCAAAGCCGTGCTCAAAAGTTAAAAACGTCAAATAAAAAAAATGAAGGGAGTAATAAGCAAGAAGACTATAAGAGCCTGCTTGGAAGGCCGGTATTTGGGCTATAAACGGGCCGTTTTAGGGTCTGAAAAAAATCCCGGCGTTTAAGTATTCGGCCTGCTTGTGTAGGCCTGTAATACATCTCATTTACACCCGGTTTGGGCCGATTCACCCGGAAATAAAAAATCCCCCACATTGGGCTCAGAAAAAAAAAACGACAGATATCGGGGGATGGCCCAGATTCTATAGCAAAAGGAAGAGCAGCATTGGGATGTGGCTGGTTGATTTTTGATTTGGAATTTTGTCTATGCTTTTGATGCAATGGCTGATTTGTTCTTGATTGGGAATCTTGGCTATGCTTTAATGTTGTGGCTAATTAGTTCTTGAGGGATTTTTGTCTTTGATGCGGAGAGTAGTTTACATGTCAATTGAATCATTGACAAATACTGGACAGTAGTTTACAAGTGTATAATATTATCACTCCCAAGTAGAGATATATTTTTCCGGTTGTTTTTTGTGCCCAAGAATTTACACTTGTATTTATTTCCAAGTGTTAAATTTTTCCTAACTCCCAAGCAGGGCCTAAATGAATTGAAGGAAGCGCATGCATGTGTTGTATACATGATTCATGTCATGTATGGTTCACGTACATCGACTTCGAGTTTGAGCCGATGCAGCGTTACATAAAAGCCAATCCGGCTCGGTCACGATCGAACAAAAGAACTTAAAAGCCAATCCTTTTTTATGGATAAAAATCATAAAAAACATAGAACTATAGCCTATAGATAGGAGATATCAAAGAACGAGAGGTGCATGCAGCACAAACAAACCCTAGGCAGCCTCCTTCCCCGAGTTCCCTCCCTCTCCCCGATCCCTTCGCCGGCGGCGCGTTCGTGTTCGTGTTCATGATCATGTATGCGGAGGCGGAGTCCATCCGAGACAGCTTCCGGCGCTGCTACACGCCGACCGACGAGGAGCTCGCCGAGCCGCCGAGGACTACGCCGGCATGACGCGGGGCGAGCGCGCGGAGGAGATGGAGGCGCGGGGCGGCGCTGCGATCACCTGCTCCATGACTTCTGGCGGCGCTGGGCGAAGCCCAAGGACGATGGCGAGCTCCAGCCCTGTCGGCCCCCTCTTTTAGCCCGGGGAGAGCCTCCGGTGTGTCCTGCGCTGCTCCTGGATCGAGCCTAGCCAGCGCGGCACCGTACCGTTTACAGAATGCTGGATATCATCTCATACACGCACAAAGGTGTTCATATTACAGCACAACTTAAGTTACAGGGTGGCTCATAGTTTTGAGCGCCGATCAGGCCAAATATTACAATACCAAAATGAGCTCTTATCAGAGACTCGGTAGCGGAAACATCAGATAGGGGACTTCGGGGTCCATGGCTATGCCCACATCAGGTCAGGCAAGCGACTGGAGTCCCTCCTAATCATCTTGGTCATCAGCGTCCACATCAGCATCCTCTTCCTCGTAGCACTCGTACGGGTCGTAGTCCTCGTCTCCATCTCCTACATCGTGAACGTGTGTGCGAGTGTGAGCGCGCAATCAACCCGCGCTCGCGAACCAATACCCAACCTAATGCAGTATAGTGATAAGGGCTATTTGGTGGAGGCTAGGTTGATTTTATTTTTATCAAGCCAAGTTTTCAATAGTTTAGGTAAAAGTCCCAACTAGCAGTTTTAAAACAAAGACGTACTGGGCTATTATATGCCAATTGTTCATGTGATTCTGGGGGTTTCATCATCAATTCTCAAAATCATCATCGTCATCAACATCTCAACAAATCTCATTTCATCGACATCATAACTCATCTCTAGGCAAACCGGAAACCTCCACTCGTTCCCGGACCGTACCCTTTTCACCCTGGCGTACGTCCTCTAACATGTGGCGGTGGACTCACCCTCCGTGAGGTGTGATCCCCTTGAGCTCAACTAAGGCCGGGACCCGTAGGTCAACCATATCATCATAAGCATTGTATAATCATGTGTGTGTCCAAAGGACGGTACGTCTCGCACTCGGGCAGAAATGGCACCCAAGTGCATGAGCCATTTCCGAGGCTTTATCTAGGTGCAAAGTAAACTCGGGAAAGCGGGGCATGACACATCACCATAGTCATGTGCTCGGGATACGCACTGGCTGACTAGATTGTCCAAAGTCTTCGCATACAGATGCGGCGACAATGTAGTCTTGGTCAACTAGGGTCTGGTACATCTTTGATACACTATGCTTTACCAACAATCGTGTTCAAAGAGACTAACTCCGGTCATGACACATCACCATGGCAACGATGAGACCGTTCCACTGAGTAACCTGCCCGTACGATAAGTCAGGGCCAACGATTGGCTATACCTTGTCGGGGCAATGGATTATATGATCGAGTAACCCGTCAATCGAATCGCACGTTGATCTACCGGGATTCAACCCACGGACTCTAGACTTAACCAGCAGGTCTAAGCATTTAGTGACTTATTAGTCCAAGGAGTTTATTAGTTAAGTCCTTAGGTTACAAATGACTGGTTATGGAAGTTATACCAAGGAAAGGGGTTGTGTTTATTTAACACTAGTAATCCAAGTGGTATTTAGCTAGACCAGCTCTATCAGCTCTTTGTTTGACTATATAAATAATACGGAATATAAAGCATGCAAGTTCATAATGTAAATCAACATAAATTTAGTAAAACTTGGGTAAAGGAAATGAACTAGAGTATTGGCTCGCCTGGATCCTCGGGGTCGAGCTCGAGATCAGGGTTGTCGCTCAGGAGTGCTTCCGGATCCTCGTTCTCTATTTGTTCGATCCCGAAAAGGCGACAAGCGAATAAATATCTACTTTAACCAAAAAGGGATGATGCATGCCAAGGGGAAACAATCCTAGGGTGGTCATTTTAATGTCCTAATGCTTTAGGAATAGCAAGAATAAAATCAAGTTATTTATCTTGTATTTTAGCTCTCTAGGTGAAATAAGCCATAAGTGTTAGTTCCTTTTAGCCTATTAGCACAAATTTAAAGCTACAAGTTAAATAGGATGTGCCTATATGAAAATGAGCCAAAATGCAATAAAATACCCATATAATATTCCCACAGTGGAAAAAATATTTATTTAAAATATTTAAAGCAAGGCATTTCATTCTCTTGTTATTTTACTAGTGGATTTAAACCTTAAATGAGTCAAACAAAAATCCACAGCAAAATAATGCAACAAAGTATAGCCATATTATATTTTTATAAAATCTATCACAAGGTAAAGTATTTTACCTAAAAATTTCAGATCTAAAAAGGCACATTTGCTATTTTTACTAAAATGAAAGTCTTCTCAAAAATTGGACCTCAAATCGGGATATCACCAAATTAGGATGTGGGAAAGTGATGAGGAGAAGACAGCATTTAAAACCCATCATGGCCTGTTTCAATTCAAGGTAATGCCATTTGGTCTTACAAATGCACCGGCCACATTCCAATGTGTTATGAACAATTTGTTTGCGGATTATACAAGAAAGTTTGTGTTAGTTTTCATGGATGATATTTTGATTTATAGTCAATCCATGGAAGATCATGCATCTCACTTAGCATTAGTGCTATCTATCCTGAGGGACAATTCCTTATGTGCAAAGAGAAGCAAATGTGAGTTTGCTTCTTCTCACCTTGTCTATTTAGGGCACATCATATCTGCAGAGGGAGTGGCCACTGACCCTGACAAAACTGAAGTAATGGCGGCATGGCCAATTCCATCCAATATTACTGAACTTAGAGGGTTTTTGGGCCTAACTGGATACTACAGAAAGTTTGTCAAGAATTATGGGTGGTTAGCAAAACCTCTCACTGCCTTATTGCAAAAGAAACAATTCCAGTGGACACCAGAGGCTCAACAAGCGTTTCAATCTCTCAAAGAAGCAATGGTTTCCACCCCAGTTCTTATTCTTCCTGATTTTTCTAAGCCTTTTGTCATTGAGACAGATGCATGTGACAATGGTATAGGGGCTGTTTTGTCTCAAGAGGGCCATCCAGTAGCCTTTTACAGTAAAGCACTAGGGATGAAAAACAAAATTTTTGGCTATCATGATGGCAGTGGATAGATGGAGACAATATTTGGTTCGAGGACCTTTTATCATCAAAACTGATCATAAGAGTTTGTGTCATTTGGAAGACCAAGTCCTTTCATCGGATTTACAGAAAAAGGCTATGGCAAAGCGCATAGGCTTGCAGTTTCAGTTTCAGTATAAGAGAGGCCCTGAAAATAGAGCAGCTGATGCTCTGTCTCGGGTGGGCCAGTTCTTCTCTTTGCAAGCTATTTCTGGAGGGCAACCAATCTGGGTTCAAGAGCTTTTAAATTCATATGCTGTCGATGCTAAAGCTCAGGCATTATTGCAGAAATTGGCTTTGTCGGGAGGCCGATGGGAAGATTATTCATTACATAATGGTATCATTTATTCTCTGGACAAGATTTGGGTGGGAGCAAATGTGGGGTTGCAACATAAGCTCATTCAGGCTTTTCACTCCACACCCATTGGGGGACATTCGGGAATCCATGCTACATATCAATGAATCAAAAAGTTGTTTATTTGGGATGGCTTGAAGGGTGCTGTCCAGAATTTTGTCCAGCAGTGTGCTATTTGTCAACAAGCCAAACATGAAAACTGCAAGTTGCCCGGCTTGCTGCAACCATTACAAATTCCGGAAGGGGCATGGCAAGACATCTCCATGGATTTTATTGAAGGGCTACCTCTTTCGGAGGGCTATTCTGTGATTTTAGTCATTGTGGATAGGTTTTCCAAATACAGTAACTTTCTCCCGGTGAAACACCCATTCACTGCTGTCCACATTACCAAGCTCTTTTTCAGTCATATAGTAAAATTACATGGTATGCCGAGAGCCATTGTGTCTGATCGGGACAAAGTGTTCACTAGTATCTTTTGGAAAGAGCTATTCAAGTTATTTGATGTTCGCTTATACATGAGTACAGTGTATCATCCTCAATCTGATGGTCAGACAGAGAGAGTCAACCAATGTGTTGAGATGTATTTGAGATGTTCTTGTTCTCAAACTCCTAAACATTGGGTCAAGTGGCTTCCGATGGCTGAATTTTGGTACAATTCTTCCCATCATAGTGCTATTCAAATGTCTCCTTTCAAGGCTCTCTATGGTCATGAACCTTCTTATGGTATTCTTCCTGACTACATATCTTCTAACAAAGAGGCAACAGCTATCGTTCTAGATAGGGAGACATTTACTTCCCTGCTGAAGACGCAATTGGCTCGTGCTCAGCAGCGTTTCAAACAGTTTGCTGATGCTCACCGATCGGCCAGAGAGTTTCAAGTGGGAGACAAGGTTTTGCTCAAATTACAGCCTTATGTTCAGTCTTCTATTGCAAGTCGTCCTTGTCCAAAGCTGGCCTTTAAGTTCTTTGGTCCTTTTGAAGTGCTTGAGAGGATTGGATCTGCTGCTTACAAACATAATTTGCCGGCCAATAGTGCGGTTCATCCTGTGTTTCATGTGTCTCAACTCAAGACTTTTGTCCCTGATCACACTCCGGTGATAAACAACCTTCCTGATGCTCTGACACTTGATGTGCAAGACGTGGAACCAGAGGAAATTTTGGACCGCAGGCTTATTAAGAAAGGTAACTCTGCTTATCTTCAAATCTTGGTGAAATGGACTGGTCTATCTGCAGAGTTTGCATCCTGGGAAGATCATGAAGTCTTGAAGAAGAGATATCCTGCGGCTCGCACTTGGGGTCAAGCGCCGTCTGAAGGGGGCGGCAATGCTCCCTCTCTCTTACAGCAATGCATCAAAGGACAACGTCGGCCATGATGAATTGATCGCGTGGACTAGGTTCAAGGTAAAGAACTGATCGATCCTGGAATCCATTTCCGTCATATTCCTTTCTTCTACTAGTCTTCCTGCCATGGCATGCATGTCTTTCTAGTACTTCTTTGCCATCGGAGTCAAATTAAGCTGCAGTAACGATGTGGAGCACCTGCACGCCTGCACCGTCTTCTCCACGGGCGCATGCATGAGCTACTAGTGCTCCAGTTCCGGTGCCGGCGCCTCGCGTATCTCTCTCCCGTGTACAGGTTATATCGATGTCCATTGACGACGGCGTCGGGTGCGATGCGTGCGACCTTGCCGAAGACACCTGATTGGCGACCGCTCCGCCACGTGAGGCAGCTGATACCGTTGCTTCTCCCGTGCCGCGTCGTACGTCCATCGTCGCCGACTCCGACTCGCCGTCGCTGTCGCCGTCGCCGCATGCTCGGGGCGCCGGCGGCCTCCTCACCTACGCCATGACAACCGCCACCTCTTCGTCAAGCACGCCGCGGGGCGGGAGTGTTGGATCTAATCTTGACATGGTTTGTCTAGTTTGAGTAGAACTAGATTTATCTAAAAGTAAAAGCACTAGAGTTTGAGTTTGTTTAGAATTAGTAGTTCTAATTTGAGTAGGAGTCTTGTATTTTCTCTAGTATAAATAGATGACCAAGAGCCAAGCAAAGGTGCAAGTCTTGAGCACCGGAAAAATACGGAGTTTGAGAACCAAAAAGTTCCTGCGTGTGTTTCTCAATCTATTGCTAATCGATACTGTGTCGTCGTTACCGAAGAGAAGCAACGTTGTTATTGCCGTGATTACCATCTGCTAATGATGTGATCAACGTCACCGGAATTAGACGAGAGCTAGCTAGTCGATGTTCATCCGTTGCTCTGCGTGATGAGTGTTGCCGCCGAGTGTTGCTTGGTTACGGAGCGATCGAAGAGCACTAAGCAACAATTACATGAGTTCATGGGCTGTTGCGATTGATTGATCTTAGGCAAATTTCCAACAGGGAGGCCGCGCTGCCCGTTGCCGTCATTGAGCACCGTTGCAGTTGAACAACCGAGGTTACATCGATGAGACGACGAAGATGCATGGAACACGCTCGCTGCAAAGGAACCGTCGTCTACACCGAGCCACTCAACACGTCATCACCATGCTAGGAGTGTACGTTGCGCCCGGTGATCCCGTCGATGCCGGCTTCTTCCTCAACATCGGCTCGTCTACGTCGGCGGTCATCGTCGAGTTCAACGACCTCGCCGTCCTCATCGATCGTCAGCGGTCAGCCTCGCCGCCCGCTGCAGCACTGGGAAGTGGGAACCCGCACCTCCACCACGCCGGCCGCACCCTCGACACCCCGGCCTCGGTCATGCGAGGAACACCACGTCTACGTCGCCCTCATCACCAACACCACGTCTACGTCGCCCGTCGTCCGCCGGCCTCGCAATCCCATCACCGACGACCTCGCTCTCTACCTCGCCATCTGAAGGTCTGAACACTGAAGCCGCCGGAGATCGCTGCATGGCCGCACCGATCGATGTCGTCTCGCCCCTGACGCTGCTGTCCGCAAGCCGACGATGAGGAAGGCCGACGAACAGCCTGCTGCTGCCGCGCCTCTTCTCTTACTCTCTCTCTCTCTCTCTCTCTCTCTCTTTCTGTGTATATGTTCTTCTTCTTGGTTGAGATCACAGGCCTGACGACGATGACCGAGCCCGCTGTCATAAAGCCGATGACAAGGATACACCGAGCTGCTGTTGTTGCTGTTATACGAAGTCATGGAGTTCTCTACACCGAACACACCGCCATGGAGATGATGGCAACGACAGTACACTACACCAAATCCTGCTGCCAAGGAGGCCCGAGGGATGGGGTTGCTGTCGAGCACAATGCAAAGCAAGGAACCATCGACGAGAAGGACGCCACCACCCACCACTACCATGGAGCTATGGACGAGGAGCGTCGTCGAGCTGCTGTTCACCCTCGACTCCCGAGTCCTACGGCGAGGAGACTACACCGAGCCGCCGCCGCCAAGGAGTACTCTACATCAAGCCTGACCGACGTCGCGTGGACCTAAGGAGGAGTCAACAATGCACCAACCATCGCGTGGAGATGACGGCTGCCATGGAGTTACAAACTAGAAGCGCCGCCGAGCTATTGCGCGCCATCAAGCTGACGAGGATATTTCCATGTCAAGCACGCCACCCGACCCGAGACGTCTGCGCCGAGCCCGTCGCGTGGAGCCGAGGATGAGTCTACGTCAAGCCCGCCGAGGAGTCTACGCCGAGCCTGCCGCGTGGAGCTGACGATGAATCTACACCGACCTATCGCCGCCGATGAGGAGCACGCCGTCGGAGACGTCTACATCGAGCCTATCGCCGAGCATGTCGCTGGAGACGTCCACATCGAGCTCGCCGAGGAGGAGCACGCCGCTGTCATGGAGCTACTCAGCTACGGACGAGGAGGAGCATCGTCGAGCTGCTACATGCCATCGAACCGACGAGGACGAGGATGCCATCGCTGCCATGGAGCTAAGGACGAGGAGCGTCGTCGAGCTGTACGAGGACGAGGACGCTGTGCCGATCGCGCCTGCTGCCGCGGAGCCTACACCGAGCATGCATCGCCAAGCCAACGCTGGGAAGATCGTCGTCGAGAAGCATCGCCGATTGTAGCGGGCAAAGGATTTTAGATGAATTAAAAAAAATTCATACAAATTGGACACCGTATGACATTTATAAAGTTATAATCTGTTTTCAGGTAAAAAAATGCTATTGTAGGGATCCCGATTGATGTTGTCGGGAGAGGGTGACGGGGAGGCCTTAGGTCCTAGTCATCGGAGTTCGTGATACTCCCACAAGAATCTTACAAATCGTCTTACAATCAGAGCAAAACAGCAGTTTTGAAATTTTCAGTTCAATTAACTTAGACAGGACTGTAAATGCAGCAAATACTTCAGCTTCTATCAGTGAAGAACACCTAATATCCTAACCTCATAATATAAGATCTTTCTCCCATTTCAAAAGATAAATGACAGATTTTGATGTATTTGTGTGCTTATTGTAGGAGGCATCGCACTCCCCTTTGTAGAAATCAACTTCACTGCCATCTTCTAGCCCTTTGGGACCGTGGTCGTACATGAGGGTCTCGATAGTTGAGATTGTTGGAACCCATTCTTCAAGAGTGTACACCCTTCTTTCCGCAGCGCTCGCCCTCGCGGCCAGCCCGCGCGTCTCCTCGGCCTCCTCCTGTGATACCCACAGGGTGGAGATCTTCTCCTGGAGCGCCGCGGAAGTTTGCCTCTCCTCGGTCAGCTGGGCCTTTAGCTTTTTCACCTTAGCCTTCAGCCGGCTCCGGCTTTTGGCTGGTGCAGGAGACTCCCCCTCGAGCCCCCTCATCCGAAGTTGCTCCTGGAAGGCTGCCAGAACGGCGCTACGCTCGACAGTAACGCCTTCGACGAGGTCCTCCATGGTGCCCTCCACGAACTGAAAGAAAGAAGACCAAGTTAGTCGCTTTGGGCAGCTGTAGCTCGAGCAGACAAGATTTGGTTTTAAAGTTTACCTCTCCAAGCCGACGCTCCAGACTCTGGCGCAGGCGATCTTCAAGGCCGTGGGTGATCACAAAGCCTCGTCTGTTCGGGACGAGACCCGCGCGCCGTTTTCTCCGCTTCGTCTCTTCCGTGCGGGCGCGCGCCCACCTTGGGGCAGTTGCGACGGGCGAAGGAGTGTCGCCCTCGTGCTCCTGCCCTTCTTCTCGCTCTTCTGCCCGCTCGCCTTCGGGCAGGACCGGCGCCTCTCTGACTAGAGACGCCGGTGGGGTAACGGACAGGGTGATTTGAGCCCCCTGTCTGCGGTCCTCTTCTTGTTCCCCGGTGGCAGGGATTTCTCCCTGCTCGCCGGAGGATGCCGTCGCCACAGGGACGATCTCCCCCTGCGACGAGGTGTCCGGCAGGGCCGTCTGCTCGGCCCCGCCTTGGGCAGCCGGCAGAGCCAAGACCTTGGCTCCACCCTTCGTGGCGCTGTGTTCCGCTTCTTGGGCTTTCAGCCTGTTGATCGCACCCTTCAAGGCGTCGATTCGGTCGCTGGAGCCGGATGAGAGCGCAGCCCACGCTGCCAGTTTGTCCTTAAGGGCGAGCAGCGTCGTTGCTCGCGAGGCACCTTGCAGGTGCTCGGGCAACAAGGATCGCTCGACCGCCGTGTACACGTAGTCCGCGTCGACTTCCTCCTGGGCAGCTGATGAAAAAGAGAAGGGTTAGTTCGTGCGCGGTTTGGTACAGCGCAGAGGGAACGGACCTGTTACTACGTACCTGCCGCAGGAAATGTGACCTTCTTCTTCGCTCCTCGATGGAGCTTGCGCTTCTTACTCGGGGGCTCCTCGGCTTCTTCGCCTTGGCCTTCGGGAGCTTGCGGCGACAAGCTCAGCTCCTTACTGAGCTGAGCACTCTTTCGACGTAGCGCAAGAAGTTTTTCCTTGCGCGCAACCTCTTCCTCGAGCCTCCTCTGCTCGGCACGCTTCGTTGCCGCGGGGGGCTTCCGTGAGGGTTGGCGGCCATCATGACGCGGCGAGCTCCGCGTTGGCGCAGCGGCTACCTTGGGCTTCTCGGCCATTTTGGCCTTGCCCTTCCTCGCTCCCTCGGTCTCGGATAGTTCCTCCATGATCCCTCCAAGGATCAGCTGGTCCTCCTGCGTGTTTGGAAAGCGAATGTCAGCATTCTAAAACAGTGCAAGTCCAGCGACACAAACGGGGGTTCAAGTAGTTTACCTCGGATGTGCGAATAAGCACGTTGCGCGGACACGTGTAGGCCACCTCGTCAGTGACCTCGCTGTCCTTTCTGGCAGCCTTCAGCATGGAGTCGACCTGATCGGTCACCCATGCGTCCGTCGGTTGCACTGTCCGAACAGAAGGAGTCGTCAGTTCCTGTTCGGATGAAGTCATCAATTAAAGGTTGAGTCTTAAAAGAACTTACCCGTGCTCTTCCTGGTGATGTCTTCCTATCCTTCTATCTTGTAGAAGGGGTAGGGTCTTCTCCGCAGCGGACAGATCCTGTTCGCTGTGAAATCACAGATGATCTCCCTGCCCGTGAGCCCGAGGCCCACGAGGGAAGCGATCTTCCGCGTCAGGTACCAATCCTCGTCGGACAGCTCCGGCCGAGGCATTGGGGTTCCCTTCGCCGGAGCTTGTCCAGTGAAGACGAGCTTGCTGTCGCCGCTCCTTCTAGTGTAGAACCACCTCATCCACCACGGCCCCATCGAGTCGAGCAGTGGTGGACGAGGGTAGGGCGCGTCGTCGGCGGTGGCCCGGAGCTTTAGATAGTAACACCCAAGCGCCGAAGCGGCGGAGCTGCTCCTCGTGACAGTGCAGAAGTGGAGGAACAGCCCCACCGACGGATCAACCCCCAGGTAGCCCTCGCACAGGTGTGCGAAGACAGCCATCTGGAGGATGGAGTTCGGATTGAGGTTCGCCACCTCCAATCCGCTGATGTTGAGAAAAGCCTCCACGAAGTCGCTCTTGGGGGACCTCAACCCGAACAGTGCGAACTGCTCGAAGTTGATGAATTCAACTTTATTTGCGTATTTTTGAATTTATTAAATTTTATATGAGTTTATATGATTTTTATTTGACCGAAAGAACAATGTCACATTTTCAATTGGTATTCAACCAAACATACCACCTGTTTTCAAAATTTTGATGCCCTCAATTGGCTTTGAACCAAACGACTCAAAAACTGTCAACGAAAGGTCATGCCATCAATTGGTCATGAGCATTCATTGGCATGGCCAGTGAGGATTATGAACCAAACAGAGCCATAGTGTGGTAATTGGCTATAGAACAACATTTATCCAAACTTAACCATATTTATTCAAACTAATAAAGCTAGCAATTGAGCTACAGTTAACCATGTTTATTCAAACTTAACCACAACTATCAGTTGGCAGCAGTAAATAATACAATTAACAAACAGTGTTTAGAGTCCAAATTGCATACCTTGTAAGCAATTTTGCCTTTAACTATCAGTTCATAATGAAGTTGCAAACAGCAGCACCGTGTAAAGTATTGGAACAAACAAATGGTGATCTACCTTCCTTCCTGAAATGCAACTTAAACAAATTAATACCTACATGCAACTATGATTACTACCCGATTTTGGTATTAAAAAGATAAAACATTCACAACAACTACAATCCACAGTAAGGAACAGCGAATGTGGCATTGAGGGGACACTATGCAGGTATCCAGGAACATATTAAAGGACAGTTGGGCAATGGGTTCCTTCATGAACATCATTTTCATCTGGGATAGAAAGAAGCTTTCCAGCAAAAGCTTGCTGATGGTATGACTTTCTGCCAATGATAAAATTTAGGGTTCATCATTCAAATCAGCAATATGATAAGGATTTCATCATCAGAACAACTAGATATCATTGAACTTCAACACTTAACAACTAGATATACAGAACAATTAGATATCATCAGAACAATATGGTTTCCTCGCGCACTGCAAGAGACTGGCATTATGAGCAGCCAATCCTCAACCACAATTGAATTGCAAAGACAAAAGAAAGCAAAAAAATGGATAAGGACATACGTTGGGAGTAAGCAGCGAAGAAGTTCTTGATGCCGCCAGCAGGTCGGAGGTCCTCAATGCCATAGCTGAGAGGTACGGCGACGGCAGAGGCTCGACTACGTCTTCTTGACGGCAGGGATCAGGTGGATGGCGCCAGCGAAGAGGGTAGCAGGAGTTCTCTCCCGCAAATCGACCGCAGAGGCGCAGAGAACGAACCCTAGCCCATCCAAGGCTCGGCTGGCAGCTCTCCCGCGAATCAGCCGCAGAGGCTCAGCGACAATAGAGAGGACGAAGGAGGGCGGCAAAGGCTCGGCGACAACAGAGAGGACGGAGGGTGGCGGCGCCGGCGGGTCTTAGCTCGCCGCCCCCGTCCTTCCTTTGCGGATGGGGAAAAACACGGAGAGGACGGGGAAGAGGGTGGCGACGCAGGCGATGGCGGGGAGGAGGGTGGCGGCCGCAGTCTCCTTGGATGGGCTAGGGTTTGTTCTCTGCGTCTCTGCGGTTGATTCGCTGGAGAGAACTCCTGCCACCCTCTTCACCGGCGCCATCCACCTGATCCCTACCGTCAAGAAGACGTAGTCGAGCCTCTGTCGTCGCCGTACCTCTCAGCAACGGCATTGAGGACCTCCGACCTGCCGGCGACATCAAGAACTTCTCCGCTGCTTACTCCCAACGTATGTCTTTTTTGCTTTCTTGTCTTTGCAATTCAATTGTGGTTGAGGATTGGCTGCTCACAATGCCAGTCTCTTGTAGTGCGCGAGGAAAGCATATTGTTCTGATGATATCTAATTGTTCTGTATATCTTGTTGTTAAGTGTTGAAGTTCAATGATATCTAGTTGTTCTGATGATGAAATCCTTGTCATATTGCTGATTTGAATGATGAATCCTAAATTTTATCATTGGCAGAAAGTCATACCATCAACAAGCTTTTGCTGAAAAGCTTCTTTCTATCCCAGATGAAAATGATGTTCATGAAGGTACCCAATGCCCAACTGTCCTTTAATCTGTTCCTGGATACCTGCATAGTGTCCCCTCAATGCCACATTCGCTGCTCCTTACTGTGGATTGTAGTTGTGAATGTTTTATCGTTTTTAATACCAAAATCGGGTAGTAATCATAGCTGCATTTAGGTATTAATTTGTTTCAATTGCATTTCAGGAAGGAAGGTAGATCACCATTTGTTTGTTCCAATACTTTGCACGGTGCTGCTGTTTGCAACTTCATTATGAACTGATAGTTAAAGGTGAAATTGCTTACAAGGTATGCAATTTGGACTCTAAACACTGTTTGTTAATTGTATTATTTACTGCTGCCAACTGATAGTTGTGGTTAAGTTTGAATAAACATGGTTAACTGTAGCTCAATTGCTAGCTTTATTAGTTTGAATAAATATACGCAAATAAAATTGATTTTAAAATGCAATCATATTAGGTCATAAAAAATAGAAAAAACATTCCAAAAATAAAAAAAATAAATTACAAAGTGCAAAAAAACAGATAAAATATAAAAATATAAAATATATAAAAATAGGTTGGTTAGAATTTTCTATAAATTATAAAATCTGTTTCACAAAATTTGGACACCGTATGAAGTAGATATGAAAATTAGAAAAAGTAAATCGATTTTAAATCAACTGACCGCTGGACTGCTAGTCATTGGACTGTTACGTTCCTTCCTCTTGCATTGCGTGACACTGCATGTGGGCCACGCCGCAGTGGTGCGCCGTGCCAAATCGTTGGCGGCCGATTCTGGCGCCCTTGCCATTGCGTCTCGCCTAGTAGAGATTCCAGGGCACGCCAAATTTTCTTGCCTTCTTACCTTTAAATGGTTGCAATTTAAACGATGGCCAAATCCCCATGGCAGCCAATTTTTTGGTATGGCAAACCATGGCTAAAAACCAAACACGCCCTATATGTTCTTCTCTTGTGCGCAGTACGATGCCGCAAGGTTTGCGAGGACCACTCTCTGTTCCTGTTCGGTATTCTCGTTTGTGCTCCTCCTCGGCTTCTTGTTTGACGACACAATCGCCACCGGTCAGCCGCTGTCGGGTGGGCAGAGCCTCATGTCCAAGCATGGCAAGTTCACGCTCAGCTTCTTGCCTTCTTCCAGCTCGGTACCTTTCTTACTGACTACGTACAATTGTGAATTCTTGCTGTCTTTTCGTGCCAAGTTCAGCTCGAGTCTTGGAATATATATCTATATATGAAGTGTTTGCTAACGGAAAACTGAAATCGGAGTTTAGGTTAATCAAACTATTGGTTTCTATTTTTTCCTGTAGAGTGTTTAGTTTTTGTTTTCATTAGTTTTTCAATTTTAGTTTCTGTTTTCTGTTTATTTGCAGTTTCATTTCAAAATATGTTACATCATCTAAGATTGAAATTACAGATGACACAGAAACATTTAAGATTGGGATTGGAGATAAAGCGTTGTGTAAGAGTATAGCTAAGGAAGTAGAGCACAAGCACAAGGTGCTCAATTTTGACCACATATACAAAAGATTATTAGGCCAATACTTGTTTTGAGATGCCTAATTGCTCCCCATAATCTCAACCAACCAGTGACTGTGTTTCTACATCGTGAAACATTTAAATTAATTAATCGCAATCCCATCTATCTAAACGCCTTTGATATTATAGCATATGAGGATGGCATGAAAGATGATGAATAATGGGAATTCTTTCTACAGCATATGGTTGACAAGAAGGTGTACACTCTTGAAGAATGGGTTTCAACAATCTGAACTATCGAGACCCTCATGTACGACCACGGTCCCAAAGGGCTAGAAGATGGTAGTGAAGTTGATTTCTACAAAGGAGAGTGCTATGCCTCCTACAATAAGCACACAAATACATCAAAATCTATCATTTATCATTTGAAATGGGAAAAAAGTCTTATATTCTGATGTTACAAGGATATTAGTTGTTATCACTGACAGAAGCTGAAGTATTTGCTGCATTTACACTCCTGTCTAAGTCAATTGAACTGAAAATTTCAAAACTGTTGTTTTGCTCTGATTGTAAGACGATTTGCAGGATTCTTAGTGAGAGGATCGCGAACTTCGATGACTAGGGCCTAAGGCCTCCCCGTCGCCCTGTTCGATGACTAGGGCCTAAGGCCTCCCCGACAACCTCAATCGGGATACCTACAGTAGCATTTTTTTTACCTGAAAACAGATTAGAACTTTATAAATGTCATACGGTGTCCAATTTGTACATAATGTTTTTGTAATTCATCTAAAATCCTAAAGAACCCATTTTTGGAACTTTTCAAATTTTTTATTTTTTGAATTTTAAAATTCAAAAAAATATAAAAAAGAACATAAAAATTGAAAAAAATGAAAAGTTTCTAAAATGGGTTCTTTAGGATTTTAGATGAATTACAAAATTTATTTCGCATGATTTGCACACCGTATAACATATTTATAAAAGCTATAATCTATTTTCAAGTAAAAATACACACCGTGCATTTATACATGCTACTACAGGGGATCTCGATTGAGATTGTCGGGGGGAGGGCGATGAGGAGGCCCTAAGCCCTAGTCGTCGGAGTTCGCGATCCTCCCACTAAGAATCTTACAAACCGCCTTACAATCAGAGCAAAACACCAGTTTATAAATTTTTAGTTCAATTGACTTAGACAGGAGTGCAAATGCAGCAAATATGTCGGTGAAGAACAGCTAATATCCTTATAAACCTCAGAATATAAGATTTTTCTCCCCTGCCAAATGATAGATGACAGATTTGATGTGTTGGTGTGCTTGTTGTAAAAGGCATCGTATTCCCTTTATAGAAATCAACTTCACTACCATTTTGCGAGGACCACTCTCTATTCCTGTTCGGTATTCTCGTTTGTGCTCCTCCTCGGCTTCCTGTTTGACGACACAATCGCCACCGGCCGGCTGCTGTCGGGTGGGCAGAGCCTCATGTCCAAGCGTGGCAAGTTCACACTCAACTTCTTGCCTTCTTCCAGCTCGGTACCTCTCTTACTGACTACGTACAATTGTGAATTCTTGCTGTCTTTTCGTGCCAAGTTCAGCTCGAGTCTTGGAATATATATCTATTTGAAGTGTTTGCTAACGGAAAACTGAAATCGGAGTTTAGGTTAATCAAACTATTGGTTTCTATTTTTTGTTTAGAGTGTTTAGTTTTTGTTTTCATTAGTTTTTCAATTTCAGTTTCTGTTTTCTGTTTATTTGCAATTGCATTTCAAAATATGTTACATCATCTAAGATTGAAATTAGAGATGACACAGAAACATTTAAGATTAGGATTGGAGATAAAGCGCTGTGTGAGAGTATAGCTAAGGAAGTAGAGCACAACGAGCGCAAGGTGCTCAATTTTGACCACATATACAAAAGATTATTAGGCCAATACTTGTTTTGAGATGCCTAATTGCTCCCCATAATCTCAACCAACCAGTGAATGTGTTTTTACATCGTGAAACATTTAAAATAATTAATCGCAATCCCATCTATCTAAACACCTTTGATATTATAGCATATAAGGATGGCATGAAAGATGATGAATAATGGGAATTCTTTCTACAGCATATGGTTGACAAGAAGGTGTACACTTTTGAAGAATGGGTTTCAACAATCTCAACTATCGAGACCCTCATGTACGACCACTGTCCCAAAGGGCTAGAAGATGGTAGTGAAGTTGATTTCTACAAAGGGGGGTACGATGCCTCCTACAATAAGCACACAAATACATCAAAATATGTCATTTATCATTTGAAATGGGAAAAAAATCTTATATTCTGATGTTACAAGGATATTAGTTGTTATCACTGACAGAAGCTGAAGTATTTGCTGCATTTACACTCCTGTCTAAGTCAATTGAACTGAAAATTTCAAAACTGTTGTTTTGCTCTGATTGTAAGACGATTTGCAGGATTCTTAGTGAGAGGATCGCGAACTTCGATGACTAGGGCCTAAGGCCTCCCCGTCGCCCTGTTCGATGACTAGGGCCTAAGGCCTCCCCGTCGCCCTCCCCCGACAACCTCAATCGGGATCCCTATACTAGCATTTTTTTACCTGAAAACAGATTATAACTTTATAAATGTCATACGGTGTCCAATTTGTACGTAATGTTTTTGTAATTCATCTAAAATCCTAAAGAGCCCATTTTTGGTACTTTTCAAATTTTTGATTTTTTTGAATTTTAAAATTCAAAAAAATAAAAAAGAACATAAAAATTGAAAAAAATGAAAAGTTTCTAAAATGGGTTCTTTAGGATTTTAGATGAATTACAAAATTTATTTCGCATGATTTGCACACCGTATAACATATTTATAAAAGCTATAATCTATTTTCAAGTAAAAATACACACCGTGCATTTATACATGCTACTACAGGGGATCTCGATTGAGATTGTCGGGGGGAGGGCGATGAGGAGGCCCTAAGCCCTAGTCGTCGGAGTTCGCGATCCTCCCACTAAGAATCTTACAAACCGCCTTACAATCAGAGCAAAACACCAGTTTATAAATTTTTAGTTCAATTGACTTAGACAGGAGTGCAAATGCAGCAAATATGCTGGTGAAGAACAGCTAATATCCTTATAAACCTCAGAATATAAGATTTTTCTCCCCTGCCAAATGATAGATGACAGATTTGATGTGTTTGTGTGATTGTTGTAAAAGGCATCGCATTTCCTTTATAGAAATCAACTTCACTACCATTTTCTGGCCCTTTTGAGACTGTGGTCGTACATGAGGGTCTCAATGGTTGAAATCGTTGAATCTCATTCTTTAATAGTGTACACCCTCTTGTCAACCATATGCTGCAGGAAGAACTCCCATTATTCATTATCTTTGATGCCATTCTCATAATATCAAAGACGCTTAGATGGGATTGCGAATACTATCTTAAATGTTTGACGATGCAGAAACACAGTCACTGGATGGTTGAGACCATGGAGAGCAATTAGACATCTCGAAACAAGCATTGAACTGATTATCTTTTTATATCTATGCTCAAAATTGAGCACCATGCGCTCGGTGTGCTCTACTTCCTTGGCTATACTCTCACACAGCGCTTCACCATCTTCCATCCCAATCTTAAATGTTTCTGTGTCATCTCCTATTTTAATTTTAGATGATGTAGCATATCTTCATGCCTGCGTAAGTATCTAGAGGACAATCTTGCTCCTAGCCAGAATCATCTGGATCATATCTACAAGCTTTTCCATCTACTGTGTCTACCTGAAATGGTTTGTTTCACTTCCGTCCCTACACAAAGTACTACTTTTGCAGCATGGCATATAAAGCATACATCTTAGTGGCATTTGACCAATCCTGAGGCGAAGGGGAATTTTGCCGTCTTCTTATTGAGGATCTGACCCTGTCTACCGGGGTGAAAGTCAGTGACCAATGCCATCCGTGAAACGACAATCATTGAGTTGGGTTAGGTTACTAGTTCACTGGAACTCGGGAAAGATAGTGGTCCGCAACGGGGTTTACCGACCCGGAATGATGGTGTGGTGAAAGAAGATGGGACGGGAATTAATACGTAGAGATTGCCTGTGTGGCATGGAATTTGAACTCGAGAATATTGATATAATCTTTCCGCGACATCTTTTTGGAGATGTTCTTTCGAAAATGGCTAGGTATAGGATTTTATTTGTTATTTCAAAAACTGGCATTTCTGCAGATAAAATAACCATGAACCCCACTAAAAAGCCCTTAATCACTATTATGCATTAAGGACGCTGTTAACTTGCAAATGCGGTTTGATTGCGCACTTATCCTCGCACCTACTCACTCTTTTAGATTATGAAAACCCCGACGATGGTGACTACGCTTGCCACGAGAAAGGCAATCCTGCCTTCGATGATCCAGACCAAAATTAAGCTCTCCTACAGTCCGGAAGTTGCATGCTTAGTATAGGATTGTCACTAGTATCATGGCGCGGCTTTCCCCATAAGATCAACCCTTTTGATGTAAAATACACTGCTTTAAGGTGATGAATGTAAATTTGGTATCTGGTAATGGTATTGCCACCTGATGTAATAAAACTCGTATGTTACTGTATGTGATGATCCAGGTAAGTGATTTGTGCACTAGTATACTGGTCTAGGTACTAGCGCTGTTCCACTGGACGGGTTTCTAAGGTAAGCAAATTTAAGGCCCCGTCACAAATACTTGATGTAAAATACGTTTTTTCCCAAAAGTTATACCTGTTGTAGTCTATTAGCACATTGTGAGAGACAAGAGAGAAGTGCGAGAGAGTGAATGCTTTATTGATCAATGGGTATATTTACAATGGTCAAAGCTCCTTTATATAGAGTACAAATGGGTGTAAAAAAGATGCATCTTTTTAGTAGACACTCTTTCATAATTTGACTATTAATAATATTTCTTAACACTTTCCCTTAGGGAAATTAGTAATATGTTTTAAAAATATCCTTCTGAAAACCTGTGAAAAAACAGACGGAGAAAACAAGATTGTCTAATATACTTTCAACATATATTTTTCATTAGTATATCATCTATATATCTTATTGAAAACTCATAAAAAACACACTGGGAAGAATGGATGGAGAAAAGAATGCATCGCATATGAATATTTGTATTGCGATATTGCCTTTTAGAAAAACTCATTAAGAGAAAAAGAGTGCAATATATGATCTACAAGATCTAATGGGATATAATTTAGAAGTTTTCTTCCATTGAACTCTGCAATATGAAGTTATCTTATTCCAAATAAGAACTTAGTAATTAATCTCTCATAGATAATTCACATGACTTCATTTATTATCATCTACTTCATCACTCTCCTAGAGTGTGTTCGGAACGATATATTCTATTATATTGCCTTTGTGATGGGCGCGGACGCGGGGTCCCGATCTTCTGGTGAGAGATGGTAAAGATAACTCGGTAGGTGTCACGGAGACCTAAACGATCCGGCTTCCAACCCCGCAAAGGAACTGGAAATCCCGGCGATCGCTAAACCACCACGACGATTGTTATCGACCGAACCAGAGGCACGATCGACCTGTCCACGAAGGACGATTCCTGTAGGCAACCGAAGAACGAGGAAGAACGAGCAAGAACACAAGATAAGCAATCTGAATTGCGAATATATATTAAGGATAACGGGGTTCAGAAACTTGGTCCTGTTGGTCTAGCCGACACAAGAAGAACAAGGCGAAATCTCACACAACCGTGACGAAATCAACTAAACAAAACCCAACTAAGACGTAGCACGGCGTGGGACTTATATAGGGCGGCGGCCAGAGGAGGGGCGCCCAAACAGGTGCCCACACGTACTCAACCCTAACTCTAGGGGTACACGGGCTTTGGGCCCAAAAATACGGCGACGCAGCGCCGGAAAGTTTCTGTCCGTCAGATTGTTTTTGCGATTCCCGTTGACTCGGATTGAATTTGAGGGTATGGTTGGATCCGTTGGAAATCTTATCTCGATAGCTTTCCGTAGAGTCCTTATTTGCCTTATTTGGACGTCGTATGTGGTCTGGGCGTCCGTTTGAATGTGCGCTGGTCCTGATAGTCCGAACCGGATCTGGCAGCGAGTTCGACGTCCTCTCGTTTTGGGCAACCGCGTCATTGATGTCCTCATCACTTTGTATGTCCCATTTCATTACAAGTGAAAAATGGTGGAAAAGGTGGTTTAACAGCTGGTATTGAACCATAATTGAGAAAACTGTCGTTTTTTACAAAACCAAAAGCGAACACCTTTGCACTTCAATGACAATATCTAAAAAAATAAAAAAAAACAACAGTTGGCTTGAAATCATCTTGATAATGTAGAAAACAAGTGAACAATGGTAGAAAAAGGTGGTTTGCCAGCTTGTATTAAACCAGAATTCAGAAAACTCGTCATTTTCAACAAAAACAAAGGCTAACACCTTTACACTTCAATGACAATATCTAAAAAATCCAAAAAGCAATGATTGGCTTGAAATCATCTTCATAATTTAGAAAACAAGTGTAACATGATGAAAAAGTGGTTTGATAGATGGTATTGAATCAGAATTGAGAAAACTCGTCGTTCTGGACAAAACTGAAGGCTCAAACCTTTGCACTTCAACGACAAAATCCAAAAAAATCTAAAAATCTAAAAAAACAACGGTTGACTTGAAATCATCTTAATAAAGTAGAATACAAGTGGAAAATGGTGGAAAAAATGGTTTGGCTGTTGATATTGAATCAGAATGGATAAAACTCGTCGTTTTCGACAAAACCGAAAGCTAACACTTTGCACTTCAATGACAATATCAAAAAAAATTGAAAAAAATCCAGAAAGCAACGGTTGGCTTGAAATCATCTTGATAATGTAGAAAATAAGTGTAACATGATGGAAAAAGTGGTTTAACAGCTGATATTGAACCAGGATTGAGAAAACTCATCGTTTTCGACAAAACCGAAGGCTAACACCTTTGCACTTCAATGACAATATCTAAAAAAAGAAAAAACCCAAAAAGCAACGGTTGGCTTGGATAATGTAGAAAACAAGTGTAACATGGTGGAAAAAGTGGTTTGACAACTGGTATTCAGAAAACTCGTCATTTTCGACAAAACCTAAGGCTAACACCTTTGCACTTCCATAACAATATCCGAACCGGCCACGCCGCCGACGTTTTCCGGGGGCGCGCTGCCCCCGAGCTTTGGCCGCCGGCGTGGCCGACAATGGCCCACGCCTCGAGGTGAGCGGCGGACTAGCCGAGGCCGGCCGTAAATGTGCTTCTTTTTTGTATCTAGTATGGATCAATTTGAATTGATCTTATTCTAGACAGCAAGTTCTATTTAATTATATTTGGAAATGCAATTCTCTGAAAAATCAAAGTGCAATTATCTGAAGCACATTCTCCCGTTGCGGACTACTATCTCTCCCGTGTTCCAGTGAACTAGTAATCTAACCCAACTCAATGATTGTCGTTTCACGGATGGCATTGGTCACTGGCTTTCACCCCGGTAGACAGGGTCAGATCCTCAATAAGAAGACGGCAAAATTCGCCTTCGCCTCAGGATTGGTCAAATGCCACTAAGATGTATGCTTTATAAGCTTAAACGGGGTCACACGGACCATGGGTCACACAGACCAATAATCCTGCGCATCCGTGCGATGGCCACGCGTTGTGGTGTAAGGGACCACTGCAAGCATACAATACAATGACCGATGGTACTCCGCTGTGTCCACAAATGGACACCTTTCCAGACGAGCCCATACTACAATTGAGTTCCACCTTCCATATGCATACCTCTTACATAGGTATACCGCGCATATATCCTGGGTCCACCCTGCCCATCACCCTTATCTTCCATCATTCCCATCCACATTTCCCATTCCCACATACCCCAGATAGTAAACCACACAACAATACTTCAAATCATGCAACATAATTCCATCATGATCAAGGTATGTAATGTATCGTGTCCACCGATAAGTTTTGGCTTACCAGTGCGGGATTGGTTACCCGATTAAATAAGTAGACCTAAGCATGTCTAAGCAGCTTTTACCCAAAAGTAAAAAGTCTAAATATTATATATTTTATATGGACAGTCAATCATACATGACATCAAGCAATCATGTTGGTTTAAAACATATTCATCAAGGACAGGGCATGATAAATCATGATTAAACAAATAGGCATCTTTCCAAACAGAGAAAGCATGCATTTTATATATTTAAAGCAAGATATTTTGAGAAAACTAGGTATAAAGATGAACTAGAGTGTTAACTCGCCTTGAGGATCTGAAGATTGAATTGACTGTTCTCTAGATAATCTTCCTCTGGAACCGGGTCCTCTATTAAGAGCAGAAACACCGAGTAAGTGGATATTCTAAATGACATGCAAATGTATATGCAAGGCTGGAAGTCGACCGTAAGTGGAAATGTTAAACTAGAGTCTGGGCGACTAAGAATGAAATTACCAGATTACCCCTAGGTAATTTTAATCGGAATCGGTGATAAATGTTTGTATTTGTCTTATCTTTAATATATTTTGAGCCTCTTCTATAGATCAAATCCTAATTTCATAATTTTTCCAGGGTGTGGAAGGTATCTAGGATTTTCTAGAATTTTCTAGGAATTTTCTGAGCCATAATTTTTCCAGGGTGTGGAAGGTATCTAGGATTTTCTAGAATTTTCAAGGAATTTTCCGAGGTGATCTACTTTTTTAACAATTAGATTTATATTTCTAGGATTTTGTAAACAACTAATTTGCTGGAAAAAGAATTTGCAACAGTACTGGGCCAAGCCCAACGCGCTGGCCCAACCGCGGGCGCGCCAGCGAGGCGGTGACGCCGAAGGCGTCAAAGCCCAAAGGTGCCACCACTCGATCCGACACGTGGGGCCAAGGCCCACTTGCCAGTGACTCATGACCGGAGAGACGCGGAGAGAGAGAGGAGCGGTTGTCATGTGGGACCCAGCCGTCAACGACTTACTCTAGCGGCGGCACAGGGGGCTGCTGACGTCATCATCGTCTTCCTCTCGCCGGCACGCAACCCGAATGGAAAACGACGGTTCGCCGGCGCAACAGGGCACCTCACCGGCTGTAGATGCTACCTACGGCTTCATTAGGTCCATGCGCACCTATTGACAGCCCTAGGATGACCTAGGTCAACCGGACATGGTGACGGCGTTGCCGGCGGCGGAGCGGCACGGTAAGCAACGCGACGGCGCAACTTTAGAGCTCTGACCAAATTAAAGGATGGGGAAGCACCAGGGAGGCTCAAGAGGACTCACCGTGGCCTTAGAACGGACGGAGAGGCTCTGGATCAACCCGACAGCGAGCGGTCCCGAAAAGATCCCGAACAGGGCAACGGTGGCGAGGCAACTCCAACGATGCTCTGGTCAAATTAACCGGGGGGGAAAAGGTCACAAGCCAAGATCCTTGGGATCGAAGGAATCGAAAAATAGTGCACTGAGGAAGATGAAATCGACGACGGCCGAACCGGCACACCAAGCTCCGGTGAGCAATTCCTGGCGAAACAACGACTCCGACTATGCGAGTGTTGGCCAGTGAGCTCGGTACGGTGCTGCGAAGGATGTGGGCCGAACGAGAGCGCTTGGGACTTGGGAGTGGTTCAACTGAGGAAACGGAGGAAAGGTGGAGACGGCTAGGGTTTTATACCCGTCGGGGGCGGTGGTGGTGGGTCCAGGGGAGACCAGCTCAACAAGGCGAAGCGGTGGACGCCTACGTGTCATCACCGGGTTGTCCCAGCGCCGCCTGGTCTCATGCAAAGGACGCCGAGGTGGAGCGCTGAGGAGCGGCACAGGCGTCGAGCAGAGAGAGAGAGGAACAGAGAGCAAGAGAGAGAGGTGACATGGGCCAAAATTCAGCCTAAGGTTCGCCCAATTGAAGCCCAACCGAGAATCCCATTTAAATTTGGATTTTTTTATCCGAATTTCGTTCAATTTGTATTAGAATTTCTTTTCTAATTAAACAAGTTTCAAAATTGGGCCAAATTTTTGGGTGTTACAATTTGAAAAAAAAAATAGAGCGAAACACAGTGTTTCAAACTAAAGTAATACCCTCTAAAATTTTTATGAACTCCAAATGTTTGAAGAACTAAGGATGCAAGAAATCATCATAAAAACTAGGAAGGCAAGTGTAACATCCAAAAAAATGGATTTTACATCGAGCATTTAAACAAAATTGAGCAAAGCTCACCTTTGGCTTTTTCTCTGAAAATTTTGTTTTACTTCAAAAACCTAAAAAAATTAGGACTAGCAAAAAAAACATAATCAAAACACAGAGTACATGTGTCATTTGCGAAAAAACGGACTTTACATCAATTGTTTGAAGAACTGCATTGTGATCAGGAAATAAAGATTTTTTTAATTCAACTATATGAAAAAAAAATCTAAGAACTGCCCCTAATGCTGGTTGTACGGTGCTTAGTTGTAAAGCCCCCCCACCGAACTTCTCATATCGTCATAAGGATTGGGAATATTAAAAAATATGGGTCTCGTTTTAAGGGTGTATTATAGTCGTCAAACCAAAACATTGAATCTCCACGGTACTACTAAAAAAACTATATAATGCTCACTGTGTAGCCTCATAATATAGAATAGCAAGAAGAGCTTGCGAAAGAAGGATGATAACGTATAGAATAGCAAAAGGAGCTTGCGGAAGAAGGATGTTAACGTTTCTAGAAAGCAACAGCTTATTGCATGCTTCTTATCCTTTTTGTTCATTTATAGTCATTAATATGATGGCCAATTATCCATTATATCACGCATTATGTGCGTACACAAATTCATAAAATAAAATATTCATCTTGTAGATTGAATTTGGGGCAAAAAAAAAACAAAAGTTCCCATTCATCTGACCATCCGTAAAGGCCAAACCTTAACTGAAATTTCACCACCAGTAAAACCCAAGTCCATTCTGTGAAACGCAATTGTCTGGTTAAAACTTGTGGAATTTCGAAAAACAATATGACCAAATATAATAATATATTGTCATGACAAACAAAGCAAATGTATATCTCTGCTAGGAAATAGGCAAATTTTTGTATTGTCGCCACGACAAAAATAGCAATCATCATGTACCTGAATTTTTCATATTCATTGGTGTATAGATCAGAATGCTACTTGTAGGCCTTCAGGAGCAGTAGACTCTGGTTGGCCTGCAGGAGCAGTAGTTTCAGTTTTAGCATAGAGAGCACTGAATCCCTGCAAACCATGGGACGGATGATATACAGTGTTGTGGTTTTAGGAACTTCCATGCTGTGTTTGGCTCATTGGAGCTCTAAAACATGGACGCCCTGGAGAATTTCCATCCCCTGATTGGCCATATGAACCATTAAATCTTGGTTCGCCATCAATAGAGTCTAGAGCTGTTTGCCCTTGACCACCTGCATAACCATATGCCACACGAGAAAACCCATGGTTATTTTGGCCCTTTCGCGCACCAAGACCCATGTCATTTGATCCAAAAGCAGAAGCATGTGGCAGCACTTGGGAACTACCATGCACCAATTGCCCTTGAGGCGATCCATAGCCACTGTGGCTCCAGGTAGCACCATGTGAGGGTTGGCTTCGAGAGTCACCATGTTCAGGTGGTGCTACTTGAGTTCCAAACTTAACCTGTCCTTGGCAAGGCTCGTAACTCTTCTGAACATGGCAATCATGATATCCTGGGTGAGGGGTCTGACCACCAAATCCCTGTTGCAGTGGATTAATGACAACTTCTTGTCCACCCCGAGGACATCCAGACTGACCATTCTGATTTCCCATGTGACCATGCACAGGTGGACTCTGTGCAGGTCCCAAATCAGACTGTAGTGATTGAGGAGCGTTAAACCGTGGCACTTGAGGAGCACCAAACCGTGGCGCTTGAGGAGCGCCAAATTGTGATCGTGGTGGAAGAGAAGAACCAGGAGGAGGTGCAGCATACCGAGGCTGTTGCAATTGAGGAGCACCAGACCAAGTCTGAGGAGCGCTAGGTGTTTGTTGATGTTGACGGGAACCAAATCCAGGTTGCCCTGGGGGAGCTGAGCTAAAATCAGGTTGTTGCACTTGAGCAGTGCCAACCACAGGATGCCATGGTCGACAAGCACCAAACTCCGGCTGTTGATTTTGAGGCAGGACAACCTCATTTTGTTTTCCTTGAGAACGAGGCCCATTTTGCCATGTATCAGGAGCACCAACTTCTGGCTGCTGAGTCATGGAGAAATACCCTGTTTGTGGTGGATGAGGCGCACCATGCCCATGCTGCACTGAAGAGCCACCAAGTCCAGTTTTCTCATCTTGAAAGTTTGCATACGCAAGTTGGTGAGATCTGGGAGACATTGCCTCAGGATGCATCACTCGCGATCCACCAATGCTAGGATGAGATGGTTGAGGAGGAGCATGCTCAGGTTGGCCTTGGTGAGGCACATAGCTACCCTTTGGCTGATTTGATGCAAATCCTGGAAGCCCCTGAGGTGAACTGTGAGGGCGATAATCTGGCCTCAGCTGAGGAGGCAATGGTGCTGGCTTTTCTTCAAAAGCTTTCTCAAGCTCTTCCTGCCGATCAGCATTCTTGAAAATCTCAATAGCATACTCACGGAACTCAGGATGAGCAACAACACCTCCCCTTGCCATGTCCCTCACCAGGTTCAGAGCACTATCCAAATCTCCTTCCTTGCACAAGGCCTTAACCAGGATTTCAAAGGTTGTTGTGTGTGGCTTGATCTCCTTGTCAGGCATCCTTCCATACACCTTCAGGGCATCATCAACCCTGCCAGCTTCTGTAAGTCCTTCAAACATCCGGTTAAAGAAACCAATATTAAACTTTGGTCCATGCTCCCTCCCATCTGCCATTTTGTAGAAATACTTCATTGTGTCATCCACACGACCTTCCTTGAAACACGAATCAACAAGGTAGGTGTATGTGTACACGTCTGGAAGCACTGATTTGCTCTCCATCTCCTTGAAGAGATTCTCCGCCTCCGCAAGCATACCATTGTCACAGAGTTTCCCGATAATGTTGTTGAAGCAGCCCACATCCATCTGAACGTTCTTCCTCGGCTGCCGGTGGAAAACCTCAATCGCCTCTTGGAACTTGCCCTCCTTGAAGCATTGGTTGACCATGACACTGTACGAATCGCTGTTAATGCCGATGAAGGTTGGCGGGCTGTGGTTGTCAATCATGGTCTCCCACAGGTCATTTGCCTCCTTGTGTTTATCGTGCTTGAAGAGCGTCTCAAGCAGCACGTTGCAGGTGGTGGGCGTCATCTTGAACCCCCTGTCGAGCAGAGACTGGTAGTTCTCCATGGCCTCCTTGTCCATGCCTTTCTTCCAGTAACCCTCCATGAAGCTAGTGTGCAGGACGCCGTCGTAGACTTGGCACCTCTCACAGATCTCAGCAAAGAGCTCAAAGGCCTTGTCCCAGTGGTCGAGGTCGATGTAACCGGCGATGAGGTTGTTGTAGACAAGGGAGTCGGCGCCCAGTCCGCGGTTGAGCATCTCGCGGAGGAGGTCGAGGGCGTCCTGGATGCGGCTGGCGGAGACGAGGCCCTTGGTGAGGTGGCGGTAGGTGACTGCGGAGGGGGAGAAGGGGGCCCTGGCGAGGAGCTCGCGGTAGACGCCGAGGGCGGAGTCGACGCGGGCGGCCTCGCAGTGGGCAAGGATGAGGGTGTTGTAGGAGACGACGTTGGGGACGATGTTGGAGCGGCGGAAGAAGAAGTCGAAGAGGGAGACGGCGTCGTCGTAGCGCCCGGCGCGGACCATCGAGGCGGCGACGGCGTTGCAGGTGAAGACGGTGGGGCGGACGCGGGAGGAGACGGCGGCACGTGCGGCAACGGACGCGCCATCGAGGTCTCCGGAGCGGATGAGGGACTGGACGCGGTTGTGGAGACTGAGGCGGGGGCCGACGAGGGCGGAGGTGGTGTCGGGGAGGCGGGGCGCATTGGGGTCGCGCGGAGGCGGCGGCGAGGACGGATCGCGGCGGAGGGCGTGGAGGGGAGGCTCGATGCGGAGGCGGCGCTTGCGGCGGCGGCGCTCGGCGGCGGCCTCCTCGGCGGAGGAGAAGGCCAAGTGGCGCGAAGGCGTGAGATGCACGGCGGGACGCAGGTGCTGGTTGGCGGCGGAGGCGGACGAGGAGAGGAGGGCTGGCTGGGAGAGGCGGCGGAGGTGGAGGAGACGACGGTAGAGCGCCATTTCTTGGCGGCGGCGGCGGCGAAAAATCACTGCTTTCTTCGCTCAGCTTGGTTGGGTTGTGGCTGCCGCTGTTCATCTTGCCTTAGGGTTTCTTATTTCTTATTAAGGGCGATCCATGGACTCTCACACTCTCTGGGCCTGACTCTTGGATGATTGGGCTTTCTCCTCCTTCCAATTCATTTCGGGTTCAGCCCAAAATTTGCTCCATGCATCTCCCAACCACACCAAAACTGACCGCGGATCGGCCGGCCCACATCCAGCAAGGTTATTTTTGTCTTCTAGTACGGTTGGAACAGTGAAAAGGTAGTTTAAATGGAAAAATAGCAAATTCTCTCTAAATTAGATTATATGTTGGAGTAGAAAAATCCTGAAAGTGCATCTAGATCCTTAAATAGTTTTGGTGATTAATAATTAACAATTATAGAGCTAATATTTTCTATTAGAGAAATGTACACAGATGTTATATAGGTTAAATTCATAAGATACATTTTCAAATGTAATGGTTTACCCCTCAAACATGGATATGTTGCAAGAAGGCATCAAGACTAGTAATTATTTGTAAATCTTTATTTATTGAGTCATAGGTATGTCGTACTATGAAGATGAATGCAATGGAGAAGCATATAAAGGTTCCTAAGTGCTCAAAATAGATATCTCAAAATTCATGTGTTTTTCACTCAAAATACACTCGATACAGAACCTACACCATCAGAACATCCGACGTGGATCGAAACATCCGATGGTGAATCCAGTCTGCTTGTTTTCAATGCAATCCAGTGAGCAGTCCATCAGAACATTCTATGGCTGTCGGAACATCCGACGTGGGTCGGAACATCTGATGCAGGATCATCTACAGCAACGGCTACTTTTAGGGATTCTCTATTTAAAACCTTCTCTAACACCTGCCAAAAGGTTACACACTCTGATTACTTCCTGATTTGATCCTAATACATATTGTTCATCATCTCTCAAGAACACTAGGCTTTGTCTCTCTCTCTTGTTCATCTTGTGAGATCTAGATTTAGAGAGATCAAGGCACCCAAAGTGCTCCATGAATTAAAGACATTCAATTTCTTTAGCACTTAGCGATTCCTAATTTCTTCGTCGCATTTGTTACTCTTGGAGGCTTGAAGGGCTCCTAGACGGCTAGGTGCCGCCGGTGAGCCGTCGGGCTTTGTGTGGTGTGCATCTAGAGTTTGTGAAGGTGTATGGAAGGAATTGGCTGCTGTAGTACACACACTCAAAATACGGAGACATTTCCTAATGGATAAAGAGTGCGATATCTACACCGACCACAAAGAGCTTGAAGTACTTATTCACTCAGGCTAACCTTAACATGAGGCAACGCCGATGGTTGGATCTGATTACAAGCTGAATATCCTTTACCACCTGGTAAGGCTAATGTAGTAGCTGATGCACTAAGCCGTAAAAATCAGTGTTGCTTCATAACTTGTCTGAATGAGGTACACCAACCACCCGAAGCTCTAAAGAAGTATATGCACACCCTAGGAATTGCCCTGGTGGAGCATGGTAATGTGCATAACATCGAGGTACAACCAGATCTGTTTAAGAAAATTTCAGATGCACAACTAGGTCACCCTAGCACTCTTAGGCTAGAAAGGCTACTAGCTAAAGGTGGTCAAAAAGGTCTCACTAAGGATGACAAGGGTATACTTTGGATGGACCAAAGATTGTTTGTACCTCATGATGCCCAATTAAAAGAAGATATTTTGAGAGAAGCTCATGAGTCAGCCTTCTCGATCCATCCAGGAAGCACTAAGATCTATCAAGACCTGAAGACGGTATTTTGGTGGCCTAGGATGAAAAGAGATGTGGCTGATTTTGTTGATAGGTGTCATATTTGCTGTCAAATTAAGGCTGAACACCAAAGACCCGCAGGACTGCTACAACCTATCAAGATCCCTGAATGGAAGTGGGATGAAGTCACCATGGATTTCATTGTGGGATTACCCAAATCCCGAAGTGGGTATGACTCGATTTGGGTAGTAGTTGACCGGCTGACCAAGGTTGCTCATTTCATACCTGTCAGAACCACCTACAAAGACCCCAAGCTAGCTGAATTGTTTATTGCTCGGATAGTGTGTTTACATGGAGTTCCAAAAAGGATAATCTCGGATCGTGGTCCCCAATTCACTTCCAAGTTTTGGGAAGAGCTGCATTCAGCTATGGGTACCAACTTGTCCTTCAGTTCCACTTATCACCATCAAACTGATGGGTAGACTGAAAGGATCATCCAGACCCTAGAAGACATGCTGAGAGCTTGTGCCTTGCAGTTCTCTACAGAATGGGACCGATGGTTGCCCCATGCTGAATTTGCTTACAACAACAGCTATCATGCAAGTCTTCAAATGTCACCATTCGAAGCTTTGTATGAAAAGAAGTGTAGGACCCCTTTGTACTGGTCTGAAACGGGAGAAAGGCAAATATTCAACAAGGGCAGTCTGAAAGAGGCAGAAGATAAAGTCAGGATCATTCAAGACAGATTGTTACCTGCCCAATCCCGACAAAAGAGTTATGCAAACAATCGTCGTCGGGATTTATCTTTTGAGGTTGGGGACTTTGTGTATCTCAAGGTTTCGCCTTTTAAGGGAATCCGACGGTTCAAGTCAAAGGCAAGTTAGCACCCCGATATGTGGGACCATATCGTGTGCTTGCACAAAAAGGCAAGGTTGCTTACGAGTTGGAATTACTTAAAGACTTAAGCATGGTGATAACGTGTTTCACGTTTCCCAACTCAAGAAATGTTTGCGCTTACCAGAAGAAGGAAACCTAGTTCAACCGTCCAATTTGGATCAAGACTTGTCCTACTCTGCCTATCCTGCCAGCGTAGAAGAGTACAAGGAGAAGAAGCTCCGCAATAAGACTATCAAAATGTGTAAAGTCAAGTAGAACCCCGAGAGTGGAGATCAAATCACATGGGTGACCGAAGATAAGATGTGACAAGAGTTCCCTCACCTGTTCGAAGATTAGAGTATCAAATCTCGGGGACGAGATTTATTTTAGGGGGGGAGGGATTTGTAATAGCCCTAAAATCCAAGTATTTAGTTGGTTAAGCTATGAGAGTTATTTTGTGTAAATAAGCATTTTGAGAAACTCAAAATAAAATATTTTATATGTCAAGATGGATAATTTGATCTCATTTACTCTCTAAATTGATATAAATTCCAAATTTGAGCTCAAATGTGCACTTAGGCTTATGTTAAGTCTTTGGTAGCCCAGAAATGTTTTTCAAGGAAGTTGATATCAAAATGTTTAAAATTGACATGGAAGAATACACACACACACAAACAAACACACACACACACACACACACTAATACTTAAACACTTAGATGTGTGTATATATACACACATATGCTTATAAGAGGAGGAAAATGAACTAAATTTGTGTTATAGTCATGAACATCTATGGATAACATTTTGATCATGTTACTATGGTCAAATGACATAAGTGAATTATAGTATAAAGTATCCCCAAAAATCAAAATGTAACTAGTAAATGGCCTAAATAGAGTGTGATTTGATAAATACGTGAAAAATGCATAAAAATTCCAGAAAATTACCAAAGTGGTAGGGATTGACCCTAGAACCCCTCTGGAACAAATTTGTGACCATACTACCCCTGGCGGAACCCCCTGGTCAGCCCTAGAAACTTTGAATACCCTAATGGGCATTGGGTCGAGCACCTGGCGAGCATCACAGGCAGCTCACCCTAAGCTCCGCCGTGCATTGGCCGTCGCCGGGGAAGCACTGCACGCCTGCCTCCCTGCTGCTGCGTCTCTGGCCGGGTGACAGCGCCGTGGACCCCGCCATCGCCGCCTGTTGCCGCCGTGGCACCAACCAGCTCGCCTGCAGCTCTGCCGTCCTAGCTCTCGCGAGAGGGGCCAGAAGCCACTTCTGTCGACCGCTCTCTCTCCCGCCAGCACGCCAACCAGGCCGAAACCGCCCACGGTTTCCCCTTGCTTGCTCACACGGACTCTTGGCTCACAAGCACCGCTCATAGACGCCACTAGACACCAGTGACACGCCCCTGGACGCCGGCATACGGACTTGGTTTTCCCCCAAACCACCGCGCCGGTCTTATAAGCCCCCTCACGTGGCCAGCCTTACCCAGACTCGCTCTCGCTCTCTACTTGATTGCGCCTGCTCCGCCTTGCTCTCTCGGTGCTCACGCCCCTCTCCTTTGGCCCTGAGATCGCCGGAGTTAGTTGGAACGCTCTCGTCGCTCCAGCGCCGGGATTGGCTCCGCCTCACCACGAAACTCTCTCTGGTGAGCTTCTTGATCCAATCTCGCGCCATTAGCTCCCTATCATCACTAACTAACTACGCCAGTCTGATTGTGGCTCAATTTGAGCAGGAGATTCGTGACCGCCATTGCCGCCGCCGCCCCTGCTCGGACACCATCATTGCCAGGCCGCACCAGTACTTCTCCGTCTTACCTCCGAGTGTGGTAAGCACTCCTATGCCTTGTAGATGCTCATTCATGTCTAGATCCGAGCTTAGCACCCCTCCAGAGCGACATGCACGACATGCACATGGCCAGAGCCGCCGCCGCTCGTCGCGTTGCCGCCATAGGCCACGCCGAGAGTCACTATCTACACCAATAGACGCACCTTGCCCTCACGAACACGTTGCACCTTGTATCATTGCAAACGGTGGCCGGTAGCGCCGGCAATCCAACTGGGAAGTCGTCGGCCACCGCTCAGGACGAAGAGGATCTGGATCGGACGCGCACGTTTAAACGCGGATCTGAGCCGCTGACATGCGGGACCCACGCCCAGCACATGCGCGCGCACTCGCGCAGAGCGCCTCCCCGTGGGTTGAAGCCAAATGGGCTGAGCCCGGCGCCTTTTCCTATTTTCCAAGTTTTCTCATTTTCTCAAATGCCTCTAGAAATGCAAACCGAATTATTTAAAATAGGCAAATAGCTCAAGAAATCTTGTAAAATTTAGAGTAAACACTTTGGATAGTGCTGGAGCTAAGAAAAATATGTCTCACATATACTACTATAAAGATTTTTAGTGTAACATTAGCTCTAAACTTTTAAGCATTTTCACATCTAGACATGACATTGTTGTAGTTTGTGGTTTAAATGAAGTGGTAACACTTTTATAATGACTGTAGCTGTTGGACATATAAATACTCCAGGAGTTGTAGAACTTAAGAAAAATATATCTCCTATATAGTCTCATAGAGATTTCTGGATTAATAATAGCCTTAACACTTGGGGTAATTTACCCTTTTGGGCTACCCAGCTGCACTTTGCAATTTAGATAAAATAGTAAATCAATTTCCATGGTTACAAAACTTGACACATAAATACTACAGTGAGTCTTGAACCTAGGAAAAAGATAAAAACATGGTGTTACAGTGGGAAATTTTATTAATAAAATGTTTGACCCCCATAAGGTTTGATTTTTCCTATTATGCTATAGTCTCTTAAAAATTAGGAAACAAATATTAAATAGATGTATTTATGCCATATGCCATACGCTAGTAATATAATACATTACGTATTTGTCGAGAAATTTTATTAATAAAATGTTTGACCCCCATAAGGTTTGATTTTTCCTATTATGCTATAGATGTATTATATTAATAAACACACGCTTTTTCAATAGCATATCATGTATCATTTCATATGTCTTTTCGCTCTTGTGTTTATTTGGTATTCGTGAATATCGAATTATAGAGATAGCCGGTGTTGACTAGGATCCCGAGGACCCTTCAGTTGACCCCGACTACTATCCCGACAACCAAGGCGAGTCAACTTCTATCTTAAGAATGTTTGCCCATATTAGGGAAGATTTGGGACCTTCCCTAGTGCGGGATAACATCGATGGGTTGCTCTTACTAAGGAGAGTGTCCTACTTTCCTTAGTGCGAGTTAAACCTTATTTCTACATGATTGCTTACCCAGTTTTACAAGTATTTCCTTTTACAGTATCAAATTGCATGCTTGTTCAACTTATGATGCCATGTTGCTAATCATGATGTATCATGCCTTGATTGCTTGATTACTTCCTGCCAATATTGATATTGCTTTGATGATGTCAAATATCATTTGGTTTACTAGTGATAGTTTTGATATCGCACCTCATTGATAACCCTGGTTTAGAAAATAAACTAAAATTGTTTAGACTTCTAAGTCTGGGTAAAACTTGCTTAGAGATGCTTTAGGTCTCACACTTTAATAACCTAGGTCTTGTACCCCGGGACGGAGAACCGTGATTCTCCGACTCATTCATTCATACATATTCATGTTGAACCTGGCTGCATAGCGAGAAGTGTTTGGCAGAGTTTCGAAACTGTCAGTAGGTGTTTGGCAAAGTACTGAAACTGCCTGGAGTTTGGAAGTGATTGACAGGACGACAACTGTCATTAGGTGCCTGGCAGAGCGAAAGCTGCCCATCTCGTTGTGGATGTATTTGGCAGGGTAAATACTGTCCGTCCTACATTGGTTGTACCTGGCAGGGTGAAAACTGCCCGTCCTCGATGGATATACCTAGCAAGGTGAAAACTACTCGTCCCTTCGATGATGTGCCAGACAGGGCGAAAACTGTCTCTTGTATGGTTGGCAAAGTTCCTAAACTGTCTCTTGTGCGTTTGGTAGAGTTCTGAAACTACCATGGTGTTAAGAAGGAAGTGATGGTGAAAGAAGTGTTGTTTGTGTCTAGGCATTGTGTAGACGTTTACAATGATGCTTATGATCACCTCTTGATTTATTTCCACCTGTTGCTAAGTCATAGGCTTTGTCTTGCAAAACTAGCTTTCCGCAACTAAAACAACCCTCTAACCTTTTCTTTGATAACTGTTAAGCATTACTATATGTTTTTTGGCTCGCCGGTGCAAGTGAGGATAAAGCGCTGACCCTCGCATTTTATAATCCCCATAGATGAGGAATCGCCATCGGATGATGATGGCGATTACGCCTGTCATGAAGACGGAGAACCCACGACTCAAGACCAAGAATAGTGTTAGGTTAAGGCCTCGGCTTAGTGGTTTCCTTCGTCGTCTTTTGGTTATATAGTTGGCGAAGTGATTTTGGATTTGTATCTTCCGCATATCGAACTTATGGTTTTAATTTCCACAGAACTCTAATGTATGTTGGCAATATGCCACTATAAGACTTCATGATGGCCTTAAATGACCGTCTATATTTGTAATCACTTCAATTGTCGATGTATGAAATGGTTTCCACTATGTAACTGTGCACTAGTTTATCTATCCAGGGACTAGTGCAGGTGAGCGTCTCGCCTTGGAATGATGTTCCAAGGGGTGGTCGCGACAGAAGCAATATTAAAAGCTCTAGGTTGCCCATTATGGCTGCAAGCAAGTGGCGCGTGCAAAATGTGTCTTGTTCCTAGACCGGTAGCTTGGGAGGCATCCACTGCTTTGCAATAACAGGAAGCTCCTGCATAGAGTGGATCACTCAGCTAGTTGAGTAAAGTAGCCTTACAGTCACCATCCTGAAATGCTTGGACGACGAGCTGGGCATCACATTCAATTTTGAGAAGAAGCACTTTTTCGGTACACTAGGGGGCAAGAGTATTTTACACCGTTGGATCCAACACAAATGGTTTAGATCCACTAATTATTAAGTCATTGTCTTACCCTCTAGGGGGTAAGAGTTCTATACACCGTTAGATCAAGCAAAATCAATGGTCTAGAATTATTGCAGTACGTGCTAGAAAAAGCCTTTCGAGAAACTCCAACGCCAGATTGATGTCTAGCCTCCTCAACCGCATGCCGTCAGTTCAATGGAAAAAAAGGGCAGCTGGAACAACGAGCGCTCTACCAGAGAGTAAGTCCAACGCAAGCACCCATCCATGGACCATTCTGATACTATTCATCCATTTTTCAATCATTACCCTACCCCTTTCTATATTTTTTTCTCTTATATTTTACTTTGTATCCTACTGCTACAGTGTTGGGCATGTCGTTTGAGCATCGAATGGGCGCTTGCATTGGACTTGCTCTGATGATTACACCCCAACCACCAGATGTAATCCCCCATTCATAATATACTCCCATCAACGTTCGCCTTGAGAACTTCCGAAGTGCTGTGGTGGTCTCAAAATATGATGCTGGACAGTAGAAACAACAACGCTATATATTAAGTGGCATGGCACCGTGCTCTATATTCCTGTTATTCCATCGCCACCAGAACACGGTCATCAACTTAACTCGTCTTCCCTGTAGGTTCTAGTCTGACAGCCACACTGTTATACTCGGGGATAGCATGCATGTCCAACAAGAACCGATCGCCCTTACTTCTTCTGAGCAATCTATTTTCAGACATATCAATGTCCCTCATCATCACTTTTATGTGCCGATGATTTGGCCTAAAAAAAAAAGTCTCTTTTTTAGCACGCCACAAAATCTGTCAAACTCTTCGTCACAAAAAACCTGCTGACCGATCAGGTCAGTTGACAACATCAGAATTGCTCCTTTGCAAGCTCAGCTGACAAACCAAAGAGAACATTTTTACCAAATAGTAGCAAATGCTGAAAATGAAGACCAACTGGAGAAAAGAGCCCAGAGGCCAAAGCCGGTAATTGGAGTTCCAATATATGACAACACAGTGACAATGTATGATCTCTGTAAACAATTTATGCAAGTGAAGCCACAAATCCTAAATCACCATTCGATTAAGTGTCATATCATGGATTATTCCATAAATTATCACAACGGAGCATCCATAGATATTCACCGCACACACCAGGTTGAATTACCAAACACTAATTAACCTGCAGTACTTAACGGAGCACCTGCTCCACGTAGCTTAGAACAACGACATGGTGTGACCAAATAAGAGTTACATTATACGATTTATGAATGAAAGGCTCTTCGCCCTCCGCAGACCGCAGTGCATACACCGTGACCGAGCGGTTCGGTTTTCTTGGTAAAAAACCGGATAAAAACGAAATAATCGTGCCTCAAGAAAATCCAACCAGCCACGAGGCACCAGGCACTAGCCCACCCACGGCCCGGTACGCCCGACGCGCACACGGCAGCGCCGTTCCCCTTCCCTGCCTCGATTCCTCACTTGCGAGTGGCAAGTGCAGCTACCGACTGCCGTTGACCCCAAATCGGAAACCCTAGGGTTGTTAATTAATATACGTAACGTAATAATAAAAGGATAATGACACGACAGAGGACCTTGATCTCGTTTTAACATTACTAGCACAAACTTTCATAAGACTGGTAGAGTGCCTGTGCGTTGCAACGGGACAAAAAAATATTTTCACATGAGGCACAAAATCCTCCCATGAAAAAGTTATAGATCAATAATATTATCCATCACTATCCAGTTTTATTTTTGGTCAACCGATTGTCATAAACAAATTGTACGCAAAAAATGTCTCGTGCCATCCCGTTAGTTTATTTTTGGTCAACCGATTGTTATAAACAAACCATATAAATTTACAACACAAAAATGTGTCATGAGTCATCCCAGCAAGAGGCAACATATATAATCCTATCCTTTCTTCTTTTTTGTTGCCAATAAAACAAAGTGTTACAAAGAGAGCTACAGATGGGACCAACAATAAACAATGGCCTTTCAATGGATGGCATTCAAATAATAATGTTATACTACTCATTGAAGATTAGATAACTGAAATTACATAAATATTTAAGCTAGTTTATTGCAACAAGCTGACATGGACAAAATGGGATCTATAAAAACTGCCCTATGCACATGTAACTTCTTGATTTAGGTTATAATCGAAATGAACATATATGATATGGTTGATCCAACTTTTTTAGCCACAGGAATTTTCTTATTGAAATTGGCTCTTTTTTAAATTTATGAAAACTTTCATATTTGAGCGAGCAATAAAAGGGAGAGAAATTGTTTCTATAGCTTCTTGATGCAAGGAGATCACTGAATTAATCGACCATATGCCGATTCTGCAAGACATATGTCACTATAAGAATCGCCAACATTCTCCAGGGCGCCCAATATATCGCTAGGGCCAGCAAAAGCCCTAGTGACAGAGAACCTTCTCGTAAGGGCCAACATCGAGCCCTAGCGAGAGAAAAACACTCGCTAGGGCCAGCGCTTGGCCCTAGCGGCTGCTCCACGTGGGGCGTATGCCATATGGCGGTGTGGTCACGCCGTCAGCTACTCGCCAGGGCTTAATTAATGCCCTCGCGAGTAGGCATGTGTCTATTCGTGCGTCAAAAGGTTTTTTATTCCCCATGCGAGGCCCTACACCTCTCTCGCAAGGGCTCATATGTAGCCCTCGTGAAACCTTTTTATGTATTTCATGCTACCAAGTTTTTTTTCATAATGTATTACTATAAGATTTACCTTTTTTGCTCAATTAAAATATTTTTCAGAGAAATTAAATTCGAAAAAATATAGGATGTATGTTAGCACTACAATGTGTTCACATGGCATCATTTGCAAACTAATTTGAAAATATATGGTGCATTGTTAGTGCAAACACAACATAGTTATCCCCGAGTTAAGGAAAACATCAGGTTATTGGTAGCTAGATATATAGGGGCCTAGGGGGCACTTACACTATGGTCCGAAAGTTGGAACCGCGAACCCCTCTTCTCTATTTTGTGCGAGCAAAGTTTCTAATAAATGTCTTTCTATAAGATTTACCCTTTTTTTCTCAATTAAAAGATTTTTTAGAGAAATTAAATTCAGAAAAATACAAAATTTATGTTAGCGCTACTATGTGTTCACCTGGCATCATTTTGTAAATTAATTTCAAAAGATATTGTGCGTTGTTAGTGCAAACACGACACGATTATCCCTGGGTTAATGTGAAGTTCAGGTTATCGGTAGCTAGATAGGGGCGATTGTACTATGGTCCGATAATCGGGACCCCTAAACATTTTTTTTCATATTTTTCTAGTGTGCAACATGTTAGATGGAGACAGGTTTAACTTTAAACTATGTTATTATCAAATTTAAATAATTTTTAAAAATCATGTAAACTGTTGTTGACCAATGGAGGGACACTTTTTTTTAACCCTCACGTATATGGTTTCTTGCCATGGCAACGAAAAAACACTCGCCAAAAAGCCCTCTCTCATGAGGGTACTCAACAGATACCCTGGCGAATAGTTTCTCATGTGGATCGGCTAATAAAAAGCTCTCACGGAAAAGTACCACTTCTCATAAGGGCCCATCTCGCCCTCACGAAAAGTGAAAACCCTACTTTCACTCGACAACCCCCGAGGGAGATCTACTCCTTGCGCAAGGAAAAAAGAAGAAAGGTGGTCCATCTATCAGTCTACCCAGAGGCAGCCTAGCCATCTCTCCGCCGCCTCCATCGCGCGCCGCCATCTCCGCCCGTACCGCCGCCTCCGCCACTGCCAGCTGCCACCGCCTCCGTCCACCTCCCGTCGACAACCGCCCGCCCCGATCAGCGCCTCCAACAATGCCGTCCACGCGGCTTCCCTCCACCAGTGCCGTCCACCGAGGGAGGAGGAGATGCAGGGGTGGAGCTGAGGGAGGATGATGGGGGGTTAGCCATCCACTCAACTCCATCGACCATGCCGCCGCCTCCTCCTCGGCCGGCTGCCTCCACTGCTGCTCTCCGCCGCCCCTCCACGCCCTGTCCCCCCATCCACCACCACGACCGCGGCCACGCCCTCTGGTCGGACGGCGTCCGCCACCAGGTGATCCTCCTCCTCACATCATCCTACTATCCTACTCATTTCTGTGTGTGGTTCATGCATTTCCTAGAACATCTTGGTTGTTTGGCTCCTCGACCTCACTTCTCACCATCTTCTTCCATGGCAGAGTCTTAAGGACGGTGCAGGTAACTACAGGGGAAGTGCAGGATTGGAGATTCAGGTACCCCCATTAGTATACCACCCGCTACTAATTCACAATTACCTCCATCCGGTGATTAGTACCAAAAAATACATGCAAAAATTCTATTGATTGCACAGCGTGGTGGTTATTTGTTCTGAGTATAGTGGTTCTTCTATTCAGAATATATTTGTTCCTTCTATTCAGAATATACTAGCAATTTAGTTTGCTTATTTGTTCTGATAATTGACAACAGTGTAAAGCATGCGTGCAACAATCAACTACAATGGCCATTGTTTGGTTATCTTCGAGGACTATTTAGTAGATTCAAAGAAGTCAAAACCGAATGTTGATCAGGCTAGCTTGATGTTGTTGATAACAATGTTCACCATTGTGGGTAGGGCTGGACAAAAAGCTCGTTTTCTGAATATTGGGCTCGGTTTCAAATTACATCCGATTCAATTTTAGATTGTTCTAACATTAAAATTATTAAATTTTAGACAAACTTCAAATGCACTTAGGCTCGGCTTCGGCTCGGCTCGTGGGCTCGGTTGTAAATTTACCTTCAAAAAATATCTAAAATCATATAGAATCAATCTATGTCAATTTTAGAAGAAGCTCGAAATGAGCTCGTTTGTGGGCAAGAAGCTTGATGGCACCCATGGTTTTGAGTAGGGCTTGGTAATTTTATGATAAAGCAAAATTTTCATCTCTAAACAACTATTGTATTTCCATTGTCAATGTTACATGTAGAAGGACCCATGATGATCTAATGGCCTTTACATGCTGGTTTTAAACCCTTATCACCAGCTCTGCATAGGAAGTTGTACAACAAATCCGTATGCTCAGAAATTTAAAACTATGAACTACTCTGAAATTGACCAAGGACAAAAAATCCATGTTGATCTAATGTACAATTTTCTTTATTTCTGTTGTAATACTAACTTGCATTGATTGTTGATCCTTTTCGGTGCGATGTGGATATACAGCTGGGGGTATCTTCTAGGGCATTAGAATGTTCTAAGTACTTGTTGAATCGATCTATGCTTACTGGTCTGGGTGTTATTCCTACTTTCATTTATTCAAGCTGGCAAAATATGGTGGCCTTAAAACATTTTCGTTTTTGCACAGCTTGATCGCAAAGAAGATTACGACATCCATTTTCCTCAGCTTGATTGGCAGTTCCTTCAAGGTTTGTGTTTTCTTGCATGTCATGCCTTCTCACTCCTGGATACATCCTGATTAGCAAAGATGACCTTATTTCATACTAATGATTTAATTAATGACAACGCCACCAAATACTATTTATCAATTCAACTGCCCTTTATGCCTGGTTCAGGTGCGCTTCTCATTTTTGTTTTCCTGTACTTGTTCTTAGTTCAAATACATAACTGTTTAAATTTAAATAGATCTTGGTCTGAGAATTTGTTTTGTGAATTATACATTGAATTTCATTATTTAGCTATGCATATCCTCTACATATGAGGTTGGACAAGGAATGAGAGCCGTTTTAAGCTGTGTGACCTTGCTTCTGAAACTAGATGATTCCCCAAAAAAAACTAATCGTTCTTGATTATGCAAGGCAAACCAATCTAAGGTTCATTGTTCTTTAGTTATCTAAGCACTCCAAGATTTAATTCCAAAGGAAAAATACCTTGTCTCTCCAGGTGGATATTAACATGTTTTTTTATTTTATTAGATAGATAGGATCATATGTTATTAAACCAGTCATCTATCCATTGTTCCAATTCACTGATGTATGTCCTTTGTGTGGATGTATTTGGGCTACACTTCTGTTTCTTGCAACATAAAAGAAATGAAGAAAATTTATATGCTTGCCATTGATGGTGTATTGTTTCTCAAAAAATCTCTTGAGTTATGCTCTGAGTTGTGTATTGATGGTGTATTGTTTCTTAAAAAATCTCTTGAGTTATGCTCTAAGTTGTGTTAAATGCATTATGCGATATGTTTATTTCTCGATATGAGCTTTGCTTTGCTTCACGGTGTATGGGAGATTTTGTCAAAGTAGGCTTACAAACAACATATATATTTTTTATCATAACAAGTACAAATTTATTGTATTGTTTGCTTTTGTGCTAAAACATCTCATCTATTGTGTTTTTTTGGCAGGTGTGGCTAAATGATGAGGCTTGGCACTATCAACTATAAGGTATTTCTTTCTGTTTAAATATGCCATTAGCGGAGAGGTATATGGATACAGACATCTATGTATGTACATGGATTGTTAAAGCAAGCACCTATATACATGTGTTGCTGTTTTTGTAAAGAAAATTCTTGATGCATTAGAACATTTTTTCTTGATTTTTTAATTCAAGAATATATAGTGACACCATGGTTAGTATTGGATGAAATCATCTTATGTAAACTATTTGTGCCCATGAAAAGTTATGTGATCTTTTTGGCTAACATGATCAGGTTAAAAATTTAGTTGCAAAAATACCATTTCTCCCAGTTTTATGGTTTTTTTTTATTTTTTGGCCAAAAAATTGGCAACTCTGGACATAGCGAGAGAGGTGGTGGACTTTCAATGCAGGGCCCTCCACCTCTCTCGCTAGGGCCACGCTAGCCCTAGTGAGAAAGCGTGCCTGCCAACGGAGGGGCCCTCCACCTTTTTTGCTAGGGCCAGAGTTCCCTCGTGAAACAACTGTGTTTTTTTATCAGTGAGAAACAACTTTGCGTTTTGGGGTCTGATGAATAATAATGTTTGCAGGGAAATGTACCTAGGCTAAGTTTTAGCCTAAATGAGTGGCAAACTAAGTATATTCTCAAGAGGCGTTTACTAGAACCTGCACTCCCAATTAAAGAGGTGGACATGTATATGCACGATCCAGAGGAGCTCCCAGTCGATTATATGATTACTTTCTTATAATTTCACTGTTAGTTCTGTTGCTTATTTTTATGTCTTGTAATTTAGCAGCTTTGAAATTGCCATTATGGAAATTAGCCAACAGGAGTATGGACATGTGTATGTGTAATGTGTGGCTCAAGAATTTTTGAGACCATATTTATATTTTGGCTGTGGGTGATGTTAACTATTCGATTTAAGTATTGTGCTGGTTTCTTAAAAAAACTTATGCACCATAGCTGTTTCTCAAACTAGAACCTATGCACCGACTGTGATGGGCTTGAAAAAGCCCGCTCCCAACGGACCAGACCCAAGCCCATCTCGGCCCAACCAATCGGACTTCGAAAACGGGGCCAAGTCTAGCCCAACTACAATTTAGGCGTTGTTTTGTTTCAACATTGAATAAAGTGGAGTTTTACTATAGCAAATATTAAGAGTTCTCAAAAAGTGATCTAATAATTCTAAAAAAAGTAATTAAAAATAGTTTTACAATATTGAGAAGAACTACAAATTAGTTACAACATGTAGGCTATATAAAAATAACAAAATTTGATATAGTCAAATTCAACTTAACTTTAAGCTGAAACAAACACGGACGAGCCTAGGCTCGGCCGGCCCAACAAAGCCGAGCGCTGGACCAGGCTGGCCACGTCTTGGTGGTCCCCTGTGGCCTTGTCCGATGCTCCATGTTGCCGATGCCTGATGCCTCATCGGCTCCTCCACGACGCAGCCAGGCCGCCGCCTCTGTCCACTTCGCTCGCTTGTTGCCTCCTCGTTGGCACCGCCTCGCCGCCGTGCATTGCCTCGTTGGCGCCGCCTCGCCGCCGTGCGTTGCCTCACCTATGGTACCGCTGCCTCATCTCCTCTGAATCCTAGATCCAGTGCTGCCTCTCTCTCTCTCGCGCGCGCGTTTGGTTCCCCCCGTCATGTGATCTCGGATTTGATCCGAAATCGACGGAATAGTTTGTGTGTTTTTTCAATAAATATAATTTATTTTTTATTTTATTTTGATGATGAACCCTAAATCCCTTGAACATTCACGGGAGCCCAGGTAGTTGCCCCCCTGCCCGGGCGGTAGATCTGCCACTGTATATGATGGCATGAGCTTTGTGTACACAAACCAAACCTTGAGGTGACTAGTTTTGAGAGAATAGTTGGTGGGTGGGTGCACACCGCACGTTTTGAGGGAAAAACAAATAGGGGGAACAAAGATCGTATGCAGAATTGTGTTGTACAGATTACAGAGCAATGTATATGAGCTAAAGTGAAAGACAAATCGTATGCAGAATTGTGTTGTACCGATGGCTTGTTTGATTTATTTCGATTTTTGAATTGAATGTTGCAGTGATGTTTTAATCAAGCTTCTAGTGAAATCATTTTTCATCCAAACTAGCAAAAGCCATGAAAAATTATTTTTTAAAAAATTGTTTAGCGTACCAACGCATGAAGTTTGAAAGCCAAATTCATCACTCCCTCTACTTTCACAAAATTTGATGTATTAAGTTTTAAAATTGTCTGAAAATATATTTGGATTGAGTGCATGAAAATCATATATTAAAATATATTTGGATTGAGCGCATAAAAACCATATATTTAGATTTATCTCGAAAAGCACTACCACTACCATGATACGGTAATTTTGGTAATCCATCCATATCTATAAAAGTGGAGATGTACGGTTTCATCCTCACAGCTTGACACGTACATCCTACTGTTCCACTGTTTATGCAATAGTCCACAAATCCTGGCCGTCCATTCTCCGCCGACCTTCTTCCTCCCCCTCCGATCCATTCAGCCCATGCGTCCTCCTCCCTCTTCTTCCTACCCGGCTTCTCTCTCCGTCTCTCCCGTCGGTCTCTTCTCCCCGCTCTCCCTTGCTTCTCCTCGGCACCGCCATCCACCCGCGCCTGTCCGCGCCGCCCCGACAGCGTCGCCGCCGGACCCGCCGCCTCGGTGTCGTCGCCAGCGCCGTCGCCGTCGGTTCTCCTCGCCGTACCGGCTCTGCCCCGCTTCGACGCATCTCCGGTGCCGTCGCGCGCCGCCGCCAAAGCTCCGTCGCGCCGCCGTTGCCGAGCCGTCATCGCCGCCGGTTGCTCCCTCCCCTCTCTCCTTCGCTCTCTCTCTCTTCTACCCTCTCTCTCCGCCCTCGGTTTTTCTCCGCCGGCCGCCGCCGTGCGTCTCCGCCGTCGCCGGGTTGCCCGAGCCGCCTCTGCCGCTCCGCCGTCGCCGGCTGCTGCTCCGCCGCTTTCCCCGCCGGCCAGCCGCCTCGCCGCCTCTCTCCCTCCCCTTCTCTCTCCCTCCCCTTCTCTCTCTTCCCCTTCCCCTCTCGGTTCCGCCAGCGTGCCGCCGCGGCGCCGCCAGTTGCCGGTGTCGCTGCGCTGCCCCGGCGCCGCCACCGTCGCCCTGCCTCCGGCGAGCCGCAGCCTACCGCCGCGCCGCCCCCTTCTCTCCCTCTGCTCCCTATTTTCTCTCTCCTTCCTTTCTCTCTCCTCCCGTCGGCATCTCCTCCCAGCGCCGCCTCTCCTCCCGGCGGGGCATCCACCAATGCAGGCCACTTGCCTTTCTGTCGGCGCCGCCTCCCGTCCGAGCCGCAACACTGCCACCCTCCTCCTAGCGCTGCTTGGATCTGGACGGCACAAATCGAAAACGAACGGATCTTTTGCAGGCCCTCCTCAGCCATGGTATTGCTTCTTCTTCTTCCAGCCGCTATAGCTGCCGCCATTTCACCCTCCTAGCAAATCCTTCCTCAAAGCCGGTTCTTCTCCAGCACAGAGCATATGGCCGATCTATATTCGTGCTGTTGAACTTGAGAGCAGAGTAAGTGTGTCAAACTGAACGTACTCATTGTTCTTTTTTTAGTTGTTTATCCATTTTGAAGGCACTTGGCTGCTGATTATGCTCACCGTCACAGTGGTGTTTAGATTATACTGTGGTACCAATCATTTTGGTATAGTCCGCTTCATTTAATATTGTAAGGTCTGTCCAGCAATTTACGTATAAGATATGTTTTCGTTCTCTTCCTGGATTTGCAACTTACTCTGTGATACCATACCATTGCGATACTATACCACGGAACATGGGACTGTCATCAAATACCATGCCACTGTGGTATAGTCCACATCAAAAGATTTGCAATTTACTATTAAACATCATTTAATATCAAACCTGTGACTATACAACTGTGATATTAAACACCATTGACAAACTGGCATCAAACACTACTATCTGTGCATCAAACTATATTGGATCCAAATCTTTATGCATCGAGGAACCTCAAGACAAACTTCCCAGCCGGTGCCTCCAGAGAACTCTGTTGGCCATCTCAACACAGCGAACCGCCTACCGCGCCCATAGGTAATTCTTCTTGAAGGCAGCCACAACCCTCCACAGAGGTGCTGCATCTTGCCTACCTTTGGTGGCCGCCACACCCGTTCTCCTTTCCCTCCTATTATTGCCCCCACAAACCCCTCAGCAATCCAAGAAATGTCACAGTGTGTTCTAGATCAGCTGTGTCTTGCTTTCACCACCTTCTCGTTGTCTATACTACACCTGATTATTCTCAGTTGGTCTTACTGTAATACCAATGAACTTAATTTTTTTTTTTCATCACGCTCTCCTTTTGGTAGAGAATTTCATTCACATCAGTAACAATGAGTCATCTAAAGTTGTTGAGCTCTACTAAAAAAAAGTTATAAAAAAAGTACACATATTTTAAAAAAACTCCACTGCTCTTCTTTTAATCCAGTGAGTATTATGCAATGATTTTTTACTGCTTCCACATTTAAAGCAACAATGTCCCTTATGTTGCATCAAAGAAGTCCTTAATTATATGCGTTGGTTTTTTACTGTTATACAACCTACTAATTGAAGCAAACTCTACAGTTTACCTTTCATCATATATTGCAAAAGGTCCGCTTAAAATGAAATGCTACTGATACATACATATGAGATATGGTTACGTCACCAATCTCTTGCACATGCGCTTCGGCGTTGCCGCAGCAACGCGCAGGGTTTCACCTAGACCTAGTTAATAGTGAAAGGTGGAACACTACCATGATACGGTAATTTTGGTGATTAATAGTGAAAGGTGCATTTTGAAGACATTATTAATGTCTAAAACAACAAACATCATGAGGCCAAGTGGCAGAAGTGTTTTGAGAGAACCCCTAATGAAAGACTTTGGTTTTGCAAACTACTTTTATTAAACTTTAAAAAATCATTTAAGCTGCATATCCGTAAACGACCCAAGCATCCCTTTATACTAAACCTCATTCCCATAATTTTCTGACTTCTGGAGTGTTTTTTCTACCCTTTTAAAAAAAACTTCAGCCGAGGAGCAGTACGACGCCGATGATATTGACTACGAGGAGAAGGACGACTTGGAAGACTCCGCCAAGGAATAGGTGTGAGCGTCCTGAGAGCCTTCTGCCCGTGGAAGTAATTGTGTTAGGCCCTTTGCTACTCCGATTGTGGTTCCTTGGAGCGCCTTAAGAAGGGACTGCCGCTGTGAGCCGGTGCCTTTCCGTAACACGACACCGCCTACCAATAAAATTGCAAGTTTGGAGTTTATTAAGAGTTAAAAAGTTTAAGCACTTCAAATTTGTTGGAATCTTTTCTTTTAATAAACCTATTCTCAGAACGGTAGGATAGATCTACTCCGTACGTACGTGTATTCCATGGTAGACTACTCCCCATTCCATGTCGCAATCGTTGGTGATACCTTCTTTTCAAATAAACTCAAAAAACATTTCTCAGTAGCTTTATGCTACTCAAATTCTAAAACCTTTTTTTTTTAAAAAAAAAAGGTACCATATGAGCCGTCCCTTTATAGTGTTATGATTATATATATGACTAGTTAGCGTGCACGTGCAAAGCACGTCGGATAATATATCGTAGGGTAGAAAATATAAATTTGTATTTAAAATAGTTGTGGCAGCTTGGTGTAATGAGGGTGCTGAGTCAGCTTAATAATCATCCAAAAATAATAGAAAATATTAATTTACTAACGAGTCTCAACAATGTGAAATGTCAAAAGATAAAATAAAATAATAACCATGACATTAAAATTTGTTATCAAATCCATGAGAACACGAAAAGATTTATATTGATCTAGTACTATTATAGTAAACGTGCAAGTGCAACGCACGCCAGACGTTTCAACCAGCATGAATTAAACCTACTGTATTATTAAACAAATTTCGTTGCACCATGTCTAAAAAAAGCTAGAACTTCCCTAAAAATTTTCATCGTTTCTTTCGAAACCATTTTCATTGCAGTATATCATGCGATTTCAAGGCCCCGCATAATTAAAATGTATAATCACACTAATCTGAAAGCAATCAAGCTAAAATTATGCAATTAGAAACATCAGGTAAACGAACATCCTCATAACAATACAAATAAAATCACTCACAAGTGTGGCACGGAAACAAACATGCAAACAACCGAAATATAAAGGAAGAAGATTAGAGATCAACAAACACATAAATGTCACATCATGACCAAATAACAAAAGAAATACATAAAGGACAACATCATACAGGTAACCAACAACATAGAATGTTCAAATTACACAACCGATTCAGTAGCATACTAAAATTTCTTCTTTCCCACATCTTATCCAATGGTCTTGAAATCAGATAAATCCATTAGTGATGCTATAAAATGTAATTGAACAAGCTAATGAGCGTCAAGAGATTCATTGCATATAAGTATATGATGTACTTATGATGCAACATGATTTACCTCTGTCTCAGGTTACGCGCAACTACAATGTCTGGATCAAAATATACTCTACTAAATACTGTAGTGTGCAAGCTATAATCTACAGATTAAATTGATTTGCATATTAATAAGAAATGTTAATGAAAAATGATGTGTGATAGTTATATAGTCATACAAACTTACCAACAGCACGTTTTGCCCTTAGCATGGTAGCTGCCACAACAAGACGCTCATTTGAGCTTCTGGCCCAGCCAGTTAGATGGTTGGTGAGCATTTTATCACTCACAACTAGCTTAACTATATTAAATCTTTATGAAACCAAACATCAGAAGAGTAAGCAATATATAGAGATGTTTAGAAAAAGACATAATTGAAAGATATATTAATGAAGTAACGTACGATGCCAACGCGTGGCCAAACTTCCAATCGAACGCAGTGGCGGCGGGGGCGATGTAGCGCTGCTCCAGTGGGCTCGGCTCCTCTACTCGGCTCGGCTCTGGGCAAAAAGACCTACAGCGCTTTCGGCTCCGTTCCTAAGGCGAGATCATCGCTCGAGTCCCGAGCGAGAACACCACCTGCATCACGTCTCGATCTTCGTCTCCCGCCCCCTGTGCCAATCCTGGTGGCGCCGTCTCCGTGCTCGTGCTTCTCGCCAGCGCGACGCTCGTCGCCCTCATTGTCGCCTTCATCCCGTGTACGCGCCATCATCACATGGCCAAATTCTCCCTGATCTTCTTCCTTGTCTGTGACAACTATCGTCCATTGCTTCGATCTATAGACACCAACAACAGGAGGAGGTCATGAGAACGACACAACAGCCATTTCAGGAGGACGAGGCCAAGAGAAGCCCTTGTCCGTGGTTGCTCCCACTGCCCTAGCACAAGACATAGCCGGACAGGCATGTTAACCTCTATTGTTTGTATGGAACCTGCTGTATTTGAGTAGCACTGCATTTGAATAAATGCACTTATGCGTGAATCTGTTGTACTTAAGTAGCCGAATAGGGGAGCCGAGTCGAGCGCAGCACAGGAAAAAACGCGGCTGGGGTCGACGTCTGCACTGCGTTCGATCTGGGCGTCGGCCACGCGTCGCTGATCCCGCTCGGGTATGCACGCCAGCCACTTTGCAACCAGGGTTCACCAAATTTTTTCCGACTGGAGCATGGCACGTGAAGGAAATACCCCACTATAGAAGGAATGATGTTTGCATTCTTTTTTATTTAACGCCTTTAATTTTCTAACATGTATTTGACCTCTTATTCAAAAAAAACTATATAAACATCATTTATTTTGTTGTGATTTGTTTTATCAATAAAGGTACTTTAAGTATGACCTTTTTTTTGCATGTTTGCACTGATTTTTTAAATAAAAAGAATGGTCAAAGACGCGTCCAAAAGTCAAAGACATCAAATAAAAAAAACGAAGGAGCATACTGAAATAGACATATTTTGTATACAACAACTGATAAGTTGTTCCGTATGTAATTGAAATGTCTAACATATTAATTAGTATGGGTATTACCATGTTCACCATGTTTGCATTCTGATAAATTCAAATAAAATTGACCTAGTATTGTAGCGGGTTCAACAAACTGGAATTTAATTCTTATCCATAAAAGAGACCTAGTATTGTAGCAAGATCAACATTCTGAATTTTTTGTTTGCTTTGTTAGCTACATGTGCTTTGTAAGTTTCACCATTTTCAGTTTGCGTTTTTTCGTAATGACCTTTGGCGCTTGTTTTTCTCTCGCTCGGCTGCTCAGCTTGTGATTGGTTCGTTGGGCCGACCCATGCGTTAGCGCTGGCGTGGCCTGGCTAGTTAGTTGGAAGCCACAACCACGGTCAAAATTCACGCCGTGCATTTTGACTGCACACAACGAGCGAGCCGGCTGCAGCAGGCAACCAGCGAGCAATCAAGAATTAAATACTGTTCTGACTTTATTTTATATTTTAATTTAAAATTAAAAAATAATTTGCCGGTTTAATTAATTAAAAAAATAGCCCTCCAGCGCCGGTCCATCAGGCGCCATTTGGACGGGCGTTATTAAAGCCGCACAGTTATTAGCGACGAACCAACGGGCGTTTAATAGGGGCAACAGCCCGTTTGTCTGACGTTTTTTCACCGTTCCGTAAAAACCGTCCGACTGTCGGGCGTTTTATGCGGCGCATGAATGGATCGTCCGATAGGCGGGCGCTAAATCACCCACTACCCTCGCGCGGCCAGCGCTGCATCGGCACGGTGGTCATTTGCAACCCCTGCAGCAGAAAAAAAAAGAGGAGGAGAGGAGAGGAGGAGAGAGGAGGAGGGGAGGATGAAGAGAGGGAGAAGAGTAGAGGAAAAAAAAGTGGTAATTTTTAAACCCTCTCCTATTTTTATTTTGTAATGTTTGAAAACAAGGTAGGTTAGCAATATGCCACATGACAAATTGAATATTCCGTTTAAAGCATAAATATAGAGATTATGTTTTGATAATAATTATGTGTATTTTATGTAATTTTTATGTACATTTCATTTAGAGGTTTAAATCAGGATAATATTCCGATATGGTTTTTGTATGACATATGTTAATTAGTTTTAGGATTTAATGTTTTATAATATGTACGGTAGATTGTAGACTATATTTAGGGTTATAACTAGGGTTGTAAGAGAGGGTAATACGTTGATTTAGTGCGTATGTTTATTTTTATACAGTTTATGGTAATGAAACAAAGAAGTAAGAGGTCACTTACCCCGTACTTTGCCCTCCTCTCCATCTCGGGTGTTCGGTCGTACGCATAGTTTGCGCACTTTCAATACCGTCTCCCGTAGGCAAAGATTGCCGCAGAGACACATGGGCGGCTGAACATCTCTTGGGACAGATTGATGAACAGACTCCCTTGGTGGCGATGGGAGCTCCATGTCACTCTACTCGTGGACAGAGGTTGTTTGTAAACTAAAGTGCTTCCCAACACTCTGCTCGTCTGAATACCTTGCCTGCTGCTCCCCTTTTTATAGCCGAGCGTGTGTCAATTAAATTATCAAAAATCATCTAATTAATTCATCCCTAATTAGCAATTTATTACCAAAACGCGTTACGACAAATATCTAGTTGCGAGTGTGGCAGGCAGGAAGTGATGGCGCAACAGTGTGAGCACCTGTAGGAATTCGAAGTGAGAGTACATATATGGCAGGCAGGAAGTGATGGCGCAGCAGTGTGAGCAGGTAGCAGGAATGCGAAGTGAGAGTGGCAGCAGGCAGAAAGTGATGGCGCAGCAGTTCACCTGCAGGAAATCCGAAGTGAAAGCACATGGCAGGCAGGAATCCGATGGAAAAAAATGCGGACAAAAAATACGATCAGAGCTGGCAGGGCCCACTGGACAAAGAAAACACCCTATCAACGGGCGATTTATATTAAGCGCTCGAATGTGCCATATAATTTTGTATAAACGAATAAAAATAAATATAAAAAAAAATAAATTTTCGTTAGTTGGAAGCCACAACCACGGTCAAAATTCACGCCGTGCATTTTGACTGCACACAACGAGCGAGCCGGCTGCAGCAGGCAATGAGCGAGCAATCAAGAATTAAATACTGCTCTGACTTTATTTTAATTCAAAATTAAAAAAATAATTTGCCAGTTTAATTAATTAAAAAAAATAGCTCTCCAGCGCCGGTCCATCAGGCGCCATTTGGACGGGCGTTATTAAAGCCGCACATTTATTAGCGCCGAACCAACGGGCGTTTAATAGGGGCAACGGCCCGGGGGATGTTCGAGGTAATAATCGCCCGTTCGTCGGGCTTTTTTTTCACTGTTCTGTAAAAACCGTCCGACAATAAGCATAAATTGATAAATTGAATATTCCGTTTAAAGCATAAATATAGCGATTATGTTTTGATAATAATTAGGTGTATTTTATGTAATTTTTATGTACATTTCATTTAGAGGTTTAAATTAGGATAATATTCCGATATGGTTTTTGTATGACATATGTTAATTAGTTTTAGGATTTAATGTTTTATAATATGTACGGTAGATTGTAGACTATATTTAGGGTTATAACTAGGGTTGTAAGGGAGGGTAATATGTTGATTTAGTGCGTATGTTTATTTTTATACAGTTTACGGTTATAAAACAAAGAAGTAAGAAGTCACTTACCCTGTACTTTGCCCTCCTCTCCATCTCGGGTGTTCGGTCGTACGCATAGTTTGCGCACTTTCAATACCGTCTCACGTAAGTGTAAGACATGTTTTGAGACATTCTTAAAATACAAAGACTGCCGCAGAGACACATGGACGGCTAAACATCTCTTGAGACAGATTGATGAACAGACTCCCTTTGTGGCGATGGGAACTCCATGTCACTCTACTCGTGGACAGAGGTTGTTTCTAAACTGAAGTGCTTCCCAACACTTTGCTCGTCTGAATACCTTGCCTGCTGCTCCCCTTTTTATAGCCGAGCGTGTGTCAATTAAATTATCAAAATCATCTAATTAATTCATCCCTAATTAGCAATTTATTACCAAAACGCGTTACGACAAATATCTAGTTGCGAGTATGGCAGGCAGGAAGTGATGGCGCAACAGTGTGAGCACCTGTAGGAATCCGAAGTGAGAGTACATATATGGTAGGCAGGAAGTGATGGCGCAGCAGTGTGAGTAGGTAGCAGGAATCCGACCTGAGAGTGGCAACAGGCAGGAAGTGATGGCACAGCAGTTCACCTGCAGGAAATCCGAAGTGAAAGCACATGGCAGGCAGGAATCCGATGGAAAAAAATACTGCGGACAAAAAATACGATCAGAGCTGGCAGGGCCCACTGGACAAAGAAAACACCCTATCAACGGGCGATTTATATTAAGCGCTCGTTGGTCAGACGTTATTTAAATAGCGTCCATTGGCCGGGCGTTATTTAAATAGCGCCCACTGGCCGGGCGTTATTTATATAGCGCCCGCTGGGCGGGCTTTTTCTGATTACGCCCCCGTCTGCCCTGCGTTTCATAAATAACGCCCAATCAACGGGCGTCGGGCGGCTATTTTTTTAATTTTTTTAAACGAGAAATTATTTTTTAATTTCAAATTAAATTAAAGCCAGTGCAGTAAAAAAATTCGAGCAATCAAGCCGTGAATCATGGGCCGTCGGTGGACGTCGCTCTCGTGGGCCGCTCTAAAAAAAAGGAATCTGCAGATGGAGATTCTAATGAAAAATAGAGCTAAAGACAACTCTGAAATATCACATTCTATGTCACACACCATTGGTCTAAAAAAAAGGAATCTGCATATGGAGATTCTAATGAAAAATAGAGCTAAAGACAACTCTGAAATATCACATTCTATGTCACACACCATTGGTCTAAAAAAAAGAGAGAGATGTCAAAAAGAACGAAAGGTTGTGTTAAAAAATACAGCCCAAAAAATCCAATATAAAGATATGTTTTCTAAATATGCATATGTTCTCCACACAATCTAAATGTTTTAAAAACCAATCTAAATGCATATGAGCAAATGTTGGCATCTCATCGTCTTTCTCTTTTGTACTAATTTAGTTGTCAGTCGAAGTAAGCATCGACTAACAACCTTACTTAGTTATTGTCACGTAGTTCAATGTTGGAATTATGGTCAAAATAGCACATCTCTAAACTCCCTTTTGGTGCTAAAAGATCTATAATTTTACGAAGAACCCATTTTAGCTATCGTGGTTGTCTTTTGTGCACCTTATTATATAATTAATTTGTATGTTTACAAATAAGTCAAAATGCACGGCGCGATACGAATCGAGCTGCTGAGACCCCTCCAATGGCTGCTCGAATTCCATAGTTTATAACTATGGAAGCAAATCGTAGTCGTAGAACACATGTGCTATTACAATCACAACTTGTTCCTCTTTTTTTTTTTGGAGGAATTACAACGTGTTGTTTGATCCTTAGTTTTTGGATGGCCATAACTCTCAGGTTTGTCCAGTGCGGGATAATTGATGATTTCCCTCCCTCACAGAGGAAAATTTCCCACTAAAGTTGGATAATATTCTTTGATAATATGTTCAAACTTGGATGAGCTTTGATCATTTGTGTTGCAATGGCCCACTGCATCCAAAGCTCTATGCCATAGATGCTATGCTATGCTATGCAGAAGCTAGGCCTGGCTGGGCTCCAAACAGGTGGTTTGTGCATGCACTAATAAGCAAGTGATGGCATGTATGACGTATCTGCAATAGTACGCATGATTTTTTTTTTCTTATAGCGCGTGGGGAACTGGGGATTGGCCTTCGAAAAAACTGGATATCTTATACTTTGCGATTCATCTCGGCACACGTAGGCCTCCAGACTGTCGTGGCGGCTCCAATGCAACGGGCCGTAGGCCTTCAGGCCCGGCCCAAGAAACGAGCTGAAAGGAAGGAAAAGAAAGAATTCTCCATCTGGTGAATGGTGATTGTGTCATGGTGTGGTTGCTTACTTGGTTGGTTCCCCTTCCCCGCGACCGCGATCCAATTTCCCTTTCGCAAGTTGCGAAAGGAAACCCTAACCCCCCTTCCCCTCGCCCTCCCCCTCCGGCCGTCCGGCCCCGATCCAATCCCCATCCCAATCCCCATGGGGAATCGCGCCCCGCCGAGAAGAGAGGGCTCCGACTCCGATGCCGATGCCGATCCGCCGGAGACCTCGCGATCCGACCACGATGGTGCCCGTCGCCCACCACCGCTCCGGAGACCTCTGCGCCAGCAGCTTCTGGGGGCCTGCCGCGCCGACGATCGCCTCAGGCCCCTCCTCACCCTCAACGTCTCATGCGCCGCCGCCGACGACCGCTTCATCTCCCACCTCTCGCAGGTAAGCCTCCTCCTGCTCCTACCTGCCTCTTCCATCTCCTGCCTTGCCTTCCTTACATCATCCCTTGTCTGTTCGGTGCAGCACTTCGAGGTGTCGGAGGTCGGCTTGCTGGCCAGGTGCCTCTGCGTTCCCCTCGTCTCCCTGCGCGTCGGCACGCTCCACCGCCACGGCCCCCTCCTCTGCCCAACACCCATCAGGTTGCTTCTTCCTCGACTCCATTCCATCCACTCCCTCAAATCAAACATTCAAAAATATACTCGTGTAAATTGATTATTTTCTACGTGCTACACGCGATCACATCACATGATATGATTAAAATCCACTTTACCAGCAATTCGTGCTGCATTTTTCTTCGCTGCTTCTTAACTTGTAGACTCTCCTCATGTGCAGCTAGGCTTTGCATGTCACGTAGGTTAGTCAAGCTAATGTCGCTTCACATTGATTATGCAACTTAAATCTCGTTGCAACATCGCTTCTTACTACACTAAGTTTCTGCACCTGTTTATGTACATTTCTCCACTGTAAAATTCATATTGTCACGTACTTTGTAAATTGATAATTTGCTGGTTCAATCCCATTCCAAACCAAGTCACTCTAGCCCACATTTCTTTTGACCTGTTCTTGTCTACCTGCCATATGTTTCTCAAGGATACATAATTGTGGTCTTTAGATTACTTCTCAGCTAGGCTGCACTGACTCTTGTGCTCTGGGACTATCTGGCATTTGCTGAGTATCGCCCCAGCTACTTGTGCGACAAAATTATGATTTCTATCAGTTTGTTCCAGATGGGAATCACTTTTGACATGTCACTGTAGATTCAGCTAACTTGTTTTTCTGAGCTTTGTCTGCTTTAGACGCAACCAAGCATCTGGTTCCATATGAATATGTTGATTGAAATTTTGGCATCTCGAATCATATAAGTTTCATATTTAAATCAAGCATTGTTAGTCAATTCATACTTGCTTAATTGCGAACTGAAGTAACATATATATATATATTTACTTAGTCGTGTTTGTTTTTGTGGGAAAAGAACATGATGTGGTAATAGTGCCCATCTATGCTGTTTATTCTCTGGACAGTTTAATGTCTTTGGCGGTGCGTTCTGTTCTCTCTAGTTTCTATGCCTTTTTCATATCAATATCCTAACCCAGATACGCCTGCGTTCATGCAGTCACTGTCCTGTTTTTCAGTACTATATATTTATTGCTTCACAAATTTGGTTGCTATTCTGATTCTCTGCTATTTTAGCACTTTGTGCGCATTCAACATGAGCGTATGGCTCCTTCTTTTGTACTTTGACACTCGATAATATCTTTCTAGGAATGATATTTTCAGTTATTCTCACCTTAGTAAGAAGGGCTGCATACTAGAGATTGTTGATTCTAGGATTACATGTTTCATATTATTCTAATAGTGATGGCATTGTTCATCCTACCAAATAAATACATCTTTTCATTTGTAGGTTATTTGGGCGTGTGTCATAATCTCTGATATATGAGGAAAGAGAAGGTAGTTTCTTTCATGGCTTTATGATATTATATTACCTGCATTAGTAATGGATAATCACATACAATTGCAATATCACATGGGATTGGATTAATAGGATTCCTGATTATTTGATACTTTAGATGTTACTTTATAATGGTACTATTTAGCGTGTAATGGCTTCTTTGTTGACGTTTTCACATCTGATATTATTTCTATGAATGTCTTGTTCTGCTGTTATTATGCATATGTTTTGTGTTTGCAGTTAACTTATTGCAGGCTCCTCTGGTGCAATAAGTTTACACGGTACTTTTGCTATTTGGTTTATTGCGGGCAGCTTGTAACAAATGTTAAACATGGCCAGAACAGTGCTTATTCTGGAATCAGTTGTGTCTATCAACTACTTCTGTCCACAATCATTTGTGTTTGTTTGCTGCCTTTTTGTCTTCCCCTCAGCAAGGATACCCCCTATGTGCACTTTTTGCATATGCCCCATTTTATCAACTTTTCTACTATTGAAACCACTCATTTCCCATTTTCAATTCATGTATTTGTTCTGCCCTATTTTTTCTTAACACTTATTCTTTGAGAATTGAGATGCACAGCTCTAATATTTGTACCTGGTTATGAAATATTGTAGATCTGCTCATGCCCGAGCAAAATCACTACCTGCTAATGCTTACGATTTGAGTCACTAGTCTGAGATAGTTATTTGGAAGGTTTTGCATTCTTCATTCTATCATTTGTTAGGGAAATGTTATTAGTCGACACAGCTCTTATGAACTCATGCCGAACAATGGAACAGTTGGCAAACACTTTGCCCTTGTCTTGGCTCTAGACTTGTATTCAATTCTCTAACTTCTTACAGTGAAAGCCAGGGCTGCGGTTTTATTATATGATTAGATATGTAGAGTTGTCACTTTCTTTTTGCGAGTTACTTTATGAAGGCCCGCGGTCAATTTTTGTTTTGTTAGCCCCTGGTCTATCAGTGAGTGTAGGTATTAATGATATGTTCTATCACTTCACTATGCGCTCTTTCCTAGGGCTGCCCATGACATGCATAGATATCTGCGGTGAATCCCTTTTCTCAGTAATAACCTTTAATTTTTGTTTCTAACTTTCTATCTAAGAATCTCTTCTGATCTTCATTTAATTGAATTTAAAATATCTCAAGGATCGTTGTTGAGCTTTCATCAGAACAAACATTACTGCTATAGGCATACTATTTTATAAGCATAAATTTCTTAGCCATATTTTAGTTAGTAATAGGATATGAATTCAGGGATCTTACATGCATTTGTTTCCTATGTACAGAGGGAACTTGAGCCTTGTTCTTCTTCCTTCATCAAGCATGCGAATTACCTTTGCTGGTGATGATGGCCATTCAGAGCAACTAGCTCTCTTGAACAATGGCTTTGACATTTCAGAAGTTAAGATTGAAGAAATACCAACTGATGATTCTGGGCGCTCTTTCCTCATTAGGATTTCAGATTCTCAAGTGTTTTACTACTGGTGCGCTGAGAAGTTAAAGGAACATGGAATGGAGCTTGTTGCTAAGGTCTGTATTGTATTGTCTGCCAACTTCATAACTGCAATGACCTATTTGCAATCTTGATTCTTGAGTGTGATATTTTACATGTACCATGGAGAGCAAACTAGGAGAATTTAAGACTATCCACAGAAACTAAAAACATGGCATAGAATGAAGCTGTCATTTGAAATATGTATATACTCAATACTGATTAGGATGTCGATTCTTTTACCAACCTCTGTACTTCTTTTGTGTGCAGATGAAAAATCTACTTCAGGGGAGGCCAACTCTCTCTGAGCTCACAGGCATCTCAAATTCACGACTTGATGCTTTTGCCACTCATCTACATGCTTATCTTTTCACATCAAGCATTGGAGATGTTAAATCACTGGGTTCTCTTCATGACTTCTTCAGTACTTCTAGCCCACATGATCAATGTCTACAATCCCCGTCAGCTGTTTCCAAGTCTTTCAGGAGCCGCGCCTCTGCGGCTATTGCAACAAAAGCGGCTTCTGTCTATCAAGCCAGTCTGAGTCCCAGACCGAGCACTTTTAAAGATGGGTTGCCAAGGACCTCTTGCGCAAAGATCGTTGGGAGAGAGAAGCTCAAGCGTCGTGGGGAATGGTTGTGCCCGTCAACTACTACTGTTGATGGAAATCATTTTATATCAAGTAGTCTTAGCCCTGATTCTACAGGCAAGAAGTGTGACGGGGATCGTTTAAAGAACAGTTTGGCTTCTGCTCCTGTAACATTGCCTCTGTCATTTCCCTTGCTGCCATCTTTTTATCCTCTTGCAACTCAATGTCCACCACCTGGGGATTCTTTAGAGAAACCATTTAAGCCCTACTATTGCTGGTGCCCACCATGCCCATCTTCTCTACAGTACAGCATAAATCCTTTGCATATGCCAGTTACATCTTTAGAAACGTTGCCAGTTCCACCTTTGAGTTCACTGCTATCAAATGAACTGCCGGCTGCCTCAGCGGTTTCTGCAAAGTTGGATACAACTGATCTCCCTTCACTTAATCTTCCTTCTATACTGCATGATCCTTTACTTCACCTGCCACTTCCTGCTTCACCGCTTGTGCCCCTACATGGTTCTCAGGTTCCAACATTCACGCCATTGATGTCTGATCCCATTGTGCATGTCCCACTCATTGATGTGTGTTCCTCCGGTCAGGCATATCTGGTGAGTTGTGGGGCATCTTTGTCCTCAACTGTTCCTCTGCTCCCTAGTTTGAAGCCTCTAATTCCCGAAACAGAATCATTGGTTGAGAGAAGTGCTAGGGAAACACTAATGAGGCTTATAGCTTCAACACCACCCTTGAGCAATCCCCAGCTGGCCAACATTCTCCCTGCAGTCCTTGCTGATGTGCCTGAAAATATCTCTCGAGCAACTAATGTAAGTCAAGAGAACATTGTGATTCAACTTAACTTTTTTTTTCGTGTGGCTCATCTGTCCTTGATCTAACTCATAGGTGAACAAGCATGTTGGCATCCATCTGAAAGACGATTTTTTCAGTTCATCTTGTGTGAAAGTGATTGGAAGTGGGATTGCTGCTATGGAGTTGCGTGTGGAGGATGAGGTTTCTAGTGGAGATGGTGCTAATGCAACCTTGGCGAAATATGATTATATCAGTGACGAATCTGATTAGCAGCATTTTTGGATATGCAGTTCGCAACAGTTCAGCACAAGGACTATCAAGTAGCTAGTTGGTACGAAATGCCACGATATTTTGAAATGCAGTTCAGTTGTATCTAAATGGCCATAGGCTATATGGTTTAGGGATGTTACTCTCTCTGTATGCAGCCTGTTTGCTATGATTTATTTGCCCCGCCAGTAGTCTCATTTGGTTGGTAATTGTAATTAGCTATCTACTGTATTTTGCTGACAAACTAGGGAACAGGCAAGTGATTCTGGCTTTTCTATTTGTGTTTCTAGTCAGCCTTGTTCACAATGTAATATATAGCAGTATATGCTTTAGAAGATAACTATAATCCCAAAACTACCACAGTTGATTTTGCTGTGTTTGTGGTAACGATTTATTTTAGGGATTTCTCTTGGGATTAGCTATTCGACACCCTTTTGCTGCTCATTGCCATCGTAGGTCATCGTCCGGCTGCCACTGGAGCCAAATATCGGTTTGATCGGTTTGAAATAGTGCGCGCTATTTAAGCCAAATGCAATGTCACTGCCAACAACGATTTAGATGGTCCAATATTATTTGCACCTGAAGGACAATGTCGTTGCCGGAATGGGTCAACCCTTGACCCATTAGAACCGATCCATATGACCCATTTTTTAGAAAGGGGTTAACGGATCGACTCGTTGGATCATGTTGGGTGACCCATTGGGTCAAAAGGTTCGACCCGCTTTCGAAAAATTTAGTTTGTTGAATCTCATTCAAAGTCTTCTATTATCATTAAATGGCAACATTAGTACAAAACAAACTCCATACTGAACCAGCTACAACGATAAACATCAGTGCAAAGCAACAAACAACATCATATGCTCTGCATTAGCGTATGATACCACAATGAGAACCACTGAGGCGGCTAAACTATTAATACCTCAGCTCCTCGCTACTTGCAGAGAGATGTGCCAAGAGTTGAGATATCATCAATGGCCTCACTGGCTCAGTTGCATCACGCTGCAGAGTCATGGCGGTCTCAGAGGCAGTAGAGCATGGGCCAGCTCCTAGAAGAGGAAACCTGGATTTAGCCCATGATGATCCTACAAAATCAGCAAGGCACTGGTCATTGTTCAGAGAAACAACTTTCAATCGCTTGGTGCAACCAGTGTGCAAGCTGTTTGCAGCAGCAGCCTTCAGATGTAGGACCAGCATTGATGAAGAGTATCACAAGAAACAAAATGTCTTAGGCTCAACTGTGCCAGAACAGAGTTGCTGATATAGATCCGGTCACCTCCGTTTACTGTCAACTACACCCACGTTAGATTTGATTTGGCAACCTTAGCCGCGATGATCCATCAGAGCTGTATGGCTCTGCCAATGCACTACATCCCTCCACTACCACTTCCGATTCCATAGCCATGCAAGCAAACGATCTCAAGCATAGAGACACATCACACGTCCTAGGGACAAAACAAGCTCTAAAGGAAGAGCAGAACCAACCAAGCACCTTCGGCCCAGCTGGGAAGGATGCCATAATCAAAATAAGATATTTGAGGATTAAATAACATGGTGGAGCTCTCTCGATGTCGAGAGAGAGAGAGAGAGAGGGGGGGGGGGGGGTATCGGTTTGAAATAGAGCGCGCTAATTAAACCAAATGCAATGTCACTGCTAACAACGATTTAGATGGTCCAATTTTATTTGCACATGAAGGACAATGTCGTTGCCGAATTAGAGAACCACCGTCTTAGGCCCAACTGTGCCAGAACAGAGTTGCTGATAGACATCGTTGGGAAGGTTGCCATAATCACAATAAGATATTTGAGGATTAAAGGAGAGGGAGGGGAAGTAAAAGGCATGGTGGAGCTCTCTCGATGGAGAGAGAGAGGGAGCAAGAGGGGAGCCGACAAGAGGGCCAAGGAGAGAACCAAGGAGGCTCCAGATTGATACATGCATAAAGCGAAGCCCAACGGTGTGGTTGTTTAAATCATACAGACACATATGAAGGTGCAAGCAGTGCCATATGCACAATGACCGCGACCGAAAAGGCACATTTTCATTGATGCTACTTTTGCTTATTTCAATACCGAGCTTGACTTCCACTTGACACCTATTTAAACGGCTCGTCTCGCCGCTACCTTATCCTATTTCCATACTTCTGTCGCTCCATCCCCGTGTTTTTGCTACCGACCCAATCAGCTTCCCTCCCGGAATAACGGAATTTACACATCAGCAAATAAGTGGTAAGTACTGGAATCAACCATGATAAGCCTAAGCGCAGCAACTGCAGCCGCGACAGACAATAAGCTGAAGCCAACAACATTTAGCCAGTGCCAACATTTCTGGAGTGCAGACATCTTGTTCCGCTTCACCATCAGGTACATGTGATTTGCAAGAACGAATGTGAGCGGGAATGTGCTCAGGGCGCCTGTCAGGCTCATGAAGTCGCCAAGGAACGGGAGCATGGCGGCCACCAAGGTGTTGACCGTCAGGTAGCCTCCTCTCACAGCAACTCTGAACATTACGTTGTGGATTGCAAAAGGGCCACCATGTCCACTGCCGAACCTAGTGTCCAAGTACTCGTAAGATGGGCTTGCAAATATCTGAGTCATATACAAAAAAATAAACTCATGTTAGGGCACTCCGGGGCGATTAGACTGACAGTAAACCAGTAACTAAGCAACACTGCAGCGTGAACATTGGGGGGAAAGCAGTATGTGGTTAAAAAATGCAACCATGAACTTCATGACAAATTGAAACCATGTGGTTCGTGTTAGAGAGATACTGAGCGGACCCACATGCAATGCTATAACGGTATTAAGAAAGGCCGAGAGATTTGCAACAGTTTTTATCCAAACTGGGCCGTTGACACTATTCAGTAGATAACTTGATGTTGAGGAGCCATAAGCCCAATAACCCATAAAGATCACAGCATATAGAGGCAATGAACCGACAGTGAACTGAAACCATAGAGCCTTCTCCATGTTTTTGACCACTGGAGGCCTTATGGTTGCCTGCAATATATGATGAGACACATAAGGTAATTTCATGGCAAATAAATTACTCGCTGGTAATATGTGCTACAGTCACTTACTTGAATTTCTGGCAGCATTCCTGTGTTGTAAGCAAATACAAGGTTTGCTACACCTCCTATCGTGGCGAAAACTTTAGATGAGTGTGATCCAGGAATACTATAATCCCTTGCAGGTGCAGTTATCCCTTTGAAAAAGCCAGTGATTAAACAAAACGTCACATTAATACACTTCCAGTACTGAATTTTTATAACAACAAATAAAAGTGCACATGAAAGTATGGAACCATGATATAAAAGTTAGCACGGAAGCTGAACAAGGCACCAAAAGGATAATACCATCTCTAAGAGACAGCACAAATGCTGTCACAATATATATGAGGCTGAAAACTGTAGAAAATCCCAACCAAATCCTTAGGGCAGACAGATAAGGGACTCCAAATGCAAAAAGAGCACAAATAAACCCAGATAATGCTATGCAGTAGGGAAGTCTTAAAGCTTCGTCATCCCTAAAGAGTGCATATGTTGCCTGCACAGAGGATGTCACAAGTAAGTTTTGGAGGATAAACTTTCTGGAAGTATCCGGCACACACAAAATAAAAAACTGTATTCCAAATTTTCTGAGATAACAAATCTAGGTAAGTACTCATGGCAATCACAGTATCTTAAGTATCGTGCTATATGTTCATGTATAGTGTGGCATCAATAACTGCTATCACTGGAAATGGAATTGGCAGATGGATTTCCAGGAAAAAATTTCCTAGCATTGATATCATGGGGGTTAAAGAAGGATAGGACAGGCGAACCATTTACACAAAATTGGTCTTTGCCATAAAAAGATTAGATGATAGTTGTTATGTTACTGTACCTTCAAGGCCTGGCCAGCTATGATGATGAAGCCAGTGTTGATCATGAAAAGATTAATATATTGCAGAGCCCATGTAAGCGCATACATCTTTTTACCTGTAGTCATGAAAGCAAAGGTAAACCAATCATGCTGCAGAAGAGAATGAAGAACTAATAAAGATTGCATTATGGAATAATACGGAAAGCAGTTAGAATGTAAAAATAAAACAACAAAATTGGTTTAGGAAGTTCACAGTTGTAAAAGATATAGAATGAAAGTCCACTTTATGAATGATGGTCTCATAGAAAACTAAGAGTTGAGAACATGAATGTGTACCATATATGTGTCCAGCAAGATCTCTGTATCTGATATGACGTCTGCCACCAACTTCATGAAGTCGGGCAAGAAGAGCATTGGCATACATGGATATTGCAGCAGCCAGGATCAAGCCACAAACCCCACTAATCCATCCTAAAGGGACCATAATCGATCTAGAATATCCCAGAACATATGCACTATTAACCCCAGTTGTCAGTATGAATCCAGCTTGATACCAAGGATCTGAAAAGGATAAAATCTTTCAGGAGTTAACCATACATGCTACTCAAACAAATAAATCTCCTTTGATTAGTGGTTCTAATCACATCTTGACTTTGGGGTCCTATGGTATGGGTATGGGTCTTCAACCCTTGGTCTAATTCCACGACGGAGAGTCGGCGTAAAGCGAAGATTGGGGGGGCTTTAACTACCCAATCCAACTTTACCCTACTCTTCCTCTTCTTTCCGGAATTGATTCAAGGTTACAAACCAAGCTAAGAAACTTCATTCAGTGGAAACAAATGCGGCAGGCGAATGTTGTTGACAAACATAACAACAGATTGCTGAGAATTTGGAGACAGCATAAAGAGATATACAAGGAAAGAACAACTAGGTTACAAGACAAGTGAAAAGAAACGCATCACAGATGAAGTTAGCAAGCATGTGGGCATTGTCACGTAGGAAAAGACAGGTTTAGCTGTTGAGCTGACATTTGAGAATTAACAGAGGAGGTAGGGAAGCATTACCGACACTGATCTGGTGAGCAGTATCCTCAGAGGCGTCGACGATGTCAGCCTTTTCATCGGCCATCTTGCTAGGTAGCAAAGGAGCCACCTCCCTGTCCTGTGGGGCCGGCAATGGCGAGCAAGAAGAGGAAGGCGAGGATGGCCAAGAAGAAGAGGAAGAATAGGAGGGTTGCTGGCCCTCCTCATCGTGCTGGTGCTGTTGCTCGTTGGCCTATAAAAAGGAAGCCACCAACGTCAGCAAGATGGTGGCTTCCCAAAAGTAGGATCAATTGGTCGAATCCAGTGCTTTAATTTGCGCTCCACATCACACATTATTATTGCACAAGAATCACAAGGAAAAATTGCATATTAAAATTAAAGAAAGATCATTAAATTGGAACTGGTGGCGTGGCAAAGCGCAAAGGCAGCCCACTCCCACTCCTTCGTTAATTCATTAATTTGTTCATGCATTCACCCATCATGAAAGAATCGTATCCTGTAATGGCTGGGCCTGAGCTGCGATGCCTACATCTGTAAGTAGTATATAAGCCACGGCAATTAGCGTTGATGATGCTCCTATCCCTAGGGTGGGGGTGCCGAAGATGTTTGTCGATGATTGAGTGGAGAAGAGGAACTTGTATACCACTAGACTAGAAAGACTAGAAAGAAAGGAAGAAGAAAGAAAGAAAGAAAGAAAGTGACGAGGGGGGAGAGGGAAAGGAGGGAGAAGACTCACATCCATTTCGGGATCCTTTTGGTTTTGGCGGGTAGGAAATCAACCCAATCCAATCGAATCGATGAACGCAAAATTCCGGGGAGAAAGGAGGGGATAGATTCCCCACTAACACAACTGTCACTATCTTCCGGCGCCGTGCGGCGATGCAGCAGCAGCTCAGGCTCAGGCTCAGGCCCAGCTCGATCTCGATCTCGATCGGAATCAAACGAAGGAAACAGGAGGAGCGGCAGCGGCGGCGGCAATGGCGACGGCGACGGCGAGGAGGCGGGGGAGGAAGGAAGGAAGGAAGAAGAAACCAATAGGTGGGTGCGGGCGAGGGTCACTTGTTGCTTTCTTGGTAATGAAATGAAACATCTTTCTTTTATAATTTTCGACAAGTTCGTTTTTTTGAAAATTTACTTTGACAAGTTGCTAATTAATGAATCTTGACGTCCTGCTTCGTTTCGGAAAAAGTCAGTCAGCTTCGCATGTTTTTTCCACGATGAAGAAAAAAATTGTTCGAACCTTCTCTCTAAAATAAGAGGAAGAAAAGTCTAGATTCCTCACCAAACATAGATAAAGGTGTAAAATACATCTTCCATCAATTCCAAAACCAAAATTTGTGTACCTCTCAGTTGTGCAAACCAGATAAAATTAACAGGGTGTATGCATAACGGGAGGAACTTGTGTTAGGTTGCTTATGGATGCTAAGTTCTTGGTTAATTGTCGTCAATTAGACCATTTTTTACCCGGTTTTAAAAGCTGCAATGGATTATCGCTACTATTGAAAAAGTTTTGTGATGGTGGTGATGTTAATGCCAAATTTCAATCACAGCAGTCTGATCTCAACTCAAGAACTATCCGGTAGTCCTGGCCCTTCATGCCTCTTACTCTCCACCGAATCGGGTTTCCTCTCACTCACTACACTGATCCTCCCTATCGTTGCCATCTCGCCATGCCCGCCACTCCTCTTTCCCAAATCCATGGCGGTGTGCCCCTCCCTACTCCTCCACCGCATCTCACCTCCCCCTCCCAACTCTGTTGCTGCCACACATGCCTCACCCTACCTGCTCCACTGCCATATTGTTGAACTCCGTCGCGGCATCCTCCCTCCCTACTCCTTCGCCACATTCCCCCTTCTCCCCCTGCCTGGTTCGTCATCGCCTACTCCCTCTCTGTTCCATCGCCGCCTCCCTCGTTCCTGCTTCGCCGTCATGTGTCCCGGTGGTTGGAATGGCAACCTAGAACGCCGACGCTAGAAGTCTTGTTCAATTCAAATTATTTCCATCTTATAGTATGTGCAATCCATGGCAAATCACTACCTTTTCAAATACTTTTCATCTTAGCATGTGCAATCCTTAGGAAATCAGCATTAGTCATTCTATTCAAATACAAAATCGAAACAATTAGTTTGGGAGTTTTTAGGAGAACCATTAAAATACAAAAAAATAGTTATAAAAAGAGATAAATTTCAAGTTATAGATTTTAATTGAACTTTTTAAGTTAAGAAAGAACGAGGCCTTAGAGACTTCTATCATGTTGCTCGCAGGTCAGCTAGACTTTTGCTATTATGCTACTTGTGTGGGACCTAGTTAATTGGAGATGTGCTATTATATTGCAAATGGCTAATGGATGGTGAGTTCTTGCGTATTATACGTCGCTCTAGATGATCGAAATCTCTTTAACTTGGGTCAAAAGGGTATTGCAACTTGTGATGTATTTCATAGCTTTGTCACCCTAGAATAAAATGAAATTTCGAGCGATTGATCCTGAGACTTTTGCAAGGTTGCTCTCATCTCATGATTTTTTCGCGAATAGTGTTTGGTGCTTTCACTGCAGCGTTCTTCGTTTGGTAAAAGGAAGAGAGAGTGACTGCATTGAGTGCTAGTCATTTTCTCTGCTCTTCTTCTTCGCCAAATATCTTCCCTTCTTCGTGCCTCACATTTGCCCTGTATAACAAAAATCTAGGCTCTCTCGTGTTTAGGGTCAGACACTTTTTCCTGTTGTATATTCCGAATTTATTTTTATTTTTTTACTCTTTCGTCTATTTTTTGGACACTTTCTTATTATTTATTGTAGTTTATAACAGCTCTTCTGGTTAATCTAGGCCATTTTAATCAAGCTTCTGTGATGGATGGTGTATCTCTTTTATTTTGAAATAACTTACATGGAAATTTATTCAATTAATACGGTGATCCATTTAACTTTGCTTTAATATATTAAGAAAAAAGTCTATATTTAATTTTGAACTATCGCCCTTTGTTTGTATAGCCATTTGAACTACGAAACCAGTTATTCCACCCCACAAAACCAGAAAAAAAAAGTGCAAATAACACTCCAGATGATTTTTAGGTTGGTTTTGCCACCATGGCTTGTGACGTGCCAGTCCAATCAGCATTTAAAAAAAACATGCGGATCGACATGTCAACCTCTCTCCCTCCCCTCATCTTCCTCTCACCCCTCTCTTTCCCACATTTGCTTCCTCTTCCACCGCCTCCTCTCACCCCATGCCACCGCTGTATCCCTTGCACCGGGCACCGCCTCCACTCATGCCACCGCCGCCTCCCTTCACCTTTGTATCGCCACCCTTCATGCTGTGTCGTCGCCTTGCCTCCGCTCACACTGTGCCGCCGCCCCTCACACTCAAGGTTCACAAAACCGCCGGTTAACCGCGGCTAACCGCGCCTCCGCGGGGGCCCGGTTAGGTAAACCGGCGGTTTAGGGTTTTGGGGTTTGGGCAAAATTCATTTAAATAAATTTTGAATGTAAAATATACATAAAATTTCTAAAAATAGTATTATTCATTCTAAGCATTTTGGCTTAAACAAAATTTTAAAAATCAAATTTCTAATGTATATTTTAAAGAATTTTACCAATTTTCATCAATTTTCACCTATTTTGAAATTTTTTTCCTCAGAGACCGCGGCTAACCGCGACAAACCGCCGGTTAACCGCCAAAAACCGAGGCTAACCGCGAGCAAAACCGGCTAACCCTAATTTTGCATTTAGGGTGAAAACCGTCTGAAAACCGTGGCTAACCGCGATTAACCGCGGTTAACCGGCTCCGCGCAGTAGACGGTTCGGAGCTTCTCCGCGGTTTTGTAAACCCTGCTCACACTGCGCCGTCACCCTACCTCCCCCTCACGTCATGTGCACCTCCTCTGACTCCCCAGTCTATAGAAGAGCGGCGGCGGTGCTCAATTTGGTGGAGAAGGGTCGGTGACGGTGCTTCATTTGAGGAAGGGAAAGGCGCCGACGGTGCTTGATTTGGCACCGTACCACTCCTCCCCAGCCACCCGCGCCACCACGACCCCCTAGCCGTGCCTCCCTCTTCAGTCGTGCGCCAGGGAGGGCCTCCGTCGCCGCTGCTCCTGTGCCAGGGGAGGGTCGCCGGTGCCGTCATGACCTCTGGCCACCCTTGGACCCATGCCGCCATGGCCTCCGCCTTGCCACGTGCTAGCCGTGCGTCATCCTCCGTCGTTTCCTCGTCCCACCCCGCCCCTCACCCGCCAGCGCCAACGTGACCTCCGCCCTCCCTTGCGCTTGTCAGCCCAACCGTTGCCTCGGGACACCCGTGTGTACATTGGTGCCACCGTGGCCTTTGCCCTCTCCTGCACCGGCGCCGCGGTGGCCTCTCCCCTTCTCTGCACCTACGCCGCCATGGGCTCTGACCTCCTCTGCACACACGTTGCCATGGAGATGGGGAAAGAGGGAGTAAAAGGAGGAGATGGGGAAGAATAGGAGAGGGGTGAGAGAGTATGACAGTGGGCCCATATGTAATTTTATATTTTTGTTTAGTGCCTAGAATTTCACCTCATCCGCCACATACGCAAAACCACCCTCAAAACCATCCCTAGAAGGTTATTTGTACCTTTGTTCTGGTTTTGTGGGGGTTGGAATACCTGATTTTACAGTTTAAGGGGTATGCAGACAAAGGGTCATAGTTCAGAGGAAAATATAAACCTTTTTCATATATTAATAGATTAGTAGAAAGACTTATACTTCTCTATGATGTCTATAACAAAGTAACAACACCCCTTAGACGTCATTATCATTTGATCTAGCTAAAGAAGGTATAAAATAAGAATTATCTCTTATGGACACAAAGCCCATTTAGCATCCTCTTGCCGTTGTAGGGCCTGCCACAATGGTTTGCTGTTATCAGACCTTCCACTAACAGACCTTCCACTCTTATAGCAATCAAACCTTCTCAACCGGTCAAATTCATCTGAATCTAAGTGGCAACGACAAAAAAAAAAAATATTGCACTCAACGCCTTTGAGAGTACGTTGCAACATTTGACGAAGAGTAGGGGCACCCAAATAGGTATTAGCATAGAGATGACACACCACAATGCCATGACCTCTACTAGCAGCATTGAAACACCACCATGGATTGGGACCGACGACCTGAGGACACGACTAAAGCACATGCAATGGTATAGACGGTTGCTGTCTATAGTAAGTTGCCATGCCACCTATAGATGGCTCTATATACAGTTAATACAATGGGCTGTCTACACAGATGTCTCTAAGAAATACTCACTCCGTCCACAAATGATCTACATATAAACTTTTTTGGTTTGTTCAGAAAAGATCTATGCGTTAGTCTGGTTTTAATTGCATGAGGTTGTTTTCGAGGTGAGAGTTATAACTGCTGTAGACAAGCATGCAGTCCTTGGATTAATGGGAGGACACAACTTTTGGGGCGAGAGGTTAGAAGGAGTAAATAATAGCAATACTTTCGTAGCAATATTTCTAATATTAAATGGATAGTTGATCCGTTAATTGTTTTTTTGGTGTTTGTGATTTTCCTTAGACGCAGATCATTTCTGGACGGAGGGAGTATATAAATTGTTGTGATCAACTGTGGTTTTAATCCTTCGTACATATCTATGTAGCGAATTTTTTTTTGCCCGGAGGAGCACAACTACACGAATATAGTTCTCACGATGCCTAGGCAAAAGTTAAAAGGGATGTTTATGTTTAAGCGCAATCCAACTATTCTGAGGCAGTGCATTCATAGCTAGAAACAACTCATCTTGCTGAATGAAACTGTTCATCAATTGAATTGAGCTTTTCATAATCAAAACAGAGCATACACCGGATCAATAAGAAGAAAGTGAAAGCCCTCACCAATTAGATTGGGCCTTTCATAACCAAAATAGAGCATACACCGAATCACTGAGAAGAAGAAAATGAAAACTTTGGCAAATGAAAAGGGATCCAGAACTCTCGTTTCTTGTAGAATCACTTGTGCTCTGTTTCAATCTATGTCTGTACCAACCACGCAGCCACGAACACATCCATGGCACCAAGAACGTCTTCATCACTAGGACAGCAAGAAGCATGAACTCACTGTGGCTGTCGTTGAGCATCCACCATGGCCGCTGAGCTCGCCGTCTCACTGGAGCTGCACGCTTGGCCGCCTGAACATTACCGCCTCCCCAGATCTCGGTGCACCGCCTGAATCGACGCCGCCCCTCGCCGGATCCGCGTGCGCCGCCCACGTTGACACCACCCCCTCGCCGGAGCGAGTCAAGGAAAGCCGGAAAGGAGTGGTGGGCTGGTGGCCGGAGAGGAGAGCCACATCAGTCTTCTTCCCCCTTTTGCCCGCACGGCGAAGAAAACGATGCACACAGTAGAAAGAAGCAGGCGCACCGCGCACGGGATCGTGGTCGTGGGAGTCTTTTTCTACGCTGGCGTCGTCGCCTCACCGAGCGACGGCTCCCTTCTCTCACCCTTTTCTGTCTCATCCATATCAACAAAAGAATGAGATGGCACCTCTTATAGACAGTTTATAGACAGCTGAAGTGAAGCATTGTACATGCCCTTATTTGTTTAGTCCGTGTTTTTTTTTTTATCTCAAAGACGTGTATAAGAAACTCTAAAAACAAATCGAACAAACTAAGATCGTCTAGAAGCTCTCGAAGTTAGGAGATGAGAAAATAAGTAGACTAACATAAGTAAATAAGCTGTAATGTTTCTATTTCCGCAAACAGCTAGAATGGTAATTCAAATACCTTTTTTATTCATTTTTTGTTTGGACCTTTTTAACACGCACTCCAATTATTTTTTACCATTAATCTAATCTGATTCAATGGTGTTCATGACATCCCCACTTCCTTTGACTTCCCGTTGATTTTTTTCCGTTTCCGATGGTTGGGGACGCATGGTAGCACCAGGCGACGAGCGCGCGGCCGAGACCGCCGTGGGACACGTCGCGATGGTGGTGGCCGGGGACGCATGGCCGTGGCCGCCAAGGGGACGCGCGTTGATGCGTGTCGACGAGTGCGTGGCGGTGGTGTCCGGGGAAGCGCAATAGCTCCGGTCGACGAGCTCACCGGGGTACGCGTAGTGACGGTGCTGACAGAAGACGCATGGTGGCGCCGGACGACAATCGCATGCGGTGGTGGGGACCGGGGACGCGAGGCGGCAGGCGTCGACGAGGCGTCGGCGGTAGTAGGGGACGCGCGTGCAACGGTGTGCATCAACGAACATGTGGCAGTGGCAGTCAAGGACGCGCGGCAGCGTGCGTCAGCGAGAGCGCGTTATATCATATTACGGAGATTCACTAGAGGCCCCCTGTTTACCGTTATATTACTGAGATTCACGCGCGTTATTTCAGGTAACCTCTCTTCTCACTAGAACACTCAATGAACTGGAGACAAAACACACACGAACACAGGGGACTCAGTGGGTTTTGTGCTGCGATAAAGCGGTAGCATTTTCTGGTTCTATCTCCTCTTATTTATACTTTGAAACTACAAAGAAGAATACAATGCGCAGGAGCTATTCTCATGCAGCACACGATGCCATGTCCATCCCCACGGCTGGCTGCATGCGTCCTTCTCCTAGCGCAAGACTAGGACACCACTAGTCCACTAAGCGAGCTATTCTCGCCACTAACACACACACGGCATCATACAGCCCATGAGCTCGTGTGTGTATGTGTCACTCACTCCATGAAGATAGGAAATCAAATAACAGATGCATGTAACAACAATGCATGTAACAGAAAAACGAAACTGAAAGCCCACCAGGTGACACGTTAAATCATATTACGGAGATTCACGCGCGTTATATCGGCGAGCGTGCATTGTATTTACCGTGGACAATACACGGTAAATAATGTTCTAACCCCCATGGGGTTGAGAGGGAGTGCACTAGAGGCCCCCTGTTTGTTTACTTTCGTATGTCCACCGGCTACTAGTTTGTTCATTAACTAGTTAGTAGGCATTGAAAGCTAGTGGAAACAGATATAGATAATTTATTGTGCAAATCATTCAAATTTCTCACCTTATGATTTGCTTAGGAGTTTTATTCTCCAACCAGCTAGGCAAAGATGTTCATCTCACACCACCAGCTGGTTAGAGTGGGTTCACTCGCCATGGTTTAGGATTAGCTAAAGCCCCTAAGATAGATGTAGGGGCAAGAAAGTATTGTTGGCATGCAGCAGGGGAGGTGGTCCCAAGCACGAAGTGATCTGCTTATGATTATATAAACGGCGGAGTGTTGGATTCATTGGATTGACATCCAAACACAATTTTTTTAACTTTTTAGTCCCAGAATCAGCTGGATGCTCAAGAAGGCCGTCTTGACTTTCAGGGTGATTTTAGTCTATTCATTAATTACCTAGGCTTCTTTCTGCTAGTGAGGTTCAAACTACCACCCTCTCCCCTCACTACAGGAAAAGAACTCTACGTGGGTGGCCAGAAAAGTCAGTGTCAGTGGCCAGAAAGCCGCCGACAAACCAATATCGGCGGCAACAACACAACCGTCGACACAGACAGAGTAATGTCGGCGGCCCAGTCGAGTCTGCCGACAAAGGATTAGCCCCCTCCCGCCACCAGGTTGAAAATTCAAATTTGGAGCCCGCCCATTACTCTATATCGGCGGCAAAAATAATGCCCCCGACATTACACCTCCCCAAGACGGAGCAATAACGGCTTGAACGGGAAGACGTCAAACTGGTCCCACGCGTCAGTCAGGCGACATCACTGCCATGCGGGGCCAGCAGCTTGGCTGCCAGCGAGCGACATCAACCCTCTATGTCGGCGGTATAGACAAGGCCGCCGACACTGAAAAAAAGTATTATCAGGGGCGCGGCGGGGCTCGAACCCAAGACCTATGGGGAGCCCACGCCGTGGCGCGCGTTGATAACCGGGTGACCAGACATTTTCATTCAACACACCATAGCTGCAAAATGTTATTAATATGGCGCGGAAGGCTCTGTCTCGGCGGCCGTTTGGTCTACCGCCGATACAGATTTAACCAATGTCGGCGGCCCTTGTGAAGACCGCTGACATTGATTAATCTATTTCAGCGGCCATCTCTTCGGCCACCGATACAGTTGCTCCCCCCAAGCCCCCCTTCGTTCCGGCCCTCCCCCGGGCCTACGAGGTGTAGGCTAGGTGCCAAGTGCCTTCCTAGGTCATGCAATGGGCATAAGGGCTCATTGGGCCGGGTAGTGCCGTCTCGGCTGAAGCTGTACGGCACATTCCTTTGGAACCGTAAGCTGATTGAGCCCGAAAGCCGATACGACGTCCGGTTTTCCAAAGGAACTCGCCGTAGAGGTCGAGCCGAGACGACACTCCTCGTTCCAATGATGCCTTATGACAATAGCATGACTTAGGAGCTCATTTGGTACCTAGCCTAGACCTCGTGGGCCCTGGGAAGGGCCGCAGAGACGGTGGGCTTGGGGGAGTCTTTCTCGGCGGCTGCGGATATAACCGCCGATATAGATTGCGCCAATGTCGGCGGCTTAAAGTGTTGCCGCCGACACTGATGAGCTATCTCGGCGGCTAAAGAGTAGGCCCCCGATACAGACCCTCCCCCTCAAGCCCCCTTCTCTCCGGCCCTCCCCCGGGCCCACGGGGTCTAGGATAGGTGCAAAGTGCGTTCCTAGGTCATGCAACTGGCATGAGGGCTGATTGGACCTGGTTGTGCCGTCTCGGCTTGAGCTGTACGGCAAGTTCCTTTGGAATAGTTACCCGATCGAGCCTGAAAGCTGATACGACGTTAGGGTTGCAAAGGAACTTGCGATAGAGGTCGACCCGAGACGTCACTCCCTGGTCCAATGAGGCCTTATGCTAATAGCATGACCTAGGAAGTCACTTGGCACGTACGCTAGACTCCGCGGGCCCCAGGGAGGGCTGGAGAGATGACGGGCTTGGGGGGGAGGGTTTGTCTCGGCGGCAATGGAACAAACCGTCGATATAGATCATACCAATATCGGCGGCAGAAATATTGGCCGCCGACACTGATGGAGCTATATCGGCGGCGCTATATTTAGCCGCCGAGACAGACCCTCCCCCTCAAGCCCGCCATCTCTCCGGCCCTCCCCCGGGCCCATTAGGACCCACGGGGTCTAGGATATGTGCCAAGTGCGTTCCTAGGTCATGCAATTGGAATGAGGGTTCGTTGGACCAGGTTGTGTCGTTTCGGCTGGAGCTGTAAGGCGAGTTCCTTTGGAACCGTTAGCCGATCGAGCCTAAAAGCTGATACGATGTTAGGGTTCCAAAGGAACTTGCGGCAGAGGTCGAGCCGAGACGGCACTGCCCGGTCCAATGAGGCCTAATGCTAATAGCATGATGTAAGATCAAGCCTCCCATGGGCTTAATATTTTGGTAATTGATGCCAACTGGGCCTCAACGGACCGCATCAAGGCTAAGGATGTTATTTGCTAGTTCTTCTATTTTCCTTGTGTGCGTGTCTGCTTTTGGCCCATCCGGCCCATTGATGTCTGCAAGCTCATCTCTCTGGTTGTAGGTCCCACTGAGCACAAGTTTCAGTTCATCTGAGTGAGTTCGAGCGGGTTCTAGAGATGCCAGGTGTCCAGGGTTCGAGAGAGTTCCTGAGTGGGATAGCTGTCCAAGGTTCGGGTTTCTTAGCGCCTAAGTCTTCAAAAGTGCTAGGAAGTCTCCGGAAGCCACTTTCCAGCTGTCCAAGGGTTTCTTAGCGCCTAAGTCACCTGGGTTCCCGCCTAAGCCATCCTAAGTTCCCGCCGAGTCCGCAAGTCATCAAGAATGCTAAAAGTCGAGCCCACGCCTGAGTCAAGAGAGAGAGGTGTCCGAGGGTGCCGGAGAGTGGTTTCTATAGAATTTAGGGTGTATCCTTTTAGAAATAGGTGGTGAAACTTAGTTAGTTGGATAGCCCTTTCTCTTAGCTTTCCGGAATGCCCAAGATCATAAAAAACGGAGTTCGGGAGCAAAAGTTATGAATTTTTTAGTGTTTTGTCCTACGAAACCAGTTATTCCACCCCACAAAACCAGAAAAAAAAAAGTGCAAATAACACTCCAGATGATTTGTAGGTTGGTTTTGCCACCATGGCGTGTGACGTGCCAGTCCAATTAGCATTTTTTTAAAAAAACATGTGGATCGACATGTCAACCTCTCTCCCTCCCCTCATCTTCCTCTCACCCCTCTCTTTCCCACATTTGCTTCCTCTTCCACCGCCTCCTCTCACCCCGTGCCACCGCTGTATCCCTTTCACCGGGCACCGCCTCCACTCATGCCACCGCCGCCTCCCTTCACCTTTGTATCGCCACCCTTCATGCTGTGTCGTTGCCCTGCCTCCGCTCACACTGTTGCCCTGCCTCCGCTCACACTATGCCTCCGCTCACACTTTGGTGGAGAAGGGTCGGTGGCGGTGCTTCATTTGAGGAAGGGAAAGGCGCCGACGGTGCTCGATTTGGCACCGTACCGCTCCTCCCCAGCCACCCGCGCCACCACGACCCCTTAGCCGTGCCTCCCTCTTGAGTCATGCGCCAGGGGGGGCCTCCGTCGCCGCCGCTCCTGTGCCAGGGGAGGGTTGCCGGTGCCGTCATGACCTCTGGCCACCCTTGGACCCGTACCGCCATGGCCTCCGCCTTGCCATGTGCTAGCTGTGCGTCATCCTCCGTCGTTTCCTCGTCCCACCCCGCCCCTCCGCCTGCCAGCGCCAACATGACCTCCGCCCTCCCTTGCGCTCGTCAGCGCCACCGTTGCCTCGGGCCACCCGTGTGTACATTGGTGCCACCGTGGCCTTTGCCCTCTCCTGCACCGGCGCCGCGGTGGCCTCTCCCCTTCTCTGCACCTACGCCGCCATGGGCTCTGACCTCCTCTGCACACACGTTGCCATGGAGATGGGGAAAGAGGGAGTAAAAGGAGGAGATGGGGAAGAATAGGAGAGGAGTGAGAGAGTATGACAGTGGGCCCATATGTGATTTTATATTTTTGTTTAGTGCCTAGAATTTCATCTCATCCGCCACATAAGCAAAACCATCCTCAAAACCATCCCTAGAAGGTTATTTGTACCTTTGTTCTGGTTTTGTGGGGTTGGAATACCTGATTTCATAGTTTAGGGGGTATGCAGACAAAGGGTCATAGTTCAGAGGAAAATATAGACTTTTTTCATACATTAATAGATGAGTGGAAAGACTTATACTTCTCTATGATGTCTATAACAAGGTAACAACACCCCTTAGACGTCATTATCATTTGATCTAGCTAAAGAAGGTATAAAATAAGAATTATCTCTAATGGACACAAAAAGCCCATTTAGCATCCTCTTGCCGTTGTAGGGCCTGCCACAATGGTTTGCTGTTATCAGACCTTCCACTAACAGACCTTTCACTCTTATAGCAATCAAACCTTCTCAACCGGTCAAATTCATCTGAATCTAAGTGGCAACGACAAAAAAAAAAAATATTGCACTCAACGCCTTTGAGAGTACGTTGCAACATTTGACGAAGAGTAGGGGCACCCAAATAGGTATTAGCATAGAGATGACACACCACAATGCCATGACCTCTACTAGCAGCATTGAAACACCACCATGGATTGGGACCGACGACCTGAGGACACGACTAAAGCACATGCAATGGTATAGACGGTTGCTGTCTATAGTAAGTTGCCATGCCACCTATAGATGGCTCTATATACAGTTAATACAATGGGCTGTCTACACAGATGTCTCTAAGAAATACTCACTCCGTCCACAAATGATCTACATATAAACTTTTTTGGTTTGTTCAGAAAAGATCTATGCGTTAGTCTGGTTTTAATTGCATGAGGTTGTTTTCGAGGTGAGAGTTATAACTGCTGTAGACAAGCATGCAGTCCTTGGATTAATGGGAGGACACAACTTTTGGGGCGAGAGGTTAGAAGGAGTAAATAATAGCAATACTTTCGTAGCAATATTTCTAATATTAAATGGATAGTTGATCCGTTAATTGTTTTTTTGGTGTTTGTGATTTTCCTTAGACGCAGATCATTTCTGGACGGAGGGAGTATATAAATTGTTGTGATCAACTGTGGTTTTAATCCTTCGTACATATCTATGTAGCGATTTTTTTTTTTTTGCCCGGAGGAGCACAACTACACGAATATAGTTCTCACGATGCCTAGGCAAAAATTAAAAGGGATGTTTATGTTTAAGCGCAATCCAACTATTCTGAGGCAGTGCATTCATAGCTAGAAACAACTCATCTTGCTGAATGAAACTGTTCATCAATTGAATTGAGCTTTTCATAATCAAAACTGAGCATACACCAGATCAATAAGAAGAAAGCGAAAGCCCTCACCAATTAGATTGGGCCTTTCATAACCAAAATAGAGCATACACCGAATCACTGAGAAGAAGAAAATGAAAACTTTGGCAAATGAAAAGGGATCCATAACTCTAGTTTCTTGTAGAATCACTTGTGTTCTGTTTCAATCTATGTCGGTACCAACCACGCAGCCACGAACACATCCATGGCACCAAGAACGTCTTCATCACTAGGACAGCAAGAAGCATGAACTCACTGTGGCTGCCGTTGAGCTTCCACCATGGCTGCTGAGCTGCACGCTTGGCCGCCTGAACATTACCGCCTCCCCAGATCTCGGTGCACCGCCTGAGTCGACGCCGCCCCTCGCCGGATCCGCGTGCGCCGCCAGCGTTGACGCCATCCCCTCGCCGGAGCGAGTCAAGGAGAGCTGGAAAGGAGTGGTGGGCTAGTGGCCGGAGAGAAAAGCCACATCAGTCCTCATCCCCCTTTTTGCCCGCACGGCGAAGAAAAGGATGCACACAGAAGAAAGAAAGAAGCAGGCGCACGGGATCGTGGGAGACTAGCTCCGGAAGCTCTCAAAGTTTAGCTATTCGGCCGTTTAGATCAATTCAAAAGAACTGATCTAAGTGATTCAATGGTGGTTGACCATCGAAGCATTGTTGACATGCCTCCATGCCAAAACCAACGCTAGTGCTGATTAGGTTTGTTGTAAGATTCTAGTATTCGTTCTACACAAATCACATAGATCAATCATAGACGAACAATTACAAGTGTACAAATATATGGAGAGAGAACACATGACACATATCACTTAAAATCTAGGTATGCCCGAGCTCATCGAACCGGTGATGACTAGGGTTCCTAGGGATGCTGGGTTCACACTAGGAGAGGCTTGTGGGAGCCTCCTGGATAACTTTGATTTGACCATATCTAATATGCTTTAATGGGTCCTTAACTTAGGACTACCTGGTACTCTAACAAATAAAATAGAAGGGAGCGAAATGTAGATGAATAGTAAAAAGAGTGTAAATAGTGACCAAATGGTGCTTGTGTTGTTCTAAAAGTTAGATCTGTTTGAGATGCTCTTAGAGCAACTCCTGGATAATACTGTAGCAGATATAGAGGGGCTGCTGGATGGAAGGAATCTTTTAGAGGGTATTGTAATTTATGAAGGAATTTTAGAGGGATGGATAGAGGGGACGCTAATAGTGTTTTAGAGAGGAAATATAGAGGAGCTGCTGGAGTTGCTCTTAGGCCTTGTTCTTTTCAGCGTATCGTGCCGTTACGTATTACTGTAGCATATTTTGTTGTTTTTATATAGGCTATATATTGTAATAATTCGTAACAATTTTTTCGTGGCTTTTAGTGATCCTTCCAAAGATTCTAAAACTATTTTTTAATCATTTTTTTATAATCTTTAGACCTCTTTTTGAGGGCTCTTAAATTTGCTACAGTATTATGCCAACGCAACAATACGCTGAAAAGAACAAGGTCTTAGCCATCCATGTTTTCACGGATCTAAAACAACACATCAATATGCAGTATATTATATTTTCTACAATCTATTGAACCAATTTGGATCCTAAGCTTAAATGCTGAGCATACTCCATAGATGAACTACGAAATCCAGATAATGGTCCCTTCACATGTCAGAATGGCTTCTTCTTCTTCTTTTTTGTGTGTGTGTGACTTGATGGACACGTGGGTAGTTCGGTGTGACCGGTGAAAGGACAAATTTTAGCCTGAACATTCACCATTCAGCGACCAAATATACCCGATATCTAGGTTTTGGTTAAGTTTAGATACTAAATTGGTACTTTTCGGCTATCTTCTTTGCTTCGACATGACAAACAGGCTTGTAATTCATAGCAAGGCACAACCATAACCCTTAATCCAGGAAGGGAGAACGAAACTTGCAACGTGCAGGTTTGAGTTTTCCTCTGCTTCTACGAAGAGGCAGATATCAAGATTACACACAACCCAAGGACGACTAAACTTTTTAAGGTCATCCATTCCATTAAATCATTAAATTTCGTAACAATTGATTGGCTAATATGTCATTTGCACAGTCTCTATTTTCACAACAGAGGCAGATTCATTCTCAGTCCAAAGTTACTCCCATATGCATATAGAAATTAGCATTGCAATACCAAAGCAGGCCTGAAATAAGATTAATGGTGCTCAATGGCAACTCAATGACTGATGAAGGTCATTTGCACGCATCACAATTGATTGCATCTGTACTGCATAATAGAATTTGTACCATTCCAAGATGCAACAGCTCAACTAAAAGCAGCACCCGGCTGATTTCAAAGTATAACTGTCCTAACAGAAAGCAACCCTGATTTCCATAACAAAGCTGGTAGTAGTTCCTAGCCGACAGCAGCAATGGTAGTAGTATATTCCTAATAACCAATTCAGCGGTCTGGCCAGGTGCACTTGTATGGTGTTAATGTGAAGTGGCTTTATCTAACTGAAAGCATTTGGAAAATATGCTGCCTATGCAGAAATACAGAACACCGGTGATTTCACCCAAGTTGCATTTTGTCAGGCAGCTTGTGATGCACCTACGTGGCCAAGCCGGAAGAGTGCCTCTCCATTTGAAGTTGTCTGAGAACAAGAAACTCAAAATCTACTAGTGCAGGCCTAAAGCATACATGGCTAGTTGGGTTAGAAAACAGCAAATAATTTTGCAAAACACAAGTAGATGGATTGAGGGGAGGAGAATTTCGAAGGAAATTAAACATCAGGGCATTGGTACACTCAGAAATACAAGAAACCTATGGAGTTACAATCGCCTTAAATCTCAGGGGAGATAGGATAGCCAGAAACTACTGGGTGGAACCATGTCCTTGATGTGGAGCACTTTGCCTATCTATCTGAAACACTATCTATCATTCCCAGTTTGTGATGCATTCAGCAAGGAAGAGTAGAAGGCCATGCAAGTCGGAGCCATTAGAATAAGAACTGAAACGTACACTCGGTGATCATCAGGCATGAAAAGGAGGAAGAAACACTAACAGCAGTGAATATCATGACGAAGAGTTACAACTTGGGAACAGCATCGAGCCCGATGTCTCTAATCTCGGTGGAGACTGCAGAGTCTGCGTTGTTGTTTGGCCGCAAAATCTGCAGTTTCCACCTCACTAAGAAGGCAGCAGCAGCTACAGTGTTACAGCTAGCACACACTTGCCAAGCAAAGCAGCAATGAAACAGGAGAGTGAAGTGAAGTGGGATGAGTGAGTGAGTGTACAAGCAGAAGCAGCAAAGCACACCGGAGTACAGGGCACCAGGATCTGATTTAGCAGCTAGCTAGCTAGGCTTAGAGCAAGCTCCTTCTTGTTACCAGATCCGGCGGCGTCGACGTCCTTGGCTCCGACCCCGACGAACACAATCTTCTCGTAGACAACGTCGGAGGGGTCCACCGGCGCGACGGGTCGGCGCGCCACCACGGAGTACCAAGCGAAGAGCAGCAAGAAGGTGAGCATGGCGCCGCAGGCGGCCGCGAACAGCAGCGACACCGCGGCGCCCCAGGGGTAGGGGCGGCGGCTGCGGTGCTCCGGCGGCGGCGTTGTGAGCAGGTCGCTGGGGTCGAGCGGCTGGGAGTGCAAGGGGTAGGGCGACGGCGTGGCGGCCTGGAAGGCCCAGCTGAAGAGGCTGCAGTTGGCGGAGGAGGCGAACCCGGCGCGCGTCACCATGGCGTTTCGCCGGAGGAGCGCGGAGAGGTGGAGCGGGCTGTAGGAGAGCAGCGCCGCCGGCGGCCTGGGGAGGCGGGAGGCGGCGAGGCGGACCTGGAGCGTGGCGGAGGTGGCGTTGTAGTCTATCCAAGAATGCAGCTTGGGGTTGCGGGCGAGGGGGAGGCCGCGGGCGGCGGTGTGGACGGCGGCGCGGCCGGCCAGGTCGATCCGGACGTGGCTGGATGTGGCGTTGGGTCCCCCGGCGGCGAAGACGACGGCGAGGGCTTTGGGCGCGGGCGAGCTGGAAGGCGCGAGGAAGAAGGCGAGGGAGGCGGAGGGGCGGAGCGAGAAGGAGAAGTAGGTGGAGAAGGCGGGGGCGCGAGCGACGAAGGGGATGGGTTTCCTGTACTGGACCTGGGCGTGAGGGGCGGACATGGAGATGGCGCCTGTGCGTGGGGCGGGGGCGGCATTGGAGAGCGCGAGCTGCGAGATGGCGCCGGCGCCGGCGCCGGGGAAGAAGTCGAGGGAGAAGGAAGAGCGTGTCTTGGGGATGCCGGCGAAGGCGGGGGACGGCGGCAGCAGGAGCAGGAGCAGGAGCGGCAGCGGCAGCGGCAGCAGCAGCAGCATTGCCATAGGGAGCTGTGGATCGAATCGCAGCTCCGGAGTCCAGAGTCCAGAGAGGGGGGAGAATGAGATCGATGATGAGTGGAATGCAACTGGGATTAGGATGCAGCTATGCTATGCCACTTCATCCATGAATTTCATGCAAATCTTGGGAGGTAGTGGCCTTTGGCTTGCGAGGCAGCTGCTTGCTTCTCTCTCTCTCCTCTCTGATGCAGATGCTGGCTTTCTGCTTCTCGTCGCCTCGCCTCGCCGTCGCCGTCGCGGTCAGTCTCCCTAGCTCCCTGGGCCCTGGCTTCGCTGCTTGCTTCCAGCAGTCCAGCTCCACCCTCTCTCTACGAGCAGTGAAGAGATAATGCTCGGCTGCAAGGCGCAAGCAAAAGCTACGCAGGCAGGAGCAGGACGCACGCACTTTGACACCTACCACTTTATTCGCCTCGCCTCACCTCAAAAGCATCTGCTGCTGCTGCGTGCATTCCACAACCAGTAAAACAAGAGCACTAGAGTGACTAGTCTATTACTCCTGTAATTGTAATTGTAATTGTAATTGTAATTGTAATTGTAATTAGGGATGGGACATGGGACACGCTGGCCTGCCCAAAATGGACCACCCCGCTGTGCCTCTGTCCCGTGAACGCAACCAATTCACTCTTCGTTAACCATGTCAAGCCAGCCACCAATCCTCAATTTCCATCTACCCTTCTTTTCTCCTCCTGTCTCTTTCTCTCTCTCTTTTATCTCGACTCTACATTTAAACCATGAATTCTCACGGACTCTCCTATCTCATTTCGGCCTTCCCTCAAATTCCATACAGCTCCTCCACAAATACATATATTGTTCCTTGACATCTCCAACCCTTCCTCTTCCATTCCCTCCATTTTTAGTCTACAAGAGCACCCATTTCTCTTGTGTGTCTCATTGATTAAAAGGTCTCCACCATGAGGACGGAAATCCTCTGCCGTTATTATTTTAATGGCAACGCGTGCATTTACTACTACAGCTGCTCGCATGCCGTCCCGCGCACAGACAACGCAGCTCCCGTGCATGGCTCTTGTTTTACTGGTTGTGGAATGCAACCAGTTCACTCTCTTCTCTCTTTCTTCGTTAACCATGTCAAGCCAGCCACCAATCCTCGGTTTCCATCTACCCTTCTTCTCTCCTTCTGTCTCATTTGGCGAGCGCCTTGCGCGCCGTCCGGACCTGCCAGAGCCATTGGATCGATCGACACCGCGCAGATCCGACGCTCCTAGCAGCGACTAGCAAGCGCGCGTGCAGCGACTAGCAAGCCAGTGCGTTTGATCAATTTTCCAATTAAATTTCTAATTTTTGTATAAAATTCAAACAGTGTTCAAAATGCGTGGAATAAATTTCATAATTTTTCTAAAATCGAGAGCAACCCATTTTAAATACTTTTAAATTTTTGAATTTTTTCCTTTTTCAATTTTTTTATGTGAACTAGAAGAAGGCACTTATGAAACTTACATCTATGCTAACGAAGCTTGACCGTGTGTTGATGAAATCTGATGAAACTTCGATGCAACCTGATGAAACTTGGATGAAACCTGTTGAAACTTAAATTGACCTGATGAAACTTGAAGAAACTTGTATGAGACCTGTTGAAACTTGATGAAACTTGCATTAAACCTGATGAAACTTGACAGTTCGGCAAGTTTAACAAATATGAAATCCAAGTTTCCGTAGCGCGAAACCCAAGTTTCACCAGATAAGTTTGAAGAGTTATATGGCAACATATCTCTTGTTTTGTTCGAAAAATACGAGGAACACGTTGACGCAAACGGTTTGTGGATTGGAGCACCCAGTCAAAAATTATGGTCGCCGAAAAAAAATGCTCGTGGGCCCACCCTGCATGCGCACAGTGCCCCTTCCCTCGCGCGTTACGCGCGCAGCGCGCAGGAGTCCGGAGGCACCGGATTCCCGGACTGTAGCGTTTCCCTAATTTTTTTTCTCTCTCTTTTCTCTCGACTCTACGTTTAAACCATGAATTCTCACAGACTCTCCTATCTCATTTCGGCCTTCCCTCAAATTCCATACAACTCCTCCACAACTACATATATTCTTCCTTGACATCCCCAACCCTTCCTCTTCCATTCCCTCCATTTTTAGTCCACAAGAGCACCCATTTCTCATGTGTGTCTCGTTGATTAAAAGGTCTCCACCATGAACGGCTGAATTAGGAATATGATGACAAAGCTCCCCTCTTCACCCCATGATAGAGAGCTCATCGAAACCTTCTCCACCCTTGGCAACAAACGGTAGTCTAGCATCTCCCTCCTACCACTCGTCCCACTATGTTTGACGTCATACCCTCCTCAAACCCATCATAACCATGGCCTGAGAAGCCCTATCACATCCCAGTGACATAATCCCACACCTAGTTCAGGAGGTGAGCCCCTAAGTTCAAGATCCAAATCCTAGATCGGCCCACTTGAGCACCTCAATGGTGTCGGTGCCTCCTCCAGTGAGTGGCGACGCTTTTTTTTAAAAATCGAGCAGTGATGCTTCTCCCCAAAAACAAGTGGCGATGTTTCTCCCACAAGCTCAAGCAACAACAATGTCACACCTTTCTTGAGCCCAAGTGGTGGTAACTTCCCACATTAGCGACGATGTGCACCAACTAACATAACCGGTGTGGTGTTTGCCCCTCCAAGCGGTGGCAATGCTCCTATCTCAATTTTGACAATGGTGCTCCTCCCTAAACAAACGCCTCCATCCGTGACGCTCTTCCTTGGTTTTCCGTATCAATTTTAATTTATCTTTTTTTGTCTCCTAGTTCTCAAATACTATAGTTTAAAGGCATAAAAAGATCAAACTGATAAAACCAATAATAACAAATGCCCACCCCTAGTTGCAATGTAGTCCAGTGGGCCATACCACGGGTCGAGGCAGGGTTTGACTTGAACCTGCCTGACCATCATTGATGCATTGACCTAGTTGCACTTGAGAAAAACCGATCAAGTCGAGTTAGAACTTGGGTCAAAATCTAAAACTATATTTTTGTTTCCTTTTATTTTTTAGCATTTTCCCTTTTAGACAAATCCTTTTAAAACACCCTTAATTAGGAACACTATAATTTGGACTTAGCTAGTGGGATACAAGGTCAGTGGACAAGGTGATATTAAAGAGTGGGGTGTTACATTCGTACTCGTTGGTAGCGTGAAAACCTAGGAAATCTTCACTTGGTGCACGACTCGTGACGTATGTCGCTATAGGCCACACACCCATGTGGACAGTGTAGCAAGGTGATGCTCTGATACCATTTATAACGGGAGATTTTCCTCATTGACACTCAATTCGATGGCCTCGTTCCAAATGACATTAAGTTCGATCGCCTTAACGCGTATGACACCGCGCACTCGAATTCGTGATCCCAGCACATTTTGCATTCTTCCCCAATTTACCGTCGATTTTCCCATTTTCTGACCATATTGCCCTCATGGGGCCCACACGTCAGTGAGAGATGGGTTGGGGGAGGCGGCGCCGGCGAGGCACGGCGGCGGCGGGCGGCAGCGAGCTTGAGGCGGTGTAGGTGGCGGAGCTCGAGGCGGCGGCTAGCTCGCACGGCCACCGAAGTAGGAGGAGGAGGAGATGGGTTGCTAGTTGAAGAAGACGGGGGCAAAATGGTCATTGCACTAGAGAAAAACAGTGTAAATCACGTGTAAAATCCGAAAAAATAGGCAAAATGTCACTGAAGTCACAAATTCGAGTGCTCGGTGTCATACGCGTCAAGGCTCACGAACTTAATGTCATTTGAAACGAGGTCATCCAATTGAGTGTCATTTTTCCATTTATAACACGCTGACCTTAGAAACAAACCTCCGCACATATATTTGGACTTGGGCCTCGCTTGCTCGAAAAAATTAACTCAAGACCATATAATTTGGATCGGCAGCAACATCAACTAGCAAGATGGTACCAATGAAAACGAAAATGGAATGGGAGGCTTTGAGCCGTGCCGCCCAAATGGCGGGCGGAGGTGGCGCGAAAAGGCAAAAGATAAGAGAGGAGCCGAGGAGGTTTGGTTTGGCGCCAACATCTCCGTTTTCCCTCCGCGGCGCCTCAGATCGAATCAGGGTCAGATCCAGGTTCCGGTTCCAGTTCCAGTTCCAGTTCCAGCCATGGCGGCGCCACCCAAGCCCAGCACGCCCCCCACCTCCGACGACCCCAGGAAGAAGAAGCAGAAGGTCACCCCCGTCCAGGTCGCCTTCCTCGTGGAGCGCTACCTCGCCGACAACGGCTTCTCCGCCTCCCTCGCCGCCTTCCGCTCCGACGCCGCCCACCTCTTCTCCAAGACCAGCACCGCCAACCTCGTCCCGCCCAAGGGCCTCCTCCCCCTCGCCGACATCCTCCACGACTACATCGCCCTCAAGGAAGCCCGCCTCGCCGTCGACTCCGCCATGCAAGCGATGCACACCCTCGTCTCCACCTACTACTCCAATTCTTCCGCCTCGGCCTCGCCACCGCTCCCGCTCCCGCCGCCCTTCTCGCCGCCGCTCGTCCCGCCGCTTTTCGTCGCCCCCTCACCTCCGCAACCGCCTCCAGGTATGCAAATGCAAATGCAAATGCAGTCTCGCACGGGATTGTGTCACTCTGGTCAGGTGCTAATAGGATTTCAGAATTACATATCGCGCCCCTCTTGTGTTGTTGCAGGCGCCGGTGGATATGCTTCACCTATCATCCACTACACCCAGACATCCTCCGTTGTCGTTCAGAATTCATCGGGGGTCAGCAATATGTCCACCCCTGCACCCAGTTCCTTGTCCTTGCCCACAAAGAAGAGAAAGGCTACAAAGTCCACTTCTGCCTCCAAGAACAAGAAGGCCTGCACTGCTGCACTGACTACCACAACCTCACACCCAAAAGGTGAATTATTGTGCTTGGACTGCCAATTCTCACACATATGTATATTACTGGTTAGCTCACCCTGACCCAATCCCAGTCCCAGGTAAAGCTGCAGCCTCTCAACATCCACATGACAACATGTGTTCTGCTGCTCAACCAAGCTCAGCTCAACATACCGTAATGGCAAAGCTCCTAGCGCAAGGCTCCACTGTCGCAAAAAGCTTATTCAAACCTCAAGTGCATTCTTCCCCTTGCACACCTCACCAAAGCCACCCCATAGGAGACGAGCCTGCTGCTCATCAAACAGAAAGGCCATCATCTGTGGTTCTCAATGCTCATGCCCAAGAGGATATTGCCTCATCTCAATGCTCTATAGTTTCTTCCAAGACTGTTATTGTCAGCCCTCTCAAAGGGGCTGCCTATTATGCTGTTGAAAGGAGTTACCATGTTAGCTCCCCCTTGAAGCAAGGCACTCACAAATCATCCAAAAGAGAACATGTGAAAGGGAAGTTGGATTTTGGCAGTTCTGATGCAAGGACAGATTCAACCGAGCAGATTTGTGGAAAGGCTTCTACCTCTGATGGAGAGAAGAAAGATGACTTTGACATCGATTTCACGGATTTTGATATGTTTGATGGTGATTTTTCATTTTCTGAGCTTCTACTTGACTTGGATCTTGACACTCAAGGTACTGACTGTCAGAATCCTTCTACAATCGCCCAAGTTCAAAGGTATGATAGAGTTTTTATTTGTCTCCTTTGGTTTATGTCCTTGGTGCAACTTGTATGCTAAGGTGGCTCTATAATGTGAATTGAATCAATGCAGACTAGAGCCAATTGCCAAGAGTAATTATGTGATGGCAGACCCGGTTTTACCCGATTTAGTGAAGCCGATGGGGGTAGATCCCAATGAAGATATTGATTCACAAGGTCCAGAGCTAGCTCTAGCCCTAATAAGATCATGCAATGCCTTGGTTTTATTTTTCCTATCATCATTTCTTCTAACAAATCTTTAATCCTTACAAACATCTGCAGGAGCCACATCCGTTACATCTGTCAGAGCAATAACTAAGAGGATAAAGATTGTTAGCCCTGGTATGCTTGCAATTTGTACCCATTATGCACCAAAACATGTGCAACAGATTTAAAACCATCTAACACGCTGTTGGTTATTTGTTTGCAGCTAAGGGCCGCAGAGCTTTTCAGTCCACATAACCTAAAGCAAATGGTTTCTCAATATGACCATTAACAAATGCTCTAGATGCCCAGATGTATTGTTTGCAATAGTTGTCTCTTAACCAGTCGATGGCAAGCCTGTAGCGTTGTCTTCTGTTTCATGTTCGCTAATTCATTTGTTTCCATGTATAGTTGATGTTGCATATGCAAGTGCTAATTCTTACACTTTTGTCTTCTGTCGAACGGAATGTTTTTATATTTAATTTGTGATGTCATTTTCCCATGCTTTGTTCTGATGGTCCTAAAATATACTTGGTACATGTAGAAATGAATTAAAAATTACAAAAACCACAAGGATATCTCTGCCCTTTATACCATATCCATCTAACCCAGAATGTGGATTGCTGTGAGGCTGCGTTGAGTCAGGTTGAATCAGCTTATCAGTATGTTGTATAATCACAAGCACTCTGTGTTAGTGCCATCATACAGGTGATCTGAAGACTTTGCTTGCTCTATGTCGTTTTAGTTTCCTTTCAAGTCTTTGCCTACTAGGAGGGAAATATTTTCAACTTGTTGTTGCGTGCTGTTATATTGCTTCCTTAATACAGCTAAGAAAATAAGTATCACATCACATTGTTGAAAACTATAGTACTTGAGATGACAATTTCCAACCAACCAAATTTTAAGCGTCCAATAGGAAAGGATGGAGTTTGAGGGGGGGACAAGCATGGATTCAACTTGTATATAACACTAAATTGAGATGAAGATGATGATGAAGTAGTCAAACATGAAGGGTATGGAGCTACCTTGGAGTGGTATGAAACTACCTTGTGATGAGGTTGATAGGGATTGCTTCCAGGTGGCCAGAACAGCGCATCAAGGGGATGGGAGAAAGGCAAGCTTCTTGTGGCAAAGGGAAGTCACTTTTCGACTCTTAGCACCTCGATGCTTCGAGTTAGCGGCGGAGGGTCGACAATCCATAATGCCCTAACCACATGGCACAGGCTCAGAGCTCCATGCTCCATCCCTTATGCCACGCAGCTGGCGGAGCTCATCATCATATGGTAGATGGTGACTTGGAGGACACCTATGGCTGTGTGTGTGTGGAGCGTTTCATCGGGTGGTACTGGTAGTGGTAGATATTTGTTGAGTGAATATTTTGAACATTGTGTGATGAGATGATTTTTCAATTTATTTATATATTTTTGTGAGGATTTTTGGAATTATTGGAATATCTTTTAAAGAAAAACGATAATTTTGGATGAAGATTTTAGGATGATTGATGATTTATTGGACTAATCTTGAACTAATATTTTTGGAGAATTTTGGATATATATATGATTGATTTTGCAGTTAAGAAGGAGGAGAAAAGAAAAAGAAATGGAGAAGAAAAAGAAAAGAAAGAAAAGAAACGTGCTGAGCCTGTGATGTGTGGCTGTGTATGCGTGTGTGCATGCGCATGCAGTGGGGCAGGAGCCGGCCCAGCGGGGGCATAGGCGGCGTGCGGCAGGCTGGCCCAGCGAAGGCAGGGTGCGGCCCAGGTGGGAGCACAGCAGGACGAGTTGGAGTAGAAGTTGAGCTCGAAATAGATTCGTGATATTTTCACCATAAAAGAAGACGAGGAGACTCGGGATTAATACGAGTTTCACGGTTTCCACATGTTAATGACGGCTACGAAAATTAGGGGAATTTTAGAGGTGATTAGAGAAGATTAGAGAGAGATTATAAGAAGATTAGAAGAGATTTGTTCAGGGAAGAGCGGCAGATGAGCGAGGGGTTGTGTTAGGCTTGCAGAAGCTGTAGCAGAGCAGTAGACGTCGGGTGAGGCGTAGGCAGGAGCTGTTGCAGAGCAAGGTAACAAAGACCAGAGTAGATCTGTATTTCTTTGTAAAAAGATTTGACTGGGGAGGAGCGCCCGAAATCATTGCCCCGTAGATGTAGGCAGGTGTTGAACTGCGTTATCAAACGTGTGCGTCTCTAGTAATGTTTTTATAATCTTGCTTGAGTATCTACTTTCATCGATTGCTTCCGCTAATTAGGGGTATTTAGCGCCTACGATCCTACATATTTCTCAGACCATAGCGGCCATGGTGATGGTGAGGTCTAAGGGGAGGGGAGCCCGGGATTGTGCGCCGTGAAGCAGATGACGACCACCGTGCTGCGGGTTTACCATGAAAAATATGAAGTTGAAGCCATGGGTGTCCCATAGCACCACCTCCACCCTCAACCCGAACCCTACTCGTCGGCATCCCAACCCCAACGATGCCCAGCCTCAACGCCACCAGCATCATGCACCAGCCCCCAATTTTTGCTTACCGGAGAGCCATTGTTTTACATGCACTAGTTTTTGAAACAATGTACTAGTGCCGCAATACGTAGCTAGATATTAATTCATATATATGGAGATAGTGTCTACCTAAATATTACATAGCATAGTTCCAGCCCCCTAGGCTTATTTATATATTTTTTTCTCGCGTCTGGCCATTTATATATGCTTACAGAAATTTTTTCATAAGTTTTTAAACTATTCATCCTTATATTTTGACGTATATTTAATCAAAATCTGGTTTTTGATAAGTGAACGGGCCAGATCTACCAGTCGAGCCCAACACTGTTACTGGGCCAGCCCGGCCCAGAGGCCTAATTGAGCACGCTTGCCCTGGAACGAAAGCGTAATTCGGTTCAACAGAGCCACCATGTTAATCCTAAAATACTAGAAAATCCGTTATTAATCGGAGAGAAAAAGAAAGGTCTACACCGTCGATCATTGTGGGTCCAAATCGTAACAGTTTAGATTAATAGAATGGTCCATGCTCACTACCATAATAAAATAGAAGCAATTAAAGAAGTCCACACCAAATACGAGATTAGCAAAGAAGTTCAATTTAGGCCTAGTTCTTTTCAGCTTAACAGCTTAACGGCTTAACAGCTTAACAACTTATCTACGTTTTGAAAACACATATGGTTTGAGTTTTTTTAGTCTGTTTTTTCGCTGTTTTGAAGGTGGGTTCTAATGCTTTAAAAAGTAAGTCAAACAAAATGTATCCGAATCTCGAGACTGCCTCGAGAAGCTCTCAAGCTCAGTCATTTCAGCCGTTCAGATCAGCTCAAAAGAACAGGACCTTAATATGCTTAGATTGGTGATCATCAAATGATAGTGTACTTTGATTAGTGATCATCAAATGATAATGTATATGAATTAACAATTATTTCAGGTTTATGAATTGAGCCTTACATTAATGGACAAGAAATGTGCTTCATATTTTTTTTGAGAGCCTTACATTAATGGACAAGAAATGCGCTTCATATTTTTTTTTTGAGAGAGGGAGTATATGCATTTTTCTACTCATGTAGCGGTAATTAAAGGGTACCTTGTCACCGGTCACCGCGAGTGGCTGCCCCTGCCCCTGCCCCTGGAGAGCCATGACACGAGTGCTTGCTCCATAAACATGAAGTTTTAATTTGAGTGGACCACAACGAGGAATCAACATAAGCAACACATATAAATAATTCCCCAAAAAGAAGCATAAACAACCGAGACAGATACATGCATATGCTATAGCACAGCTATTCAGACGTTCTCCAAACCTGCTTCTGCCTAGACGGTTGCATTGCATCCACTTGGGCCATGCTCCAACCTTGTCAGCTTATATATGCCGATAGAAAAACAAAAGGTGATTACTAAACTAAGATACCGTTGGCATCATCCTCTTGAAAACCATCACAGCTGACATAGGTTGCCTCCTTCAATATACGTGCTAATAAAAGGATGCTTTGACTTGTATATAGGCCGGTGGATGGATTCATTCCAATACATATATACCAACTGTTTGTTGAATTTTAGTGCTGATTCACTCCCTTCCTCTATTCGTGGCCCCTCCTGAAACATTTCCCAGCAAATTCCCAGTTCTGATAAAAGCCAAAACTTTTCCTTGTTGGGGATTCTTTGGGATCTGTTCTTGCATCAGTGCTCAAGCTCTCTGTTCTTGCATCAGTTGTTCTCTCTGTGTTATGGCGCGTGCTTTCTGATGCCTCAGCAATAAATCTCGCCTTGCATGAGCCCCAAAGATGTTGCCCCATCACTGAATTTGTTTATGAAGAATCGGCTCCAAGTTTGCAATTTTCCTCTTTCAAAGAACAAAAAGCTTGCAGCTTTGATGGCAGCGACGGTGGCCTCCTGGTCCAAGGAATGTGCTGTGCTGCTTGGCTGCTTTTGATACGGAGAGATCGTAGGCCCCTGGGTTTCTTGGGGCAACTGATCAAACGACCTCGGAGGCCTTGTCTGCGGTGGAAGCAAGCGGGTCGAGCTGCAGTTAGGAGATGATGGTGATGGGGCTGACACAAACCTTGCGAGCCCTGTGTTCTGACGCCCTCTGGGGCTGGAAGTATGCGGTTCTATGGTCCTTCCCAAGCCACAGCCACGCGTAAGTACCACTTCTACTTCAACTGCTTGCTATCGGGTCACTTGACAGTTTGCTGGCAGATTGAACTCTCTACGGACTCGTTCCAAATGACATTAAGTTCGCTCATTTTGACGTGTATGACATCGGACACACGAATTTGTGATCTCAGCGACATTCCTCCTATTTCCCGGATTTTATTAGTGATTTACACTGTATTTCTCTAGTGCAATGACCACTTTGCCTCTGTCCTCTTCAACTAGCAAGCCTTCTTCTCCTCCCTTCTTCGGTGGCCGTGGGCACGCCAACGAGCTCGACGCCGCCTCCCCCAACGGGGGCCACCGCCTCCCTAACGGCCCCGAGCTCGTCGCCGCGTCCCCCAACGCCCACCGCCATTGGGCCTCGTCACGGCCGTGTTCGCCGTGCTCGTCGCCGTTGTCGCCTAGAGCTCGTCGCAACCATGCTCCTCGTCGTTGCCTCGAGCTTGTTGCAGCCGTGCTCGCCGCCGCCGCCTCGCCCAACCCAGCACGTCGCCATTGCCGTGCTCGTCGTTGCCGCGTTGAGCCAACCGCCGCCACCAAAGATCATCAGAACGCCGCCGCCATCGGGTCTGGCGAGAACCACCACAACCCGGGAGATTGACCGCTCAACCCTCTTCTTCTCTCACTAGCTCGCGGGCCGCATGAGGGGCAATATGGTCAAGCCACTTATAGAACACAGGAAAATCGACGATAAACTGAGAAAATAGGCAAAATTACGGAGATCACAAATTTGTATATCTAGTGTCATACGTGTCAATCATTTGAAACAAGACCGTCGAATTGAGTGTCTAAGGTCAATCTCTCTAGTTATTACTGCCAAATCTTCCCTACTGCTTTCATGCGCACGCCGTCCCACCTCAAATCGACGTATCGATTCTCACCGGAAGATCGGGACACCCTCGTGTGCGCATCATGCTTGTTTGTAGCGATTAGTCGTTTTTTCACTCTTCCGAGCTCCGACTTCCTGACTGGTAAATAATTGATTATTCAGGGTCTTGACTTGGGCCGACGGCTATGTCAATAAGACCATCAAAGCCACCCAGGTATGCAGTCTTTATGATGACCCCAATCCCATTAATAGCAAGAATAAGGTAATATCATCTATCTGCGGCAACAATGGCCAGTATCAAAGCCTCCCGCTGCGCCCCATCGATATCGAGGCAGCAGTACAGAGCATGTCTACCCATTCATATTATCTTGGAGAAGGGTAGGCTTGCTTGCATATTACTTAACTTCTTTAGTCAATGCTACACGCTTGCAGTTGTGATTGGATTTTGTAATTTTACAGATTTATTGGTAACGTAGCGGTTACGGGGCAACATTGCTGGATTTCTGCAAATGAGCTCTGTTCAGCATTTGTGCATAAGGTGAGTTCAAGTTACAGCTACAGTTCCACAGCTCACGTAGTATTGAAATTGCATACCACTGGATGTGGCTTCACCAACTTCCTTTTTCAGTATCACCAAGACTGGCAGCTTCAGTTTGCAGCAGGAATCAAGGTACGGCACACTTGTTTTCTGTTATGCTTTAAATCATTGAATGGCTATGTTGAATTGAACAGCAACAGAGCAAACTTAATTCTTGACCAATTGACAACCAAAATCGTACCTATAGACAGTTCTGCTTGTACCGGTGATTCCTCATGGGGTTCTTCAACTGGGCTCTTTAGACACGGTATGTTCTTTTAATTTTGTATACCTATGTGTTGTCTTACTGCACTTTGCTATGTAAGTGAAAGGGATAACATGGTTTAGAATACCCTTCACCATAAACTGCATAATCAACATATTCTGGGCAAAAATGACATGGTAGGAGTTGATCCTTAATGTACAGGTGATGATTAGACCAGCTTTATAAGTTGCGGTTATTCATCTTTCCAGATCTTTTCACCTTATCACTAATCAGTGTAGCAAATTTTCGACCTTCAGGTTTTGGAAAGCTTGACATGGGTGCTAACCATCAAGGATTTGTTCTATAAGCTTTACAGCCCCACAATTCCTCATAATTCTTCTGCCACTGGGTTTGCCTACTCAAATACTTTGCGAAAACGAACTGCAACTTCATCAGCAGATCCTCCAGACGTTCTGCCCCATGACTTGTTTGATTTAATCAAGAGTTCTACTCAGATCTCGAGTATCGATCACCTTAGTCTACCAAACCGTTTCACAATGTCGGAGCTCACAACATTAGAAGATGCTACTATAGAAGCTTACAACACTTGTCTGACAGCTTGCCCAGATGAAACCTTGGATGCTAATGAGAGTGATCTATGGACCAATGTTCATGAGGAACCGTCTGAGCTTACTCACTGCAACACAGTGTTCGAGCCAGAAATAGCAAACTTGTCCTTTATAGATAAGTTCACCTATCCAGATACCAAACTGAGCTGCAGATCAGTAATCAATATAGAAAACCCAGTGTGTGACAATATCAGCGGGTTTACCCTGAAAGGTATCGCACAAGGGTATCAAGAGCACACTCATGGCAATGTCATTTCTCTTAATGATGATGCTGTAACTACACATTATTTAGAGCTGGACAAAGATCTTGCGGAAATGTCCAGGGAAGAACTTGAGGACTTCATGTGGCATGGTGGATTGAAACAGGAGTCGTCGCTCCTTCATGGAAATAAACCGGAGTTTTCCTCGCCGCTCGAAAACAGAGATTACACAGAATTCTTATTAAACGCTATAATGGATCTGATTGATAATACACCAAACAGCGAATCTTCTCACTCTACTGATTCTCCGGTTTCTTGTGCGACACAAATTCAGATAAAAGATCCTCCACTGAGGCTGGATGAATTCTCAGTTCCAGAACCCCCAGGCGGTCTAGAACTCTCACTTATCTCAATCAGTGAAGGCCTCATGAATTCTACAATGACCGTTTCTTCTCCTTCGGAAATCAACAAGACCATAATTGAAGAATGCATGGGTCATACAATTCAAGATGTGCACAGGGAAAATTCAGTTGATACAAAAAACGTGAGCAGAAAAATTGAGCTACACAGGCCAAGACCTAGAGACAGGCAATTGATCCAAGATAGGATGAAGGAGTTGAGGGAGCTCATACCAAATGCATCAAAGGTTCAGCTTCTTGTATCATTTGACGTCTCACCCTTATATAAATTTGGTTTGATTGCAATTGGACAAAAATGTATTGATTGGAGCCTCTTGCAAAAACAGTGCAGCATTGATGCTCTCTTGGACAAAACAATAACCCACCTTCGGTTCCTTCAGTGTGTATCCGAGAAAGCTGAGAAGGTGGGCTTCTTCAAACTTATGCGACACATCAGAAATTCACAATTCATAAATGACTGAAAATCCAAGTGATATCAGCTCTAGAATATGTTTCCTTTTGTTTCAACGCTCATCAAATTTGCTTATCATAGTGATAATAGGAGAATATGTTTCCTTTTTGAAAGTAAGTAATTAACATAGTCTAAATTGGGAAGTTTAAGATCTGACTATATATCTTTCCATCTAAATGTTGCAATGAGGAATTTGAGAAAAGAACAATAGGAGGAATTGAACCCAATTGGCTGTTAGGGGCAAATATAAATCTGTATGTTATTGAGCCTTTGTTGGCCATGCAACTGGATTCTACTAGTATATAAGACTTTTAAGTATTTTATAAACAAGTCAGTATGCCATCCTTTCTTCATTTCCTCCTTGTCATCCACGATATTATTTTTAAAGTCATGTGCTTAGTTCCCATTACCATGACGTTAAACCAGCTTGAAAATAAAATGCACAATGGGGAACCGGAACCCAGTGATGAGACAAAAAAGCAACTGGAGGGGTGCCCTCTGAGAGTTGAAGCGCTTGATCAGCCTGGACATCTTCTCATTGAGGTAAGTCATAAGTGATGCTACTAACACAGTTACATACATTAGCCTCCGCAACCCATGTTGCCAAGAAAAGCTGATCCATGAGTCATTTGTACCCAGATGCTGTGCAAGGAGTACCATGTATTTCTTGAGATGGCACAAGTGTTGAAGGGTCTTGAGGTGAGCATACTGAAAGGCGCGCTGGAGTACCGTTCTCACAGGCACTGGGCTCGCTTTGTCGTTGAAGTGGTACATGAAACATCCTCAAAAGTTTCATTCTAAAAAAACAACTGTTTCTTACCCTGTCTCCAAGAGATCTTCTCATCTCTGCCATCGTATTTGCAGGCTTCGCAAGGATTTAACCAGATGCAGATTCTCTGCCCTCTGATGCACCTGCTGCAGAGATGAAAGTTCTTCTGACAAGGACCGCAGCTGCATGGCTTCTGTTCCACTCTGTTGAATAATGTTTCTGATTGATTGAATAATGTACAGGAGATGAGATGCACTGGAAACTTGTTTCTCTTCTTTTTCTATTTTTTGCTAAGAGTAGCAAGCACTGTACTGTTAAAGTAACGTGCTTTTATCACACTACAGTGTTTGTCCCAGAAACAGAACACACCACATACCAACATGCGAAGGACATTTTCATACCAAGCCTAAAAGTTACAACTGCTCAATGCTGTACTCCTACGAAACAAAGCAATGAGAATAGGGAATTATTCACAAACTACTAGTATCCAAATCAACTTTTTGTCAATGATATCACTTCACATAAGTCCGGTCATAGTATTCAATTCGTAGGAATCATAGAGAGGCGACAAAAACTACATTAGCCCAAATCCTGCATCAAACCAGCTAAACCCTCCTACGGGTGCGCCTTTCACTGGCCTCAATGTTTTCCACTGGATTCGCACCTTCGTTACCACCGACTCCCCTTTTTCGGTTAAGTGACGCAGGGTCATCATCCACTACTGCGACAGTTGCTAACAAGTCAGATAGCAGCGACGGGCATGTCTCCTCCAAGTAATTAAACCCTTCTGTCTCCATAACAGCTGCAGAAGTACAACGCACAGCATGAGAATTCTTGCAGATAAGGCTCATCACATATTGCAACTTTAACTACATGCAGGCACAAGACCAATTGAACAGTAGTCTCAACTTGAAATGAGTGCATACCAATCTTGCATCCACTAAGGCATGTAAACAGAAAACTATTTGTTGTTGTTGTTCTTTTTTGTAGCAAATAGCCCTAAAGAAGATTCCTACTGTGCAAATGTTTAGAGAGCATTCACACAGCCACTTGAAAGAGATAGACTGAAGCTAAAAGTACCATCACAATATGAGTGCTATACATGCAAAAGAACACTGATACCAAGTCAAAAATGGGGAGATTACTGGAAAAAACAGGAAGACGCTATTGAGCTTTTACTGCTTGACGTGCAGATCGATCTTACATCCGCTGAAAAGCCATATAAACAGGAGAAAACCTTTTGCTGACGGAAGACACCCCCCCCCCCCCCCGCGCGCGCGCACGCACCAACCCCTCTTTTCGCACACACAAAAACAGTTCTCACCATGCAAATGTTCAGCTAAAGAGAGAATGGACAGAGCCACTTGATAAAAGACAGGTTGGAGCTACAATTACCATGAAAATAAGAATTCTATATTTGCAGAAGATTTTTTAGAAATCTGATTTAGAGGAACGCAACTAAAGAATAAGATTCTATGGATAGATAGAAAATAAGAAATTAGATTTCACTGTTTGCAGTAATTTTTAGCACATATCTTGTATATCAGGATAGAAGCAATCTTTAATCAAGTGCAAAATAGTTAAAATTACATTATCCTCAACCCATGCTCCTGTGCTTTTGATAGCTGAATTGTTTAATGGCATTGTGCTTGGGCAGAATAATATAGAAAGTAAACAAATTAGATCTCAATCCAGCAATCATTCAAAGCAGCCAGACAAAAGGGGAAGAGTAAACAGCAATACTAGTTGACAAACAAAGATGGAAATTCTTATGATGGAGCTAAAAGGAAAAATCAATCCCATGATTGCCACAAGGATCACATCAATAAATATTATAACACACATATGGACAGTCACACATGCATGCATGCGTACATGAGAGCGCACGCCTTTGTGTACCCACCCACCAACACCCACATGACCATGGAAGCACGTGCAGGTACACACATTGGCTTAAGCAACTTAAAACTTGACCTTTTCACTTATCTTAACTTATGTTATCTTCTTCTCTTTGACTTTGTAGGAAAAAAGAATGACACCTTAGTGTTAGCAGAATGAACGGTAGGCACTCCAAAAGTTTCATACACACAACTGTCATTTAGAAAGAAGAATATGATGCTACAAGTCAAGATGCACTCATTAATTTTGATAGCTCACTGGAAGCACCTGAGAATGATATCAACACTTAAAAACTATTTTAAGATACTATGAAATAAAAAAAGACAGAAAAAGAAAAACCTTTGATCATGCCTTTTGCAATCATCCTATTATATAATTGTTAGTAACCGCCGCTATGTCAATGTATATATACACAAGGGCAAGCAACCAGCCGTGCCAGGCCAGCTACAGCCTAGGCCCAGCATGGATGGAGATCTTGCTATTCCTGCCACATAGGCTATTAGAAGAATATCTCTCAATTAGTTAAGATTAGATTTCATTCATCTAATTATGGTAATAGTTGATATATTTCAAATCGTAATGTAAAGCCTTGGCCCGGGTATAAATAGGCACGATCAGGATCAATTAAACGAAGCAAAATTAGGCTTTACCCCTCTCCTGTATTGCACAGGTGATTGGAGGGCCTCTGCCTCCTCTCTTCCGTGCAATTCAGCATAGATATATCCACCTAAACGCACCACTCTGTGACATACTTGGTATCATAGACCTTCGATCCTATTTGACGCCATGCCTTCCGGCGTCGATTCATCCCCCACGAAGGCTGATCTCAAGGAGGCGATGGCTGGCTTCTTCCACAACATCAAGCCCAACCTTGACAAGATCACCTCCATGGAGTCTTCGATCCAGGACATCACACAGCTACAGCAGGCACATCACCTCGCCATTATGTGTCTAGAGATTGGACGTGGCAAGGCGCTCTCTGCTGCTGTCCAGGAAGATATCCTGGAGGATGACGACCCCGATAACAAGTGCACTGCACCGCTGCCAGGCGCCCTGTCCACCGGGGTTTTGGCAGTATCATCTAAGGCCCGTCATGTCCCCGTGGGTCAGGATACTAAGGATCGCGTCGACGGCTGCTTCCACAAGTGAAAATTTCCGACCCAGGTGACAATGAAGATCCTTTTCCGCAGCTGTCTCGCTGTAAGCAGTTCTTTGGTAAAAAAAAACGCAGGAGATTAACAAGGTGTGGACACTGGACAGCCTCCTATCACCTTACGGGGCGAGCCCAAATTTGGTATACTCATTGAGAACACCGCTATGGCCGAATTAATTGGAAAAAATTCGCAACTAGTTACAAAACGGTTTGGTCCAGAATTGCACAACAATTCACTTGGGGAGTTGGCAGCACTTCGAAAGACTGGTATGATACAGGAATATGATGATTTATGTCTGCCTCGCCTCTGTCATGCCAAGACATTGACTGAACAGCAGCACGTGGATCTCTATGTCTATGATTTGGAGGAACCACTTCGTGCTGAAGTTGCAATGAAAATTCACAAGATCAGGACGAAGCTATGAATGTGACCCGGCGATGGACAAGCTGCAGGTGCTCTGTTGAATGCCATGACTCCATCAAAAGGGGGACGATCTTGAGCATCTCGGTCAACTTCCTTGGCTGTTACATCGACCCTGTCCTCTGCTCCCAAACAGCCAGCATTCAAGTGGCTTACACCCAGCAAGATGGCCAAACAGCAACATCAAAACCTCTGTTTCAATTGTGACAAGCAATGGGTTAAAGGGCATCAATGCAAAAAGGTGTTAACCATCCTGGCTGTCAATGAGGAGTTCACTGAGGATGAAGATGATCCAACGGAGCCGGAGGAGGGTCTCATATCACTACACGCCATGCAAGTCATGGTACACACTGCTGGCCAGGAAGTGATAGCTCTTGTCGATTCAGGTTCAACTCACAACTTCATTAATAATGATCTTGCTTGCAGACTTTCTGGCACAACAATTCAGCATCACGGCCTACGGGCCTAGGGGTTACTGTCGCCAATGGCGACCAGTTCAGGAATATTCAAGGCAGTATACATTGTGGTCAATGATATCACCTTCACCATTGACTTCTATGTGATTCCCCTCGAGGTTATGAAATGGTTTCGAGCACCCGTTGGTTGGCCGGTCTGGGGCCAGTTCTATGGGATTTCCAACAGCACACCATGCTGATCCACAAAAATGGAGCAGCTATCAAGTTGGAAGGAATCGCACAGACAGGCCGGCACATTCCTCAAGCTCTTTCTTGTGAAGGTCGTTAACTATTACCTCAGCTTTTGGAGGAATTTGTGGACCTTTTTGCTGAGCCACATGGGCTGCCCCCACCACGACTATATGATCGTTGAATTCATCTTTTGCCGGGATCCAGGCCTGCGGTAGTTCGCCCATATTGCTACCCTAACATACAAAAAAGGATGATCTTGGACGGCAGTGTGACGTTATGTTACAACAAGGGTCGATCCGACACATCACCTCTGCTTTCTCATCACCAGTCCTAGTGAAGAAACATGATGGATCGTGGCTTTTTTGTATTGACCACCGCACGCTAAATGAGCGCACAGCCAAAAACAAATTTCCCATTTTTGTTGTGTATGAGTTGCTCGACAAACTTCGAGGTGCCCATTCACCAAGTTGGATTTGCTTCGGCTATCACCAAACTTGGATTTGCACTCCGGCTGACATCCACAAGATTGCCTTCCACACACATCAAGGATTTGTTCAAATTTCTCGTCATGCCTTTTGAATTATCTAATGCACCGGCTACATTCCAGGCACTAATGAACGATGTTCTTCGCCTATATCTTTCTCTATGCTTGTTTTTTTCGATGATATCCTAATTTACAGCACATCACAGGCGGAGCACCTTCGCCACATGCGCTTGGTTCTTGCTCTCTTAAGGCACCATCATCTTTTTCTTAAACAATCCAAGTGTACCTTTGGTTCAGACGGTGTTGGCTATCTTGGGTACGTTATATCAGCCGCAGGTGTTGCCATGGGCAGCGATAAGATACAAGTTGTACTCGATTGGCCACTTCCCACTTCGGTATGCGCCCTCTGGAGATTTTGGGCCTCACCGGAAGTTCATCAAGAATTATGGCACAATCGTGGCTCCTCTCACTCGGTTCCTTTGAAAAAAGGGTTTCAGATGGACACCAGTCACAACGCTGCATCAGCCCCTGTCCTCCAGTAACCAAATTTTCAAAAACCCTTCATTGTCAAGCGCGACATCTCCAGATCAGGATTTGGTGTTGTTCTCCACTAGGATGGAGGCCCGCTGGCCTTCTTCCACAAACCTGTGGCTCCTAGACATCACTCCTTTGGTTGCTTATGAACAGGAGCTCATTGAACTCATTCAGGCCATACGACATTGGCGACCTTATTTATGGGGTCAGACATTCGAGGTTCATACTGACCATTACTACCTAAAATTCGTTTTGGACCAAAGACTAGCTACAATCCCACAACACCATTGGGTCAGCAAGTTACTGGGCTTTGATTTCTCCGTTGAATTCAAGTCCAGCAAGATGAATGTGGTGGCTGATGCACTGTCCCGGCGCGATATAGATACTTTAGCATTGGCAAACATCTCTAATCCCGGTTCTGATATTTTCAAGTTTCAACCATTTGCGGGATACCCTCTCTTCTGATCCAGCACTAGTTGCTTTATCTGACCGATTACAACAAAGTGTAATCAGTGAACCATGGGCATTGGTTGATGGCATTCTCACTTTTCAGGGCAAACCATATATCCCACCTTCATCACCTTTGGTTCATGGAGCATTAACAGCAGCCCACCAAAAGAAGCCATGAGGGTATCCAAAAAACCCTTCATCGTTTTCGCAGAGATTTTCACATCCCACAGGATTGGGCACTAGTGCGTGAATTCGTTCAGAATTGTGTCACTTGTCAACGCAACAAAACAGAGCAACTTCATATAGCAGGCTTGCTACAACCTCTGTTTGTTCCATCTCAAGTGTGGTCTGACATCTCCATGGACTTTGTCAAGGGTCGGCCCAAAGTTGTGGGTAAATCAGTGATTCTCACAGTTGTTGATCACTTTTCTAAATATGCTCACTTCATCCCTTTGGCCCACCCTTACTCTGTTGAGACTTGAGACTATTGCTCTTGCTTTCTTCGATGAAGTGGTTCATCTACATGGAATCCCTTTGCCCATCATGTCAGATCGTGACAAGGTTTTTCACCTCATCCTTTTGGTGAGAATTGTACAAGGCTGCAGGTACCTCCTTATGTATGAGTACCGCAATCCATCCTTGATCTGATGGATAGTTGGAGCCTGTCAATCGAGTTATCTCTATGTATTTGCTCCACCTCACGGGCGATAGGCCGCGCCAGTGGTTGCATTGGCTTGCATGGGCTGAATTCTGTTACAGTACATCCTACCACAACTCCTTACATGATACTCCCTTCAAGGTGGTTTATGGGCATGATCCACCCTCCATTCACTCATATGATTCAGTTGAAATCCGCAATGCAACCGTGGATGATTGTTCCACCGTAACAAATTTCTGGTTGAAATCAGAGACCAGTTGTTGCTGGCTCAGCAGATAGCTAAACTGCATTATGACAACAGGCATCGACAGTTGGAATTTCAACCAGGCGAATGGGTCTGGCTTCGACTGCATCATCGTCCTGCTGCTTTCTTGGATAGAGTTCAAAGGGGTAAATTGTCTCCCAATTTCTATGGTCCCTACAAGGTGCTGGATCGCATTGACTCGGTGGCCTATCGTTTGGATCTGCCTCCACATGCTCATATTCATAAATGTTTTTCATGTTGGCCTCCTTAAAGCCTTCAAAGGAAGTGCTCCTGATGCTCCTCCAGCATTGCCCCTTTTGCTCAATGGCCGTGTTGTACCACAACCAGTTAAAGTCATGCGTTCCAGATTACTTGGTGGTATGTGGCAAGTGCTGGTTCAATGGGTGGATGCTCCGGCCTAAGCAACTACTTGGAAAGATGTGCCTCCTTTTCGTCGTTGATATCCAGAATTTCAGCTCGCGGACGAGCTAGATTGCCTTCATCTGATTATGGTAATAGTTGATCTATTTCAAATCGAAATGTAAAGCCTTCGCCAGGCTATAAATAGGCACGATTAGGATCAAATAAAGGAAGCAAAATTAGCGTTTACCCCTCTCCTGTATTGCACAGGTTGATTGGAGGGCCTTTGCCTCCTCTCTTCCGTGCGATTCAGCACAAATATATCCAATTAAAACCACCACACCATGACAATAATATATTATATTAGTATAATCATTATTTGTAAGCCAACATACATATATCACCATTAATAAGAAAAATGAAGAAATTACAGGTTCAGGTAGAAATGTGAACTCATGTATTATTAAAATAACTCATGAGGCATTATATTTGACATGCCGCAAATGGTAACAATATTTACTCGCTTAGTCGCTCAGTCCAACATCATAGGGCGTATTTGATCTTGCACATGGAACAAGGAGGTGTTAAAATTACTATGCTACATGCCTACACCTAATTTTAATCAAAGTACTATAGTCAGTTCATGCATGTATGGAATACAATGTAAAGCTAGATAATTTTAGGGATATAGAAGGAACAGCACACGTCTTATGCATTTTAATATGAAATACACCCGATATTTATCAACAAGTCCATTAACAAAAAATATGCCCTATATTGTTGGACAGAGGGAGTATTTTAGATATTTCTAGCACCATGCAAACTCATTTCTAAACACCCAAAAAAAGAAGAGCCCTATCCATCCTATTATGCCATTCAAATGTGATAAAAGACAAAACTAGTGTAAAGACAAAACTAGTGTATTCCACATGCTATCATGAGATTCAAACAAGTCAACAAGCTTTAAAATTTTAAATATAGCATATTTATTTTCTGCCAGCTTGTTATTCTGCACCATTTTTACAAGGCAACTTTCCTTCCCAAATATGTGCATTATCTGTAATCGCATTATCTGCAATCTACAGATGCATCAGCAACTACCTCTGGCGACCTGTTTTGTTAATGCACCCATTACATCTCTGGATTAAAACTAGATGAAGAAATATTACTGACAAAAACTAGAGTTCTTCTAACCCCATCAAATAGGTACACTAAACAATGGGGAACTATCGTCCTACAATATCAGAGATGTGGAAAGTATTCTTTTCTTTAGATCTAGTCACACACTTGTAACAGAATTGCCCTACATTTGCATAAATGTTGATAAACAGAAGACATCCAATGCTGTGTCCTATTGACAAAAGGCTACATATATTCCAGAGAACAAAGGGCAAACCTCCAAGATTTTCTCGAACAGCAGTGAACTTTAGACAGGCAGACTTCAGCTGTGAACAATGATGCTGTTCAGCTAGTGCTAATGTTGTTGCAACCGTTTCAGCTGTGAGTTCATCACATAACTTTTCCTCACATAGGAGACGTAGCCGGTCTAGTCCATATCTATCAGCTGCTGCCAACAAATGTTGTATTACTACCGTTGATGTCCACACCGAGACAGATCCAGCCAGTTCATGGATGCTTGGAAGTTCATCGGAGTATACGAAATTCACCATTGCCTGCATTGGGACAATAATTATAACTTTGCCATAACGTGGAACTTTCAAACAAATATCAACGCAATGGTCTCCTTCATTCCAAGTAAAAGTTCCAAACTTAGTGAAGTTTACAGAGTTCTCATACAAAAACAGACTCAGGTTGGTAAAAACACACACCAAAAGAATATCAAGTTTATTCATATGTTCTGAGATCAGACATGCTTACTTTATGGTGATTTAGTTACGCATTCTTCTGGAAATATGTAAATTACAAGCACCTACAGCATGTATCTTTGGAAGTAGAGTAGACAAAAAAAAACTAGATATCTGTTCAAAAAATTGAATATGAACAAAAAGCCCTCAAAAGGAGGCACTAGATTCCATAACAGAAATATGCTGGAAAGCACCGTGATCTGCATGTAACCATTACCTTGAAGACGACAGGTTCAACATCCTCCACGACAACTCTGTCTAGGTCACAGTTCCCGATAGGACCAAAGAACTGGGCTTTGAATACCGGGGAGCGAGCAGCAAGAATCCACTTGTGCGCCTGGACTTTGTCATCACCCACTTCGAAAGTAATGTCACAGCCAATGCCAAGTTTGAGGAGCTCCTTGAAGCAATGGCCCATGTCAGATGGTGGAATATTAATCTGGATGTTCTTTGGTGTTTCCAGACGGTTCTTGACAACACCGACTGTGCAGTTCATTACTAGGCAATCGCTCTTCAGAAAATCTGATGATTCTAAGAGGGACCTTCTGTAGAACCGTTTGTAACCCCTAACAAGAACATAACACTATTAAGTACCATTGCAAGAAAGAAGCAAAGAATAGCAATACTCAGAAAAAGGAAAGATGCCAAATTGCCAATTGACAAGGAGGGTGTGGATTAAGACATTAACTAAGCAATCAGCAGGAGCTAATAAAACCCTGGCAGCGTCATTTTAAACCAAACCAACCCTTCGCTACATAATAAAAGCATGTGCAATGGTACACGTTAGCTGTCTATATAAGCTATGCCACCAAATTTGTGCTTGCGTGGATGGGAGAGAGAAAAAAGAAAGAGAAAGGGGTAGTCTTATGGGAAGCGTCAACTCTAACTCGGCTTCCAAGAAGCTAGTGATGATGCAAAAAATACTGCAAGGGAGCTGACTGCAGCGGCAAAAATTTCTCAATCCCATGTGCTCAACCACGCCAGTCTTCCCCCTTTCCCTCTGCGTACATGTGGTCGCGTCCTTCTCCACCGTATAGCACCCCCGTCTCCCTCTCCACCACGTGGCACCCCCATCTCCCTGTCCGTCTCCACGGCCCCATCACCACCACAACCCTCTCTTTCTCCACCACGAGTCCACGCTCCCTAAAATCCCCAAATACAAATCCCTAATTTTGTACAACTCAAGCAGAGAGATGATGAGGAGGCGATGATTAAGAAGGTGACAATGAGGCACCAAAATATCCACCAATGGATCTTGCTTCTCAAGACAATGCGGCTGAGGTCAAGCACTGTCCTTATTCTTGTTCTCCAACAGGGCGAGGTTGACGCACTTGCCCCAGGTGTTCCCAAGTACACTGTGGTTGGCCAGCCACTACGTGGCAATCTAGTGGGGTGTTCTGTTGCTAGATCATGCTGTGAGGTGCTCAGCCGACCAGCATATGAGTGGTAGGCAGTGCTCTGGAGGTGGGTTGTGGAGTAGATGAGAGCAGCCAAGATGACCTTGAGCTTTTTTTTTTGTACAATACCTATGTTGCAAAACTACAATTTACAATTGCATTTGTTTATGTGCATATCAGAATAAGAAGTTTCATCGGATGCTGCCTATTACGTGCTTCTAGCTTGCTTCCATTGATTGCCGTGTATCTAGTTTAGACGTTTGGTCTACAAAGATGAAATGTGTATATGATCACCACCTCCTTATTTCTATGAATTATGCAAGCGTTAAGAGGTTATGTAGGTCATAGTGGCGACATGTAGATGATAACTTGTATGGGTTGTTGGTATGCTGTCTACAGGTGGCATGGCATAGTGTTAAGGTGTTATAGACGGTTTCTGTCTATACAGCTATTTGAGCATGCACTAATAAGTAAACCGCACCGAAGCCAGAAAGGCAGGAACACGAGCAACTGAGGGCTCCTAGGTTTATAACCCACAGAATGTATGCAATGTGAAGATAAGGAATGGATTGGTAGGGGGATGGGGGTGGTTAGCATCATACCACATGGATCCCCTGTACTTGAGGGTGTAGGGGCCGGCCTGGAGGGATCGGTCGAAGTGGGAGTGGACCTTGTGGCGAGCGCGGCCGGACTGGTCGAGGAGGGTGAGCTCGAAGAGGGCGCGGACGTCGGTGCCGTCGGAGGCGAGGGCGACGAAGACGGAGACGTAGGTGGAGTTGTCCTCGGGGTTCTTGCCGTCGGGGTAGAGGTAGATGGCCCAGTCGTAGCCGCCGACGGCGAAGGTGTCGCTGGCGACGTAGCGGCCGGGGCCCATGCCCTTGGCGAGGGAGAAGCCCTTGACGGTGTACTGGTGAGAGCCGCGCACCGTCTCCGTCACGGAGCGCGACCACGAAGGCCGCGGCACCGCCATCGCATGGGATCCGGCGACGGCAAACCCTAGCCCGCCTCGCTCTGGCTGGACGATTTGGGCCCCTAGCCTCCCGCCCTCCTCGCTCGGTCGGTCTACGGTTTGGGAGGGGATCGGCGGCGGGTGGGGCGCGGTGGCGACGAGGAAAGGGAAGGGGGCGGGGGGCGAGGAGGACGACGGCGGGCGGCGGCTACCCCTTCCCTTCCCTTCCCACTTCCCACCGGTGAGCGGCCACCCCTCCTCCTCTCCTCTTTTCCTTCCCAGAATCCCAGTGGCATGTACAAAACCATCTCAGTAGCAACGAACCGGTGAACGAGCTCATTCCAGCCCGGCCCGGCCCGGCCCATTCAGAATTGAGTACAAGTATGCAGCGATGAAGAAGGCCTAGCCCACCTCCATCCGGGCTCTAACAAAGCTCTTGTCTTCTCGAGTCAATTTAACTTGGAAAAAGTCCACTTTGCCCCCTCAACTATTGCAAAAGTGTGGTTTTGCCCCCCTCAACTCTAAAACCGGTCATCTAACCTACCTAGGCCTGCTGATGGGTTGGGTTGAAATGGTTTAAGCAGTTTGGATTTTTGCTTGGATGATTTTGGATTGGTTCCGCATGGTTTCAACCAATGTATGGATTGGTTTGGTTTGGGCTTCATCATTTAATGGGTTGGTTTTGGATTGGTTTGGACCGAGAAATTTCGGGTTAGAATGGTTTGTAACCATGGATTTAAAACGGTTTGCTGTTTATGGCCTCCGGCTGCAGTGTTGCACGAAGAGTCGAAGACACGCTCCTGTCGCTCCATATCGCTGCACCTGGTCGTTCGTATAATGTATGCTATACGAAGTTATTACGGAGTGCATCCCCGCCGACGTCCATCACGACGCCGCGCCCGGCACCGCTCGGTTCCGCGTTCTGGTCTTACTGACTAGGATGACATGTCATGGTTTTGATAGTTAGGGGGGTAATTTGACCGGTTTTGATAGTTGAAGGAGGTTGGATGCCCGGTTTTAGAGTTGAGGGGGCAAAACCAAACTTCTGCAATAGTTGAGGGGCCAAAGTGGACTTTTTCCATTTAACTTCCTGAACAAAACCTAACGCTTTAGTTTAGATTGAGTTCGAATCCGAGTAGATTCGACAAAATATTATTTTATCAACAAAAATAGTTTGAATTAGCTTGACTAGCTAGGCTAGGATGAAGCGCACACTCTAGTACACTTGATAAAATATGATTACGTAGGAATTTTTTTTTTGAAAGCTGAACGAAACTCAATCTCAGCTTGACCGGCTCACGAGACTAAGGCTAGGCTCGATTCGAGCTCGTTTTGGAGCACGAATCAAGCCTTAGCGAGCCAGGCTCGAATGGTTTGTAAACTCTGAGCTCTTCTTGCATCCCTAACTGTAGCTCGTAAAGGTTTACCAGCCGGTGCTAAGATTTGAGAACGTTCATTAATGACTGATATTTTCAAAGAGTCACATAAAAAAAAGTTAAAAAAGATAATTAATCTAGGCAAAAAAAAAATTGTCGAAAACATGCTGGTGGATGAATGTGCATGGTAACTTAATTCAGTTCATATATGATTACGAAGAAATGCATGCGTGATGCGTGTCTAGGATCGAATGATGGTTGATCATGAATTTTGATTGTATCATTAGTATTTGTCTCATTCTGTTATGTCTCATCCGGCCTGTTAATTGCTGGGGCGTCGTCGCACCAATATTTGCTTTCTGCATGCCGTCGTTGCTGGCCGTACCGGTCCAGGCTCCAGGCTCAGCCTAGGTGTTGGAAATACGGGCATTATACCAATTCCGAAAGTAATTATACGATAAAATAGATGCACAATCAAACAGGCAACCAACAGGCAATCCATTCTGGATAAAGAAAACCCTAGCCGCGCACTCGCGGCTACTGGAGTCAAAGGAGGATACTTACGTAGGGATCGGCGAAGATGAGAACGCGAAGAGAAGACGTCCGGCCGTAGAGGAAGTAGACGACGTCGAGGTTCACAGGCGTAATTGCTGCCCAGAAACCTAATTGCCGCCCGGCCGTGCAGGTCCAGTGCAGGTCTCACGGCAGCAATTGAAACGGAGATCCCGCTCTCCCTCCTCCTGGTGCACGCCGAGAGGAAGGCTGACGAGGAACTAGATCGCGCGAGGACTCAACACTGCAGATGGAAACGCGAGTGAAAACCGAGTGACTTCTCCTGGACGTCTCCAGGGGATTTATCTTCGGAGTCGTAACCGCTTCCCCACGCCGAACGGACGCACGTTGCACGCCGCGCGCGCACGTTGCGAGCCGTTCGTTCGATCCACAAAAATCGGACGCGGGAAGTTACCTTGTTACGGATAAAACCAAAATAAAAAGAAGATTAGCGTGCCAGGATTAAATCCATGGCACGGCGACTCGCGACTTCTCCTGGACGTCTCCAGGGAATTTATCCTCGGAGTCGTAACCGCCTCCCCCACGCCGAACAGACGCACGTTGCACGCCGCGCGCGCACGTTGCGAGCCATTCGTTCGATCCATAAAAATTGGACGCAGAAAGTTACCTTGCTACGGATAAAACCAAAATAAAAAGAAGATTAGCGTGCTAGGATTAAATCCACGGCACGACGACTCGCGACGTCGCAAGTCACGCGGTAAATGCGTAATCGCGCGCGCGTGCGTGTGCGTGTGACTCTAGCAAATAGCTACCAATCTCCTATGTGCCTCATGACAAAGGGGTTGGTAGCTCTCCCTTATAAGTTGGTATTTTTCCCCACCAACTAGCAAGGTGGTACTATTGTTTATATGCATGGCAGTTTCAGGATGGGCCAAATGGGCCAAAATCCAACACTAGGTAGGTACCACATATGGTTAATTTGCTTGCGTGGTATACACATTTTAACTAATTTTAACTAAGATACTCCTATGTTTAGATGATGACAAGTGTCCCTCCTCATTATCCATGCAACTAACTTTGATAGCCTTATTTACTTCTGTTTTTTCGCCGTAACTTTTTTAAGAAATCTCGGATTGACGAACCGTTTTCACTATTAAAATCCAGACATTTTTTCAAACGAATCTAGACTAGCTCGCTCGTAAAAACTTTGCTTTAGTATAAATTTAACATTGCTTTACTATTTCTTATGAAACACTTTACTATAACGTGTTACGTAAACAGTACTGTACACACGAAACACATAACTGTACAAGCGAAACACTATACGTATGTAGAGAAGTAGTAAAGTATATACAGAACATAGTAAAGTTTGTTCATGACTATAGTAAAGTAAAATTTTAAAAAGTGAGACCGGTCTAGTTTTGTTCGAAAAAATGCAACGAATACAAAAGTGGAAAAGGTTTATCAATCGGATTCTTCAATTAAAAATTATAGCGAAAAAACTAGATTAAATTGTTCGCGTCTCCTCCCACCACATGGGCTGCGGATACCAAATTTGGTCCGTCTTTACTATTTTCTCTGTGTAGTTTTACTGCAATCGGTACGCACATTTACTATAATATGTCTGCCGAAGTCTGTGTGCGTGAAAAAGGTGGAGAAGATGGTGGAGGACATGTGATGGGCTATAAACGTGGGAGTATTTTAGTCAAAATACTCCTAAGAGTATTCTAGTGTATTTTAGTCGACCTTTATAAGATTCCTTTACGATTCCATAAGAGTAGCCAATTTCAAAATCTTCTCACACCATCCAAAATGATTTAGTGAGAAAGATAACAACAATCAAAACAACTAGTCGTGCTGACCCATCGAAACCAAATATATCAACTCAAACATCATCGCAAAGCCGCCCATTATATAAATGAATCAAGTGGCTAGTAAGAAGACCCATGCCCCTTAACAACGCCTGTAGCGAGTTAATGACACCTATTAATGGGCGTCCTGTTGTTGGATCCGGCTAAAAAAGGTCAAAAATTGAAATTTTTCCTCAAGGTTGGCACTTCAACATCATTTTGTCCCTCATTGTCATTGTAGACGCCACCATAGGTAACCACTCAACCACCATTGAAGCCAACATCTAAATCTGGTTACCTCTACTCACTGCGGAGTACATCCACATCGGATCTTATGTTTGGCTAGGACGACGACACACCACAAAGAACACCCATTGGAGCTTCATGGTTCATAGGCATAGATATGTAGCATGCTTCCTATCGATGAAATAAGACATAGGGAAGAACGGAACTAACTACGCAGAGGCTCCCAAGTCATGGAGGTGGAAAACACCAAAGTCGAGAGGAGTAGATGTAGATTTGAGGGAGTAGACCGGGTTTAAATCTTTATTCCAAAGTAGAATTCCTGACAGGCTATCTCCGTTCAAAATTAAGCTTAAACAATCACTTACTAGAAATGCAGTTGTTTTTTATGTCCAAGCTAGGAATTCCGAGACCTATCTTGTTAGACGGTATTTTTGTTTTGTGCTATCATTTTTCAAAAATGGCTTGACGCCTTTTTCATTCGAAGAGGAAAGAAACGAAAAGTCCCATTAACCTCATGTACTACCATTACCACGTGAGACGGGTCATCAACTTTTAATTACAAACCACTTCATCGACCGAAGACGGGCAGGATTGGAAATTCTTCGGTTCCATTCCAACTATATATGCCAACTAGAGCAAAGAACCACACTTCACACTTGTACAACTATTTAATTGTCTTTTCCAATGCTAGCTAGACAACCCGGATAAAAAATTATGCAGATTTTTTAAGGTGACCTGTTTTTTAAGTAGAAAGAGAGGTGACCCTGCCTGTTATCGATCTTGACAAATTGAATCAAGTGCAAGTAAGACAAGTACTGGTCCCTGCATATTATCTCTAGTACGTGTTGTTTATAGGTGACATGGTAATAGATAGATATGGCTGCATGTTTTTATATGTAAGTTACTCTCACGCAGAGTTTTATAATTCTCGTGTAGAATCGACTCTTGGTTAAGAGCATGTACAGTGACACATCAGCCGCCTCTAAGTCGTTTATAAGGTTTGTCATGTATGATATGGATAATGATGTGAGTAGAGAGAGTGCGTATAGAGAGTTGAGCCATCTCCAATGCAAGAGTTAACTCTACACGCGAATTAAGAAATCTTGTGTGTGTGATTAAGTGTCATAAAAAATGTGCAGCTATCTCTAAGCCATCTCTACCACTGAATGAGTTGCCTCTAATCTCTAAGTGACATGACAATGGTTAGAGATGATTGTTGTCTCAACCATTGAACATGCTACGGCCACTACAGGAGGCGGCAACAGTCTCGACGGCCCAAGCCGTCGATAAATAACCCACAACCGTCGGCTTAACATAGTGTCGACGTCTAGCCGTCGAGACACGGCCGTCGAGTGAACGTCGTCGAGAGAGGCAGCTAGTGTCGACGGCCCGGCCGTCGACACTAATAGTTTCGACGGCAAAGCGGTAGCCCGTCGAGACACGAACCCAAGACGGCGTCACCGGCGCGGTTGGCTCGGTTTCGACGGCCAGTAAGCGGCCGTCGAAACTACATGTGGTGGGACCCACAGAGGCGACAGACAGGTGACGTGGACCGTGGCGACAGTATCGAAAAGTATCGGTATCGGTGGTATCAGGCTGGTGGTATCGTCGAGTTTCATGGTATCATTGAGTCATCAAAAAAGGTATCATATATAACAAAGTGCCGGTCTGGGTGTCGAGTATTGGTGGTATCAGGTGGTGGTATCGTCGAGTTTCGGTATCGAAAAAAAGATATCATAAGAGTATCATCTAAAAATATTGTTCAAAAGGTAGATATCTGAGCAAAAGTATTGTGCAAGAATCATCAAAAAAACCGTTAAAAAAACATGTATCAGAGCAAAAGGGATCGTGCAAGTATCATCTAAATTTCGATCCGTTTCAAAAACTAGTATCAGAGCAAAAGTATCATCCAAGTATCATCTTAGAAATTCCATTAAAAAAACAGATTCCAGCAAAAAAAAAGACACCCATGTAATCATTCATATTCTTGTACATATGTTCCCACCTTGGATTAGCGCTCATAAATATAAATTAGAAAAAATAGAACTTGAAAAAATTGATGAGAATTAACTAGTAGCTAGATCTCAATTTCATGAGTGTTGTTTTTTTGTTTGATATATTTAACATATAATTTTTTTTTAAAAAAAAAGTATAAGTGAAACCATGTAAGACTAATACCCATGAATAACTAGTCATGTACATATAGTAGTTTGCTAGCTAATTAGCCTCAACTGCAACTTCAATACATGAGCTGTGCGTGCGCGTGAACATGGCGTGCAAAAAACGCGAGCCAAGCGCGGGAACCTGGTGCTTAGCGAGGATCAGGTGGGTTACCATGCGTACGTGCGAACCCAGCGATCCGCTGCGAGCCTGCGATCCGACGGCGGCTGCTTGTCCCATCGGGATAGACGTGGAACGGGATCCCGTCCAGAAAATTTTCCCAAAAATTATGCAGATTTTTTAAGGTGACCTATTTTTTAAATAGAAAGAGAGGTGACCCTACATGTTATCTTGACGAATTGAATAAATCGCAAGTAAGACAAGTAGTCCCTACATATTATCTCTAGTGTTGTTGTGACATGGTAATAGTTAGATATGACTGCACGTTTTTATATGTAAGTTACTCTCACACAGAGTTTTATAATCCTCGTGTAGAGTCGACTCTTGGTTAAAAGCATGTACAATGGTACACATCAGCTGTCTATAAGCCGTTTATAAGGTTTGACATGTATGATGGATAATGATGTGAGTAGAGAGAGTGCGTATAGAGAGTTGAGCCGTCTCCAATGCAAGAGTTGACTCTACACGCGAATTAAGAAATCTTGTGTGTGATTAAGTGGTATAAAAAATATGCAGATGTCTCTAAGACATCTCTACCACTTAATGAGTTGTCTCTAAGCTAGTCATTTCTAAGTGACATGACAATTGTTAGAGATAATTGTTGTCTCAACCATTGTACATGCTACGGCTTAGAGACAGCTGAGTAGAAACCAAGATGCAGTGTGAATACAATCCATTTTATATTAATTCAAAGAACATACTTGTTTCAAGTATATGCATGTATATATGTCGATCGAGTAGCTATAGCAAGCATTGAGCCATTGAATCACGAGTATGCCTTTCATTCCATTACGAATTCCACTAGCATGTATGCATGCTTAATTGGATCAATGGATGCCTCAATTTGTCTCTTCCGGCCGGCCATTTTGTGCTGTAGCTGTCATGAACACTCGAACCATCTCATCGATCTTGCTACCTAGCTCCTTGCTAACGTACGTGCCAAGGGCATGTGATCAATCGATAATCCTATACATACTAGCTCTACTGTTAACTAGTTCAACTGTCTGCAGGTACGGTCTTGTCCATCTCATGTGCTACCTTGCATGCGTCTGACCGCATAATTAGCATTCAGAAATTAAGCAAGCGTACGCAACCTTAACAACGTCTCCGTTAGCATACGCAATCTCAACGGCAGCCCGTTGGACCAATCTCCTGAAGACTCGATCTCCTTCGTGTGGGTTCATCAGTAACTTTGGAAGATGGCTCATCGGTCTCCTTCTGGAAGGATCCCTGGCTTTCTGGCCTCACCCCAAGGGTCTTGACACCGTAGCTTCACTCGGATTCTCTAAGGCGAAACAGATCAGTCAGCGATGCCCTAACTCATAACAACTGACTGGTCTACCTCAGTCAAGGGATCACCCCTCGGATGGTGCCGAAGCTCATTTCCCTGTTGTGCCGCTTGTCTCAAAGCACCCTATCTGAGGGCGAGGCCGATCAATGGACCTGTCGTTTCTCCAACGACGGGACCTTCTCCGTCAGATCCGCCTACCGCCTACATTTCATCGACTGTTGCCCCTCGACGGCAATCCAACGCGTTTGGCGGCATTGGGCGCCGTCAATGCAAGTTCTTCCTTTGGCTACTGCTTCTTCAACGCGCCTCGACGTCCAACGCCTTGCAACGCAGGCATCTATGTGCCTGCGCAATCTCAAGACCTCCGAGCACCTCTTCCTCCAATACGATTATAGCGCCTTTATTTGGGGGCGCCTGGCTCACCTGACGAACTCCCCACTCATCGCCCCGTCATCCTAGAGACAGCTCTCCAACGTCCTAGCCTGGTGGGACGAAGATATTTTTCAATGCAGGGCTCCACGTGGCACTCTATCAATAATATATCAGGCACTAGTGGCTCGAACGAAACAACCGGCTATTCGGCGCAATCGACGACCCCGAGACACCTTCCTCCAGCACCTAGCTCATCGGCGAGTTGAGGCTCTGGATGGCAGCATGAGCCAATTTTGTAATCAATTAATTATTTTTTGTCCCCTTCGGTGGGGTGTTCCAATCCCGCCAAGTTGTAAATCTTCCTCGCTTTGATCAATAGATGGCAGTTCTTCTATCCTTTATTAAAAAAACATTACCAGATTAATAATAAAAGTAATTTTCACCATCCAGTTGTACGTTCACCGTTGCACGTTCACATTCGGTGACATTACCACATTAATAATAGTATGATATTTATGTTTTGAGTAGTACTAGCTACTCCAGTACAAGATCAGTACAATAAAATAGTATATTCAAGCTCAGTGTATGATTAGCAAAAGCTAATGTAGTACAAGGTAAAGTAGGAGATTGGTACTTAGAATAACTAGAACTGGAAATTCGAAGTAATAACTTTCAGAACAGCTAGCTTGGAATGGTCTTCTCCTTGGTGTAAATTGGTGGAAATAGAATCATATGTATTTTTTCTGATTGAATTCAGTATCATGAAGAATGACACTTAATTAAATTATTTTTTTACTTCAACAACTGAAAATGATCTAATTACATGTGAATTGAAATGATTTGATTATCCCAGGCATACAAGTAGTCAGGCGCATGCATCAGTTGCAAAAAAAGGGGCAGTGGAAACTGGTTCACTCCATATGTGCATAAGCACAATGATGATCATGTGATCTAGAGTGACATAGTAGTGACAAAGCAACATGTATTGAAACAAGAGAAAATTACATTATTGTTTCCTGAACTTGCATCAAATCTCCTTTAGCTCTCTGAACTTAAAAATTATGATGTTGGTCCCTCGAACTCGTCTCTGTTTACCCAAAACTGTTAGAGTGGCCGTTAGAATCTGATGTGGCTGTCCATATGGCTGTTAAACATTGATGTAGCCGTTAAATAATGACGTGGTTAGTCAGATGCATCTTCATCATGTGCATTTCATCTTCTTCGATCCATCTCTCTCCTCTCCCCTCAATCTCTCTCCCCCAAATATCTAGCCAGTGCCCCCTTGTCTCTGTCGATGGCGACTGACCGGGCGTTCCTCTTCGATCTGCACTAGGACGTACGTATTCGCATCATTCTTAACTAGGTACAGTAAAAATTAATAGCACAGGGTCAGATCAGCGTGTACATGTGCGTCATACGATCGATCGATCGATCAGCTAGCTAGCTACTAGCTAGGTGCAAGTACAATAATATACACACACTATATATGGCCTTGTACATTTTAGCTTACCGTAGCGTAGCTAGCGTATATAGCGTTTTAGAAAAGTTTGAGAGTCTTTAAAGAGATATTTAAATATTATAAAAAAAACAAATAAAAATAGTAGGATCTTTAAAAGGACTACTAAAAAACTAAGAAAAATCATTACAAATTATTACATCAAATAGGCTATATAAAAAATATAAATTTTGCTGAAATGTTACGCTACGTTACACTAAGCTAAAATGTACAAGGCCTATATATGTGGATGTACTTCTTTTTGTGACCGGAGGGAGTACATCCACGTACGTATGTATGTATAATTAAAGTAGTATATTATAAGCTGCGCGCACGTACGTATGTATATATGTACATACATGTAGCTAGTACACATGCAGTGACAGCAACGCGCGAATTGATGAAGGGAATAAGCAATCAATTGCTACACGATGGAGTACGATGTATGCATGTAGGGTGAGATCGATGCAATTAAGATGCATGTGGGTACGTACGAATACGATCGATGGGTATATAAATTATTGGAGTAATAAAACTGAAACTGTACTGTACTGTACTGTACTGCATTAGGATCAGTATATACACTGTGACTGTGGTGTGTACTTGAATTCATGTACATCGATCGACCATATGTATTGTGCTGATCTACATTGATCCAACCAGATTGCCTGCATCCACGCCCTGCAACAAGTACGTACGTACTACACGCTCCCGCGTGGTCACACTCACATATATGCATGTGTTCCTTTCTGCATGGTCCCTTTGGAACGTACGCCTATGTACTGCTGCAAAGTGCGAATTAATTAAGGGAACACATGCATGCCTATGTAGTTTCATATTTTCCAAAATCACCCTTCCAATTAGATTGGCTCGTCAAAAAATGATTTTTAAAAATATGAAATTAATAGTGAAAAAAAAAACGAAACCTGATCGGAAGTTACATTTCAATGAAACGAAGAGGACCAACGGTTCAGATCGATCGATAATAATCTCGGATTGTAAAAACTCGTCGGGAGTACAAACGAATCCGTGCTCTCGAGAGTACGCTAGCCTTCCTCTCTCTATGTGTGTATACGTACATATGCTCCCTACGTACGTAGTACATACATTATACCTTTAAATATTGTTACTAGAACTTATTTTTCACCGTTTCCAAAGTTCCATTTTAACTATATATATATGGGCTAGCTTTCCAAAGAGGTATACTTGGAAACCTTATGAAATTGTGGTTTTTCTGAGTTAGAGATCACATCAGATATCGATCGAAAGAGTCCTTGCTAACTTAAACGAGCTTTTATGTTTTATTTAGGCGCTCTATACTTGTAGCTAGCAAGCTATATATATATATAACGGTGTTAAGCCCCTGGTTCAATTAATACAACAAGAGCTATTCCTTCTTCCACTGCGCGCATATATCGTCGGCCAGCATCCAACCGTCCATACCAATTTAACTTTTAAAAGAAAAATGTTCGTTCGTTTGAGAACAAGGTGGGCGCGTCGACGGGTTGGCTAGCTGGGCTGTCTTTCAGTCCGGCGCGCGCGGTTTGAATCCCAGGCTCCAGCCTTTTTTGTGCATATTTCTCGCGTACGCGCGTTCGCCTGCCGCTCGTGCCCATGTTGTGCGTCTGTTCGCGTACGCAGTCCCCGCTCGCTCGCTCGAGGACGCCGCACGTCTATGGTTCGCTCGGCGCCTGTGCACTGCTCACTACGAACATTTTTTTTTTGAGTGCAAGGTTCAGTGTGGACGGGCCACTGGCCCGTTTACTTTGCTAGTATCATACCAATCTCCGTCCGTCTCCCTCCGCTTCTTTCTCGCACTATATGTACCCTACGTTTTTTGAGTTTATTTGGTTCATATACGCACTAAGCTAATTGCCGTCTTTTGCCATACATTGTACTAATTGCCAAATTGTGCCTAAGCTTGGTTGATGAATTTTAGCCATACTTTGGCAAGCCTGGCAAGAATCATGTCACACTTTGAATAAGTGACATGTAATAATACTCGTGGAATGGAAAAATAATCATACACAAGTACGATACAAACTAGACATATATGACTAATTCAAGTCAAACTTAATTAACTAACTTTGGTGCAGTAATATATATGTTGGGGTATATATGAACCAAACATGCATGCATGCCCTTCTTTAGGGTTTCATAATAGTCATTCTTTAGGGTTTTGCAACCTCCTCTTGTTTTGCATGCATGGCTACTCACCGTCTTTCCCTAGAGCTTGTGCACTTTATTTTGTGACGTTGTTTCTCGGGCTTCTATTTGCGTTGCTATTATTGGATCCATTTGTTGTGTCTTTGCCTTTAATTTGCACAATGTACTTTCTTGATTGCCGTACAACACAAGATGGATAGAGTTCTTTTGAATTTCTACATATTTTCTAAGATTCGTACATTTATACCATGACATTTGCAAGATCAAGACTTCAAGTTTTTCTTTTCTATGAGTACAAGTGGTATTCATGTCATTTCTACATTATTTATCACAAATTGAGAGTAATTACATTATTATTACATTGCGAAATTAAACTTTTCTTCTGAAAACTTTCGTAGCTTGGAATGAAGCTCGCGCGATTAGCCATCGGAGTGCTCTACTGTTTCCCATACATCTTGAATAAATAACGAATTTTGTGCTATATAATGTGTATGCAACATTCTCTCTCTATATATATGCAAGCACCAAACATATATAGCACTTGATGTCTCTTGGGTCTAGCTATATGTGCTAAAAGCCACGCCCCCCTACACTGGATGGAAGAAATGCCCATCGAATACAGACACATTAATTAATGTTGGTGACCAGCGCAACAAGCCAAGAGATGAAATATAACAAGGAAATAATATTAATTAGTGTATCCATGAAAGCATTCTATAATCTCCAGTGATCGAGTGCAACAACGAGGGATTAATTATCAGTGTCTTCCCTTCATATATACAAGTACGAAACGAGATAGTGTATCATTAGCTAGCTAGCTAGTTTATCATGCATGTCGGAAGAGGCTGCCGTGGAGTTAATTTACAGAGATGGATGGGGTCGAGACAGACAGACAGACAGACACTGTGAGGAATAGAGACAAAGGTCACAAGACAAAAGGTATCGCACAAGCATCAACTTTATTATGACTCGAGAGAATAATTAATCTATCTGGATATATTGACCGGGAGAGACTACAAGAGCCAGTTCAGTACTTGACGTAGATTCGAACAAGTGAGAAGACAAATTAAAGGCCAAAAAGTGGTAGTTGAGTAGTGCAAGCTAATACTAAAGCATGTACGTTTACTTAGCAGCACGATGTTAGATCGACCCGTCTACATTAATTTCTTTTAGTGCATTCATAGTTAATTTAATTAGTGCTTGGTGCATGCTTGGTTAATTAATTATATGTCAGGGTCGTTGCCGGTCGAAATCAGACTAGCCGACTTATAAAAATACTGAAATCAGAGTATCCCCTAATAATGGAACGTCCCTCAGTTCATTACATGGTTATTCGTAATTGATTATGTAAAAACATATTCCATATATATAAGTATTTTATCTTCCATACTTCGAATAGTAGTCATTTTAGATTTATCTAAAGTTATAAATTTAAAAATTTATCTATAAGAAACTTTTGAGCTATTTGGATTGTACATGAAACCATATAACTTCTATAGCGTCAAATTTTTAGTGTATTTTACAAATAAGTTCCAATGATTATTGATGATCAAAGTTGTATCCTAAGGACCATGGTGTCAATAATGTTTAAAACAACTACTATATATCTAGAGCATGTATGAAGATCCTTCATTTACTTGGTCAATTATGTTGATCCGCTCGTCAACCTCTCTAAGATTCGACCGTCAAACGGCTGAAGTTTGACAGTCCAATGAGTTGACTCGGTCACTATATGCGTGTACATATGTTTTGTGTGTATATGACTGTATGCACACATGCTAGCCAGCTTATTTGTTGCTTCTACTATGTACTTTTACCAATGTTAATTTGCTTTACTACGAACCTTTTATTTACCAATATATATCACGCACGCACGCACAGAGAGATATGCATATCATCGCTCTCTAATTAGAACCATGCACCCGGCCAGCGCACATAATATATATATCATGTATGTATATGCATAGGTATGTCTTGAGTCAAAATTTTAAAACTTTATCTATGAAGATATATTTTTTGAAACATATTGGATTGGAAACATAAAAACCATACATTTAGATTCGTCTCGACAAACACTTCAATAATATCATATAGTTTGAGAATTTTATAAATATATTGCAAAGATCATTAGTAGTCAAATGTGCATTTTAAAGACAGTGTCAATATTCAAACCATCAATTATTTTAAAAACTAAAGGGGAGCATGAAACAATTAATTAATACTAAATCCTTTTTCTTCCCTTAAAGGTACATGTTTCGCTACTAGGAAACGGGCCTTCTATCCCTGCACATCAGTCCCGGGTTAACTATAAACCCGGACTGATAGTGGCATCAGTCCCGGTTCATGGCTATTGGGCCAAAAGCACGATTTTTCGGCCACATTAGTCCCAGTTCATGTCACGAACCGGGATAGAAGAGTGCTTTGGCAGACGGGTACATGCCAGCTGGCATGGGCACACATTAGTCCTAATTCATGTTACGAACCCGGACTAAAACTTTGTTCCAGCATATATACTTCAAAAGTAATGCATATCCTAGTCTAGTAAATATGTGTGGCTGGGTGGATTGGTTAGAAGGGTGAGTGGGGACTCCCATGGTGGCAGGAGGTTCTAGGTTTGAGTCTTGGGTTCGTCATATTTTTTTAGATTTTTTCTACACCGCGGTAAGGTTTGTGTCTTGGTTGAGGTTGGGTTCGTCATATTTTTTAAATATTTTATACACCATGGTAGACTAAAGTCTTAGAGCATCCCCATCTCACCCCCCAAATGCACCTCTATTTCAAAATTTTTCAAATGCAGCAGGAGGGAATTTGATGCATGTGAGAGGGAATTTACACTGTAGCGATTACTGTAGCAGTTACTGTAGCGATAGAGGGAAATTTGAAGTCCCTGCTGGGGATGCTCTTATGACCTTCAATCCCTAGGAGTTGTTCCGGTTTGACAACCGGGATTAAAGCCAGTTGCCAACGGGACTAAAGACACTTTCCCCTAGTAGTGTTTATTCGCTCGGGGGGCATGATTGAGGAATCAAACGCATGTACACAAAGAAGAAAGCCTAAAAAATTGAAGGTCCTGTGCAAATTGAGCAAGGCTCCAAATTAAAGGACCGTCATGCCTGCTCTACATCAGTCATTTCGCATTAACTAGCAGTTGCAAGTGTTGTTTAAATAAAGCAGACCACATCTTTGTTTATTTTATTTTTTTTTGAAAAGATCTTTGTTTATTAGGTTATGCGAGGCATTCGTCTTTACCGGTTTCTAATGAGATTAAAATCTATAGTTTAAAAAAATTCTCATCATTTACAAAAGTTATACCTTGTAGCATTTTATAACCATTTCTCTAAGATTTTTAATAGTTATCCAATGGTCCCAAAATTGTTTTTTAAAATATTTTTTTTCTCTCTTAGAACATCTTTTTAAAAGCCCTCAACTATAGTTTCATATTATAATCTGTCACAACATTTTAACATTTCAGGTGTAAAGAACAATTCTATTAAGAAACACGGGGACAAACTTCAAAGGAACCAACGGCGCGGCAAAAAAAAACATGATGGGAAATCTTGATGGTGGAATATAGATTTTCTCATGAAAAAAGCACGAACACTCAACTAGTACTCCTAAATATATATGGGTTATGGTCCTCTTTTCTGGGTGATACATAGGGGTTAGGTAATTCGTTGGAGATGGACTATGTGTTGAAAAACATAAGTGAATTATCTATCTTTTTTCAGTTATTTTTAATTTTTTGGATGATCCGATCTGTGCATGCAGTGTGATACTGTAACAATTGTAGCAGTATATATTAGCTGTAGCATATCTGACATCTTGCACAAAATTGTTTGCATCCCCTGACAGCATCAGCTTTGGAACACGAGATACTCTAAAAAAAAAAAAAGCTTTGGAACGAGAGGGAGCAAGGTGGCTCCAGCGAGAGAGAAATTAAGGCAGTGAATTGCAGATTTGCAGTAGCACCGAGCAGAATGCATGTACAGGGAACTGCAGGGCGTATGCACCAAAGCAACAGAGCACCTGCTGCCTCCCCTTGAACTCAAATAATCAGGATCAAAGTTAACAGGATAAAAAATCCATTATTTTAGCTAAAGGAAACAGGAGTTGTGTGGTCCATTAAAGAAAAGAAAGGTACAGAAAGTTTGTGTACAGGTTATGTGACATGACACAAGACTGTTAGAGTATCTAATGTATTACTCAACCAAGATAAGGCCGGATGACCACTTCCCAGAGCCACACATCTTTGAAAAAAAAAAATTAACCTTTTTTTAATAAAATATTATAAAATTAACCCTCGGCGAAAAGAATTTGTAGATCTGACCCCTTTGGCCGCGTCAATTCAGATGGCACGGCTAATAGCCTTTGTCGCGCCTACGCATGTGGCGCGGCAAAGGGGGCCACGTAGGCTGGGGCGGCTGGGCATGCGCTGGCGTGGAAAGTGCGGGCCCCACCCTTGCCGCGCCACATGCGTAGGCGCGGCAAAGGCTAGCACCGGGGACGCGCTGCAGGTGGCAAGCACCGACAGTGGGCCACCCTTGCCGCGCCACCCCTCATGGCGCGGCAAGGACAGAATATAGGTGCCCCAGGGCCTCCTCCCATGGCTCTTCTTCTTCATTTTCTCATTTTTCCTTCCTTTCCTCTCTTCCCTAACCACTCTTATCCTCCTCCATTGCCAAGATCGGGCCAGATTTGTTTGGGGAAAGGCTCCACTTCATCATGGCAGGTAAACCCCTCTCCATTTGTGCGTTTTAGATGCAATTTTTTATACGATTCAAATGATTTAGGTTAGGGTTAGGGTTACACGATGCATGAAAATGTGTGGATTGCGTAGTGGATTTATCTCCATTAATGATGAATGATATATGGTAATGTTAATCCTCGTGATTGGAGCAGATGCGGGGGGCCGATCTTTTAGAGAGCGATAAGGGTAAGTTCGGTAGATGTCAGGCGACCTAAACGATCTGGCTACCAACTACAAAGGTGATTGGGAATCCCGGCAATCGTTAAACCACTACAAGAATTGGGACCAATGTCCACGGCTTTTATCGTCGACACAAGTTAGAAAACCGATGATAGAAGTCTATGTCGTCGGCTAGCCGACGACAAAGGTCCGCCGACAGAGGTTTGACAACACAACGATCTGTGTCAACGGTCGTAAAGAAACCCGACGACAAACTCAACTCCGAGGCTAGTCCTCCTGGTGAGGACCAGTGTCGGTGGTCCAAATTTGAATTTTGCGTCGCGGTCCAGAATGGAGGCTTAAGTGTGTCGACGGGGTTTATTTGGCCGACGATATAGATTGCTTTGGAGGGCACGAATTTTGAATTTTAATCCACGCCCAAGAAAGGGGCTGAGGTTGTGTCGTCGGCGTTTTGATAGCCGCCGATACTACGCTTCTATGTCGGCGGCTTTCCGTGGGCCACCGACATAGGTCTGTCGACGGCTTTTCGGCCGCAGAAACAACGATTATGGCCACCGACATCGATATTTGATGGGCGCGGACGCGGGGTCCCGATCTTCTGGTGAGAGATAAAAAGGATAACTCGGTAAGTGTCACAGAGACCTAAACGATCCGGCTTCCAACCTCACAAGAAACTGAAAATCCCGGTGATTGCTAAACCACCACGACGATTGTTATCAACCGAACCAGAGGTACGATTGACTTGTCCACGAAGGACGATTCCTGCAGGCAATCGAAGAACGAGCAAGAACACAAGATAAGCAATCACAATTACAAATATAAATTAAGTATAATGGGGTTTAGAAACTTGGTCCTGTTGGTCTAGCCGACACAAGAAGAACAAGGCGAAATCTCACACAACCGTGACGAAATCAACTAAACAAAACCCAACTAAGACAAAGCACGGCGTGGGACTTATATAGGGCGGCGGCCAGACGAGGGGCGCCCAAACAGGTGCCCACACGTGATCAACCCTAAGTCTAGGGGTACACGGGCTTTGGGCCCAAAAATACGGCGACGCGGTGCCGGAAAGTTTCTGTCCGTCAGTTTATTTTTGCGATTGCCGTTGACTCGGATTGAATTTGAGGGTGTGGTTGGATCCGTTGGAAAGCTTATCTCGTAAGCTTTCCGTAGAGTCCTTTTTTGTCTCATTTGAACATTGTATTTGATCTGGGTGTCCGTTTGAAGGTGTACTGGTCCTGGAAGTCCGAACCGGACTCGGCAGTGAGTTCGACGTGATTTCGACTTGGGCCCGGTGGTCGGGGACTTCGTGAGCGTCGTCAATGATGTCCTCATCAATATTCCTGTAGTGAACCACCACAACGAGCGTTATTGATCAAACTGGAGACGCGGCCATCCTGTCCACAGAGGACATATTCCTACAAATAACCAAAGAATAGGCAAGAACATAAGATAAAACAATCTCAAATTATGAATATAGATGAATATCAAGGTGTTCCGAAATCTCAAACATGTTAGTCTACTAAACAAAACCCGAGAAAAACTAAAGACGGAGGCGGCCACATACAAGGTGGCGGACAGAGCAGGGGCGCACCCCACACAAGCAGCCACACGGGCACGCAACCCTGGAGGTACACGAGCCTTTGGCCAAAAAATACGGCGACGAAGAGCCATACTCTTGCGACCGGCACTGTCCCCGTCCTTCGCAAGACTGCGACCAACACCTCCCTAGCCTCACGTGACTAGCGCCGCCCCAAAACCTCCGCAACTGGCCTCGTCCCGACTGGCGTCGCCTCCGGCCTTTGCAACCAAAACCGCCCTAGCTTCCACTGACCAGTGTCGTCTTCGGCCTCCCTAGCTAGCGCAGCCTTCAACAAGAGCACGGTTGCAAAGTCATAGGCGACGACACTTGGGCATTCAAGAGGGAGACGAGTAGTTGGATTTTTTTTTGTTTTCAAATATCACATCACTAGCAGTTCTATGCAAGGTTTTAAATCGCGTTGTTTGCGGTTACACGGCAAGGCCTAAAAAAGATACAAAAGACATCACGGGCTATCGCCGAAGCTATCCTATATAGTGTTTTGATACAAAAACTATATAAAATACGAAATATTTATATAATATTAGACACATCCAACTAAATACGAAACGTAGATGTTACTTTACCAATACTTGTAATCTAATGGATGTACGTATCATCTTATTAAGGTAAGATGATCAACATAAGAACAAGGTAGAGGCGTAGAGCATAACTAAACACAGAACTAATAGTTGGATTTCAAAAAAAGAAATTTAAAAATAGCATAGCGGTGGTACAATGGTTACAGAAATAGTGTTGATAGCGGCCAATTCAGTAGAACCGTCGCAAATGAGCATGCAATTTCGTAGCAGTGGTATCACCTCACGGAATATCAGGCATATACACACATAAATGTATGCGATCAACGAAAGCACAGCCAATTCTCCAATTAGCCGGAGTAGTAGCTATAGCTAGCTAGCTACACACTCTCTCTCTCTCTCTCTCTCTCTCCTCTAGTGTCTAGTAGACTACCAACCACCAGAGTCCAGAGTCCAGATCGAGCTGTGTGCCATGGAGCAAATGGCCAAGTACTACTGGGGCATGTGGGGCGCAAGCACCAGCCTTAGATCCAGCTGGCCGCCGGCGCCGGCAGCGCATGGCCATGGCGGCGACGTCGACGAGCCGTCCTGGGAGGAGCAGGCCTTCGCGCGGGACGCCGCCGGGCACCTTGGGCTTGGCGGCTGCGTCTGGCCGCCGCGCTCCTACACCTGCAGCTTCTGCCGGCGAGAGTTCCGGTCCGCGCAGGCGCTCGGCGGCCACATGAACGTGCACCGCCGCGACCGTGCTCGCCTCCGGCAGTGCGCCTCGCCGGATCACGACGACGCGCAGGCGCAGGCGCGGGCGCAGCAGCCCCCCCAGCTTCAGGCGGTGCTATCTGCCGGTGATCTTCACCCTAATTACAAGAACCATCAGATTATCATAAGTGGGTCTACCTCTCCTAGCCCTTCGCCACCTTCCTACATATCAGCTGCCATCATCAAGGAGAGCAAGAACATCTCCATGCCTGCACAAAGCGGTGATGGAGACGAGGAGACTATGGATCAGGAGAGGAGGAAACGGCGGCGCGTCGACGACCAGCCGCCGGCATCGCTGCCGCTGCCGGTGGTGCTTCCCTTGTACGTTCGGCCGCCGGCGTCATGTGAAAGGGAGGGGCTGGCTGGGGCTGGAGGAGTTGATCGTGATGCAAAGGTACCCAAAGTGATCGCAAACCCTAGCTCTAGCTCGCTCCATCTTGTGGGCCGCCAAGAAATAGATCTGGAGCTTAGGCTTGGGATCGGAGTAGTCCTAAAATTTCATGAGTGAGAATCGATCGATCCTTTAATTTTCGCGGTTCGATCGGTTACATATCTTCATGATCTGATTGCACCATGTGATGTGTGCGTGTGTTCATGCTCCGGCTTCCTCTGCGATCTTTAATTCCTCCCTCTCTCTCTCTCTCGTGTTAATTTGTTTGTGCTCTCTTCCAGTCTTCTTCTGATCGTTCTTGGTTCAATCGGAGCCCATATATGTCTTTGGCCAAAGGTCTTATTTCTCCACATACATATATGTGCTTGTTGATTTCTACGTATATAGACCATATATATATTTATGAAGTCTGGTACAATCTGTGTACCCAAGTGTTGTAAAAGATTGTATGTTAATTGTCCATCCAATTGATAGTTCGATACTACATGCATGCTTCATAATTAAGATTTCCCAACCGTATCTATCTATATATAATTTCTTCTTATATGTCGACCACAGTCTGATTAGAATGTTTGTTTGATCTTTTCATGAACTTCACAATTGATGCTAAGTGGCACATGTTCTACTTATTTGTGAATTATCGTTATATTGATGATCTCTGGCTGGATTTTGCCTTTTTTAGTGTTGCCAATTAGAAAGGTCAATTGTTTTCTTGAAAGAATGGGTACCGCCGTTGATCATTGAAATTTCTTCACTCGTACCTGCATAATTGCATATATCATTTATAAACGGTTAATGAAATTGGGAATTGCATAAAGATCTCAATGGAAAGGAAGAAGATTGGAAATCACAAGTAAATATATATGGAAAGATCAATTTAATTGGCCATACCATTGCCTAGATCAATCTCATGAACAAACTATTTTCTAAAACATATCTCTAAAAGAATATAAATAATTAGATTTTTTGCCAGAGAATTGATATATACGCCATAGTATCTCATATTAAAGGTAGTTGTATATCTCAATATATATGAGTCCAAATTGGTACAATGTGTTTCATGTTTGTCTGGCGATGTATGAGATTCTCCCTCGAGTAGAGTACTACTTGCATTGATACTCTGCTTATGAGCAGGAGGCTAGCATGAGGTTGCTTCTTCTTTCAAGTCAGGCCACAAGCTGACAGTAGAGGCGGGAAAGTGATCATATGTTCTTGTCTTATGCACCCCCCCTTTGTACGTAGGGCGCAAGCATTGCAGGAAATGCTTTTCGATCTTGTGTTAGTATATATCATATCATATTGATATATGGAAACCTTGAAAAAGAATAGATTGATAGATCCTGTTACTCTTTGTCTATATGCACATATATATAGCTAGAACATGGGTATCAATGGCGATGCAGTTCTTCACTAATAATGGTTAGGGGAATAATTCTAGACTTTTTACTAGCTAAACATTATTTCAGCGATGTTTTATCTTTTATGTTGTCTTTCCAGCACATCTTGGATGTTTTATTTGTTCGTACAGACGTACATCTTTGATGTAGAGGCTAATTTTTTTCTATTACTAAAAACTCCTCTTTTCCAAATTAATTATGGAGTATATTTTTTGTTAACCACCAACCTTTGTTCTCCATTTTGGCATAATTAACTTTGAGAGACTTGATATATATGGATATGTCTCGATTCGTATCAGAGTCGAGGTCTCAAGTACGTTTGAGTTCTGGTTTAGACTAAGCCTCATGCCCTAACTAGTTCACCCAAAAGGCTAGCAATTCACTTATACTGCCTCAGGCTTGAACATGTGGAAAAATAGGAGTGGAAGACAATTGCGTCTAAACCAGAACTCAAACTCAAGACCTCTGGTTCTGGTACCATATTAAGCTGCATGCCCTAACAAGTTCACCCAGAAGCCTATAAGCTGGTGGGGATGGGTGGACAATTCACTTATACTTTCCAACAGATGCATAGACAGGCAGTTAATTAATTTAGTAGCAGCAGTGGGAATTAGACTTAAGACGGAGGGAATTAACAAAACCAAACAGCATGCAGGTACTGGTGATCATCTGATCATCGAATATATGTAGAATATATAGATGCTGCTGCCAGCACAGTGATAATCTTGGTTGGGTGTGTGGATGCCTATATATTTTATATAGATCGAGTATATGCCTACATATATGTGCAAGTGATTAAGCACTCTGATCACAAGCTGGTGTAGCTAGCTGCAGGCGCAAAGTCCTTCTCTCATCACCCACTCGCAATACATGCTAGCTGATGCCACTGACAGGTTACAGCACACAAAGCTAGCGACCAAGGAACACATGCATCCATCTCTGCAGCCTGCACACCATCCATAGATACCGCCAAGGAATAATTCGGACTAGCAGCCTAGCTCTCTGATCCATCTCTGCCATTGCCGGCTAGCTCTCTCTCTCTCTCTCTCTCTCTCTCTCTCATATGCATATGCATATGCTCCTAGACTATTTAGAGAAGTGATTATGCGTGTCTGCACCATTTGCTATAGTATATTTACATTGTAACGCATTGCATGCACCATACATGGATCATATACGCATGCAATGAGAGACGCATTTAGACGTTTAGTATGTACTCTCAGACAGAATGAACAGAAGAAGGCACATGCATGGACCATTGAAATGCGTGTGCAGTATACTTAATTAGTTATTAATGATGTGATATCCTGCATCAAGCTAAGCACATGTGCCGCCGGCCATACAGAATATATTTTTGTTTCTTCTTGTCTGTGTCTGCATGTGTCAATTAATTCCTTTCTCCTTTCATTATTAGCAATTAGGTTCGACCCTAATGAGCTTCGTACTGGCTCAGTAGCCACATTGTAGTGGCTTACAAGAGAATTGCTAGCTATCGTTTCGTTTGTTAGCTAGATGGTGCTCACATATATAGTACGGTACGGCCAGACTACCAGTGTTTTGTGGTCAATTAATTAATTTATGTTCATAGTCCGATGGAATAGTTTTAGTTAGTTGTGTAAAGGAAAAAAAGATATGTCATATCTGTCCTGGTTAGTAGATCAGATGTACTAGCAGGAGGGTATTATATATCCTTTTGCTTAAAGAGTAGCCAGGCAGTCGTCTGTCCCTTGGGGATTCGCATCATCGGGAAAAGCCTACTTTACCTCCCTTTACTATTGCCTCGGTTTGGTTTTCCTCCCTCTACTCCAAAACCGAGTAAATTAGCTCCCTCTACTTTTCATACCGTGCAAATTACCTCCCTCACTTAAAATCACTCCGGTTTTGGGTGATGTGGTGTCCTAATCAAAGGGTTTTTGACTAATTAAATTCTAAAAAATTATAGAAAACTTAGAAAAATAAAATTAGAATATTTTAAACCTATAAAAAATGTAAAATCCAAACATGCATTAAAAATATGATATTCTTGTAAAACCTATAGGCCAAAATTCATATTTATGATTGGAGGTATTTTTAATAAAAAAAATCTCAAACATGTATATAAATTTTTATGACAAAAATTTTAATGATTTTTTTCCTATTTTTTTTTGAGTTTGGGACCTGGATGACACCCCCTGCCAAGTTTAGGGACCTGGATAACACCCTGTGTCAAGTTCAGGGACCCGAATAGCTGGTTTTCTGAGTTCGGGGACCTGGATGACATCCTCTACCAAGTTCGAGGACCACCGGTGCATTTTACTCTATATATCCTTTTGCTTGAAGAGTAGCCAGGCAGTCGTGTGTCCCTTGGGGATTCGCATCATATCAGGATAATAGGACAAAGCCCAACCTAACTTTTATATTTGCGAACAGGAGGCCCAGTTTCCTGCAGCCCATGAAGGATTATGTATGCAATTGCAAAATTCAGTTCACTGACCCAAAAATGGAAACAAAACAGGAATACTGATATTTTTCTGAAACAGGACTTCTACAAAGTGTGGCAGTAAGAGACCCTCATTGCACAACTATCTGTTTTGCTTCCAGATGCAACCTCATGCCTGGGCCCTCTCCATATGTGCCTTGGAATGCCTACTTGTAACAATTTCCTTCACTTTCCCCATAAATTCACTCTCCCCTTGTTTCTTGAAGGGCATAATTTGCAATGTAGAAGACAAAACCAAAACTTTTGCATCCAACGTCCTAAGGGCATTTGGATCACGGTCATAATCCTGTCAGAGAAGAGAAAAAGAATGAGGTTAAGCAGTCCAATGAATTATCACAAAAAAAAAGGTAACAAGGATTGAATAGGACTAACTTTCTCTGTGACTAAGACAACGGCCTTTTTGTTGCGCTGATCCACAAGCTTCCGCACAGTTTCTTGGATTAATTTTAAGTCCTAAGGTAGGTAAGCAGCATGAGAAAAACAATCACAATGTAATGAATGACAAGAGCTAGTGCTAAGAAACTACAAAAATACAAATGCTGAATTGCGACAAGTATGCTACTATTTGAGCTAAACAAATGCAAACAATGTATTTCTTATTTTTGGAATTGGTCATATTACAATCACGTTAGAAGGCCAAGTTGCATGTACATGGTGGGCATATATGCATCATAGCACTTTCCAATTCAAGCACATTTTAGAAGTACACATGCCTTGATGTGTTTATGTGGAATGTTCTTATTAATAATACCACAGTGGCAAGGGGGACAAACAGAAATGCCAGTACAGCAGTACTTACATGAGCACTGAAGAAATGGTGATCGCTGAAATCTAACCTCTCAATTTTGAGTGGACCAATCTGCAGCAGATAATGAATGAAGATTATTTGCATGTTCTATTAGCAGTAAGGACTAGCTAAGTAGCTGATGCATCCAATTCAGATTTGTGTGTGAATCCAACAGAGTATGTACGTCACTAAACCATTAGTAAAGAAATAGTAGAGAACTACTGCATGAAATTTGCATTTTTGATAAATTACCCAGACTTTGTTATTTGGAAGACCTATACTCTTTTATCGCAAACTAATTAAATATAACTCTGTTGAAGTCATCTTTTTTAGCTGGAGTTGCCAAAACTGGAAATTAGTAAAAGTGTACTCCAGAAGGCAAATATTGCCAATTAGTCGAAGAAAGAAATTTAATAAACTCATCATAGATGTGGTGTGATTTAAATACCCATTATTTGTATTCTATTAGTAGGAATGAAAGGGAGAGAAATGGAGTACACATGAAAGAGTGAATATTATGCTGCTAAGTCTTAAGGTTTCACATGAAAATATTTTCATTCAATTCCAGTTCCAAAGGCCGAAGCGGGAAAACAGTATCTTATTTATTTGGTTGGTTTTTAATCTTCATTGCGAGATGTCTCTCATAGATTCAAAGAAAAATGAGTTATCAGTCCTTCCTTTGGTGAAAGATTGATAAACAACATGTAGCACTACATGTGCATATTGTCTACCCGTGATGAACGAATTAAATGGTGAGGATTCCATTTAAAAGATAGGAAAAGCGAGAAAGGTTGAAACTAAAACAAGATTAAGCAAAAACTTTACCTCTCTAACTGTGTGGATGAAAGCATCCGGGCAGCCAATCGCGGAAACACATAGCACAATCATACCATCCAACACATGAAGAGGCAATTTCCGTAAAGGCTGGTTAACTTCGAAAATATGTGAAGGGGACAATTTACTAAAAAACACCATGCATGTCAGACTATTCTCATGGACTGTAGATCCAATTGTCTGAAGTTGCACTTTAGAAGCCTGTGAAGCAGTGAATGGTTATTAAGATTACAGTGAACAACAGATGTAGTTATTTATTTGCTTCAGGTAAATATCTACATTTCCCACCTACAGCACTCCCGTAGCTCCCACTGATGTAAAAAGCTAGGATCTAAAACCTTTGACAACAAAAAAAGATCTCCAAATAGGTGAATAATATTGTTCATATATTGTAGCATGACTCATCTGTTGGAGGTTTCTCTCAACTTCACATTGTTCAAATTTACAAGATCATGGGGGCACCCCACACCCATGTGCCTAGTGATGGAGCATGAGGTTGTAGTGATGGCTACTAGTTCAAGTTCCCATTCTCGTTGAAAACAAGGACATCCAGTTGTTCCTCATGAGAATTTACAAGATCATAGATGAAAGTTCATTTTATATTGTAGGAGGGTAAGAATGCACCATAGATCAATTTTACTTTAAAAGCATAGGAACAGCATAAATAATTTATTGAGTGTTCCCTTAAAATTATGCTGGACTATACACAGATTTATGTATGCACAATCAATGCCCTGTGCAAAGAAGATTATCAGCTGCCAGTTGGTAGTTTTTAATTAAAAGATCATATGGTAAATAAGATTAGCAAACTAGAAAGTATTGAGAGATGAAGATGCACCAGGTCAGCATGATGGATAACCACAATATCAGCTCGATTAAGAGCACTCAACGGTTCCCTCATGGGTCCTCGTGGAATGAAATGATTGTTTCCCCAGGGTGTCAACCCGTTGACCATTACAATCTCCACATCTCGAAGCAAGCTTAGATGCTGCCTTTAAGAAAAAAAGGGTGTATTACTATTTACTAGGACATGCAAATAAACAAATTATATTAGGTGTAAAGATGCATAGGCAATTGTGAAGCAAGATGAATACATCGATTGTTTGATTCATATAAGTTGTTATCGAGTTGTGAAAAACAGCAGTAACTCATTCTTCACACCTGCATCCCATCGTCTAGTATAGCCACTCCAATTTTGGCATTTTTATGAGATGCCAGGTTGCCCGCTGATGGAAACTTCTCTGAGCAGAAGGCATTACATGGATCAACATAGCCATGTGCTTCCAGCATGGAAGAAGCCACGGCAGCCCTGTTTGCACCAACCCCAATCTTGGCCGAGGTATCAGAAAGGCGCCTATGAAGCATCTTTGACTCATCGCCACCCGCATAACCCTGCAACAGCGGATTTTATGATTGTTGAGCAAACATAGTGCAGGGAATGAAAAAAAAAGCGGCATTTAATCAAAAACACTTTTCTAGGGTGCGAAATCATCGATTTTTACGGGTTTTTATTGATGGATGGCATGGAACAATGTAATGCACGAACGGAGACTGGGTGAAGCAGAAGTGATGTGAAGGGAAGAAGTAGAGAGAGGAGGAGGAGGTACCCTTGTTAGGATGAGGGGCGAGATGCCGATGGTGTGGAAGCGGCGGGCCAAGAAGTCGACCATGGGGGTCTTGCCATTGCCGCCCCAGGTGAGGTTGCCGACGCTGATGACGGGCACCGGGAGGGAGCGGCGCGGGGAGCGGGGGAGGAGGCGCGAGAGACGGACGAGGGCGGAGGCGGCGGAGAGGAGGGGGAGGAAGAGGGCGCGGTGGAGGAGGGGGAGGTCGGGGACGCCGGAGTCCGGGGTGGCGGCGAGCCCGAGCACCAGCCGCCTCGCCTTCTCCGACATCTCTCTCCCGTCCTCCACCACTTGGCCTTCTTCTCGCTTCTTGGGCCAGCTTCTTAACTGGGCCGAGTTTCACCACGTCACGCCCTTTATCCATTTGTTTATTTGTTTATGAAAAAGCCCATTCTGGTTTGCCTTAGAATATAAAATAAAAATTTATCTACAAATTAAGAAAATGCGTAGAAACCAAACATGCAATAAAAATATTACATTTGGGTAGAAACTCATATGTCAACAATTATATTTATTTTATAGGATATGTTATTGATTAGAGAAGTCAAGTATCTAGGATAAATTAGTTTGGCTTGTTAGGAAATTGGAGAAAACCAGAGGGATGCTATTTTAACTTTGACACGAATTAAAATTCAAATACGAAATTCAATTCCTTCTATTTTTATTGATCTATCCATTATTTCACTAAGTTAAAAATAATTTCCCCCGTTTTTCAAAGAATCTAAACTAATTTTACCCAAATAATTAATTTATTTAATAAATAAAAGATGCTCTGCCTTTAGAATTTTTTGCATATAAGTTTGCGCACAAACATCATATATTTATTACATATTTGAATTCTGCTCATTATTTTTACAATTTGTAGATATGAATTTGTAGTCATCATACTTTTGTAACATTTATTAGTGATATCCCAAGATACCATATGAGATACGAAGAATGATAAAACGTGTTGTACGGAGTAAGAAATTAGGGTTTGTTTTCACGATTTGTGTGCTGCGAGGAAGTGGGGACTGCTCAGAAATCAATCAATTAATATGGTGGACTTTTGTGTGAATGCATGCGGGATCCGGGATGATCAATCCTATGGAACAATGAACTAAATTATCACGTTTTAGTCATCACATCTATCGAAGATACATGTATTAATTTGTTTGTCCTTTGATCCTGATGGGTGACCTGATGAGAGGCCCCTATAGCTCCATCAGTTTCTACAATCTATCATGCAATTAAGGACTAGTAAACCATAAACAAAGGCATCCAACATATATCATGCACACCTCTATATGTATCTTGATGATGAAGACTACTCACAAACATAATATATCTTGATTGATTAATTCTCGGGGATTTGTAGTTTGCAACTTGCAAGTGCTGGTGATCATTGGCCAATGGCCTGCGCTCCCCGGTGTGTGGCCCCTGGACAGTCAAATTGTTCCTGGGTAATCCAAGTCTCGAGCGCCTTTTGTGCGGCGGCAAGTCCCCCTCCCTAACGATCGTGCCCGGTCCCAAAGACAAGAGCCGCCGATCATGGAAATAGGAATTAGATAACTGTTCAATTGTCGTGCACCAAGTCAGATAAAAAAGATAAATAAATACTCTCTATAACAAGCTACTAAACCTGATCAAATATATTAGAGATAAACTTTAAATTTAATATGATATATTAGAGATATATTATGAGTTGAAGATTATCCTAAAAAAGATTATGAGTTAGAGATAAACTCTATATGCTGACACAAATCCAACGGGCAAACACGGGGGGCCACCCTACTCGTTATATATAAAGGAGAGTTAAATAGAGTAATCACGTTAAATATTATATTAAATACTACAAGTTTCCATATTAGCAAAAAAAATGTGGATAACATAGTCCCTGGGTATCCACACGGCGGGCCTAAAAGACCACCCGACAGGGGATGGACCAAATTGGGTGGATGAGGATGGTACCACTCGAACATTTGAAGGCTTGCCTGGCAATGAAAGACATAAAGATAGAAATCTATCCCTAATAGGAAAGATACAATTGTAATCCAGATAACTACGAGGATAGAGATAGGAATCCTACCTCGTAACCGACTAGAACTCCTCCACTATATAAAGGGGTAGGGGGCCATAGTTCGGTAACCAATCTAATACCCTCGTCTCATAACACAACTTGAGGCCGAGAACACAACATACGAGAGATCATCCGATCATCTTGTACACATATACCCCATATAATCCCAGATCACAGAACTAGGGTATTACCTATACTGATGAGGGCTTGAACCTATATAAAAAGATCCCTTGTCCTGTGCTATCATCGAGTTTGTATCCAGCGCATAACCCCATTTAAATTCATTGCCAACGATACCCCCGGTTAAGCACCCGTCGACAAAATAAGAAATTTATACGTTAATAAAAAAAGAGATCTAAAATAATAGAAATTTGTAATAATTAATACGAGAAATAAGAGTCAATATCATATTAAAATGAAGATATTAGGTACAATAAAAATCCAGAAAATAATAGTAAAATAATAAAAGTATAAATCTAACCACGTAAATGAGCGGGACACCATGCTCTTCTACTTATATCTATATAAAGCAGAAGAAAATGGAGCCACCACATTAATCTTAAGATCCTATAAATTCTCACATTGATCGAAAAATACTAGCAATTTCCTCGTTAATAAAAAAGGAAAGATCTACATCGTTTATCGTTAAATATGGATAATAATATGTAAATCCAGAGGTCAATATTGAAAAACAGAAAAAAGAAATATATACATCGTTGAATGTTGATAATATTATGTAAATCTAGCGGTCAATATTGAAAAGATCTAGATCATTGATTGTGGATAATATTATGTAAATTTGGACGTATAATCAATAGTGAGACCAGATTATAACGGTATAGATCAATTGTATTAATTCAAGGCAAATAGAATAATCCAAATAGAAACCTAGTCAATAGACTTTATACGAATATATAGGACAGTGCAGATAAATACAGGAGAGCTAGCCAAGAAAAAGAATATAGGATTGCACATGGGAACAAATCCGATTGATGTATGCTGTGAAGTTTGAATGGCCCCCAAATCGATGTACTGTAGAGTTGCGTTTTACCGTAGCAAATTTGTGACCTCCTCAAAATATGTTTTAACGAGTTCAAAAAATTATGAAAAAATATTTTACAAACTTTAAGAAGTACTATTTAAAACCCCGCAAGAATAATTACAAAACATTACATCATTTGGTCTATACAAAAATAACAAATTTTCATTTAATCTGAAACAAACAAGAAGTAAGGTAAATGTTACGCGGGGCATCTTGATCGTTGGATTATATAGGACAGGGCAGATAAATACAGGAGAGCTAGCCAAGAAAAAGAACATAGGATTGCACATGGGAACAAATGACAAATCCGATTGATGTATGCAGTGTGAAGTGTGAACGGCCCCCAAATCTATGACTGCCTGCTGTTGTACTACATGTGAACGCACGATGGCCAATCAGCAATTCAACATATTGATAATAAGATGTGGTCGCACGATTGTTGCACTCCCATGAATGGACACCCGACGAGCACGTATCGTCTCCACAACACACGCTGCCGGCCGGCCGATCTTAGCTAATTCATGGATATCCATGTCTTGCCGTATATTTACGCAAGCAGATTAAAGTAGCTGTATATTTTTGGTTCCACTGTTTTTCTTAGCTAACGGGTAGAAGCGCTGCCAATTCATTAAAGAAGACAGTAAACACTTACACATTTACAAGGAGGAGAAAAGAGAGATATGAAGTATTCTTCAAAAAAAAAAAGAGAGAGATATGAAGGAGGAGAAGACTAGGGGAGAGAGAGGACGGAAATAGTTAAGAGAGATTACAAGGGAGGATCAACTAAACGGAAGACCCACAGAGGAGGTCACAATCTATGCGGCGAGACCATCTTTCATATGGGCGACGACTTGATAGGCCGATAGGAATTGGCCTTAGAAAATCCTCCTGTTCCACTCGTCCCAAATCTCCCAAATCAAGAGAATGATGAGGCCGTTTAGGAAAACGGACTTAGGGAGCCCCATCTGTCGGAGGAGCCACCATTCACAGAAGTTGGTGGGGTCGGGTCAAGGGGCAGCATGGCCTGCCAAACAGTGGAAGAGAAACTGCACGACCTACATAGGTGATCAATTGTTTCGAGGGGCCCATTGCAAAGGCAGGGCAGCACTCTTGAAGATGGGGCTAACCCTTTTTGGCAAGGAGATCAGCTGTGCTGATGCGATGGCTCAACGTCTAGGCGGAGAACTTGCACTTGTTTGGAGCTTGGGCCGACCAGATGACTCTAGCGAGAGGATGACCCACAGTGCCCAAGAATTGGAGGAAGTAGGCCGACTTGGCAGAGTAGTGCCCAGAGGAGGAATGACACCAGCGGATGTCATCCGATGTATCAGAGAGGGTAACCTGGCGAACTTTGCTCTAGAGGAGACTACACATTCCGCGAAGAGGATCGCCGAGGAGATGGGACCACAAAGACGAAGTCAAAGGTGGTTTGGGAGGAGCTGGGCCACGGAGCTGTTGCGGTGCTTAGCTTGCTTGACGAGGTTTGGCGCTAGGAAAGCCGGAGTGCCGTCAGACAGCTAACGGTCACTCCAGAAGGAGCCTAGGTGAGGCGGCCGTTTCCAACTGCGATCTACGGTGCGGCCCTCAAGAGGGAAGCTCGGACACTGACAATTGGGGGTCAAATCCAGCCCAAGGCCTGGAGGGGTCTTTACAGTTGAACCAAGGCCAGCGAAGACGAAGGGCGCGGTTGAAGAGGCCAAGGTCCAGAACGCCCAAACCCCTAAGGGACTTTGGTCGGCAAACAACCGACCAACTGACCAAAGCGTTTCCGGCGGTGAATCTTGTCGATCTCACTAATGACCCTCCTGGGGAGCAGGAAGACTGTGGCGAAGTAGGTTAGAAAGGTAGAAAAGATCGCTTTAATGTTTTACTAATTTTTCAAACAGCTACATTTGGGATACTCTGGGTTATTCCTCCCCCCTTCTTCCTCATTGGCACATTCGGACCGCGGGCCGGGTTTGGATTCAAGTTAATGCTAGGGATAGATTTAGTTCACCCTACTCACCCGCTTAGGGGGCATGAAAAGGTGGAGGCTCAGTGATGGGTTGTTGTGCTGCTGCTGCTAGAATTACAGTTGGTTGAAGTACAATGGGTGGCGGCTGTTAGGCGCTACGTGCTAGGGTTAGAGTAGGTGCAGCCATGTGGTTGACCAGTGGGGACACCACATTTATGAAGGCGAGTGAAGCACTTCGTTAATTAAGAGGAAATAGAAAGAGGAGGCATATAGGAGAGGAAAAAGAATAGAAATAAGGGACTAGGTTGGAGATGAGGGAGAGGAGAAAAAGAGATGGTCACCTCTATAGATATTGGATTTGTAGGCAACTACGTACTTGACAGTATTGACTGGCTACTAATTAATTAAATAATGTGTTGTTGAACTGACTAGTACATGCATTACCTGCCTAGTATGATCATTTAGTTGTTTGTTTCACAACACCAATCATCTTGTCTATCGTTTGCATACATGCTAAAATAACCAAAATTGGACGCAAGCAAGTATTGATTGTCCGGGGAAAATTGATTTATTAACCGTGTGTGCAAAGGAGTAGGATAGATAGGAAAGCAGGGAGCTAGAATTGACTGGCTGACTTGACTTGTTGACGTAGAATTGTTGGTTTCTGGCTTTCACTGACAGGAGCTTATTCGTCTCAACCTATCGTGGACGCTAGCTTAATTCACCACCCTACCTAGCTCATATATAGCAGCTTGTTGATCAAATTAGCTTCCCATATGTATATATGCAGAGGAAAAGCAAGTGATCACGAATTAATGTGATCTAAAATATTGGCAGTATTTAGCTAGCCAGCATTCCCAAAAAAATATAAAATTTAGAAGAATACATAAAAAGTTTGAGATTTCGAAAATTACAAAAAAAAAATATATAAATTTTTAAAAGATGTTCCTTTGCTTTCCCCCTTCTTATACTTTTCTTGAGGACTGTTTAAAAATGTAAAAAGGGGAAACCTGGTCTGGGCCAAAATGCTCAACTAGAGAAACCATAAAAACTTGTGAAATTTTGAGCAATTAAAATTTTAAAATATTATTCATTTTCTCTTTTCCTCCTATAATTCGTTACAAATATTGTTCTGATTTCTCTCTTTTTTCGGCCCTCATTAAAACATGGACTCGCGCGTAGCTATATTGATATTGGTTGAAAGAGGTCATTTTCAATCCGTCAATTTTTATGGTTGTGAGCCATCGTTTGGTTGCTTATAAATGCGTTTGGTGCCGGGCTGTCTCTCTGAGATTAGTTTTTCACCTCTAACTAATTAACCCTATATTCTAACTCGTCAACCAAAAAAAAATACTGACGATGGCATGCATGCATAGCCATCGACCATATATATACTAGCTATAATCGATCTCGACCCTATGTTTCATCTACCCGTTACACTGGGAATGCCGTTTGGAAAGCCGTTCAATGGCAATGTCAGTGACCATCGGCCACATGCATTTGTGTAGAAACAAATTGCAAAAAATGGTGCCTCAAATTCATCCCAAATCCAGCAAAATACATCCACATCTGAAATCACATCAAATCCCCGGAATACGAGATATTCATACAGAAATATCAAGTTTCACAGCAATATTTACGGAGACTCGAAATAAACAGTTGTAGCAAAGAATTAATTGGGGAAATTAAGGGAACATCTAGCTGTAAAATTAAGAATTGCAGGCAAATGAAAAACAAAATAATTTGAGTGGATCCCTCTCAGGTGTGATGAAGAAATGGACTAGAATATGCTCCATACAGATGTATGTGCAGGATGGATGGACGAGAATGGTGACGCAATGAATTGCTTGCAGACAATAATAAGCACGTATTACTTGTGATGGAGGACCATGTAAATGTGGCCAGTGAACGAATCCAAAATGAAGAAGAAAAGGAAAAAAAAAACGAGGGGAGGAAAAATCGCTGTTGATTCAGCTGGCCCGTCAGCATCGATGATCTCTCTCTCTCTCAAGTACATATCAGCTACATAATACATATGTACATGTTAATGTTCATCCTATTCCTAGCTAGCTAAATATATATGTGTTTTTTTTTTGAAAGAGGGGCAGAAGAACTGCCGTCCTATTTCATTGATAAGCAGAAGAAAATAAAATAAAAACCGATGCGAACATGGAGTACAACCACAGCGCCCCGCTGCAACACTGGACAAAACAAGCCACACCTCCGGCCACCGCCGGGAACACCACCTACAGAGGAAAAGGAAGGGAAGCAACCCCCCGTTGCCACCTAGGCCAACGGCCGAAAAGGAGGGAGAGATACAGGAGAGGGAGTAGAGGAAATACCACCAACACTTACACAGCGATGAAACGACTCCTAGAGCAGCAAACCCGACGGAAACCCATAGCGCAAGACGGCAACCACGACGCCTCCAACAAGGTAGCGACGGGAAGAACCCGCCGCCGTCGCAAGGCGCTCGGCTGCTTCCCGCGCGTCAAGATCCTAGGTGGGGCACCAAGCAGTTGGTCTTGCGTTCACACATGCATGCACATACTGACAAGCAAGCGGTGACCGTACGTGTTTATGCAGTATGCAATATGCATGATGGTTGGACTTGGAGTGTATATATAAAAGGCGAGGCAGCCACAGCGGAAGAGGCCCGGTCGCATGCACACACATATACCAATATCAGCTGGATCGAGTCAGCACAAGCATGCATATTGTTTAGCTGCTTGGAGTGAGAGGATCATCATCAGCAGAGGCTTGGATTAGGATTATTGTTGTGAGGTAGGTCGGTAGCTACATATATATATAGGAGGCCATGGCCATGGCCATGGCGGCGCCGGAGCTGGAGATGGCGGCGGACGTGGAGGCGGTGGCGCCGGCGCCGGCGGTGGTGCGGCAGGACTCGCTGTACCGGGACGCGAGCAGGGCGGGCGGCGGTGGCGGCGACGGGGAGAGGGACAGCTGGGCGCGGACGGCGCGGCTGGCGTTCCAGTGCGTGGGGGTGCTGTACGGCGACATCGGCACGTCGCCGCTGTACGTCTACTCCAGCACCTTCACCTCCGGCATCCGCCACACCGACGACCTCCTCGGCGTCCTCTCCCTCATCATCTACAGCTTCGTCCTCTTCACCATGATCAAGTACGTCTACATCGCCCTCCGCGCCAACGACGACGGAGACGGTACGTGCAGTGGGTAATTCATACCTCCAATCCATACATCTAGGCTCTAGCTACGTATGTACTGCGTCCAAGATCCCATGCCAAACTGACAGGACAAGTTACTTATCGATGGTGGACTACTCGATATATACACATGGCATGCATGTGTTACACTATAGACATGCATGTGTTACACTATATATATATAGTACGTGTGTTACCGATGGATGCATGCATGATGCACCCTAGCTAGCTCCCTCTCTCTCTGGCTTTAGGTTGCTGCTGGCCGGTCCAGTCCTCCTGACAAACCAAAGAGGCCGTACGTATTGTAGTTACGATCCTGTTTCCATCATAAACCAACAAATCTAATCTAAAGGAGCTACTCGATGATCCTAACAGTCGTACTATATAGTATCTTTTTGTTCCCAATTAGTCAATGGCCGTGGAATTTTGAGCATCAGATATACACGTACGTCAGTACGTGCATGTAGTGTAAGCAAAAAAAACAAAAAAATTAGTACTAGCTAGGAATAACAGATATGAACATTGATCATGCATGTGAATGTGCAGGGGGGACGCTGGCGCTGTACTCGCTGATCTCGCGGCACGCGAAGGTGAGCCTGGTGCCCAACCACACGGGGGAGGAGGAGCTGCAGACGCAGGCGCAGATGGTGCTGCCGTCCAAGTCGGTGAGCCGGCGGCGCGGCTCCGCGGCGACGCTGCACCTGGCGGCGGCGGCGGCGCAGCGGGCGCAGCGGGTGAAGGAGGTGCTGGAGACGAGCAAGGCGGCGAAGATGTGGCTGTTCCTGCTCACCATCCTGGCCACCGCCATGGTCATCACCGACGCCTGCCTCACCCCCGCCATCTCCGTCCTCTCCGCCGTCTCCGGCCTCAAGGAGAAGGCCCCCGCCCTCACCACAGGTACCAATCCATCCATCCATCCATCCATGCATGTACGTGCAGACATACACATGTACGTACTAGCTAGCTAGTTTCCATGCATAATATTATCCTGAAAAACCATATAATCAGGCAGCTACCTAGCTAGCTAGTTGCTGAATGATCACGCAAGCTAATTAATTAAGCCGGCACAATTAATTATGTTGGTGTGATTGTGAACCAAGCTTGATTAACTGCGCGCGCGGGGCGAAATGGATGGAAAGCAACGACTGAACCAGCAACGCACACATGTGTATATAGGTGCAGCTAGTGCTGTAGCGTGGCGTAATCTGCATGCAAAGCAGCAGCAGCAACTAAGCAAAAGCATTGCAGTTACTGTGTACTAATATTAAGGATTGTTTGTTGATATGTATGAAAATTAATATGATCATGGAGGCAGCAGGCGACTGATTGCATCTGCATCTCAGCATCCATGGAGATTAGAGATGAGATCAGGGAGCTAGGTACGTAGCTGTCGGAGTATTAAGTGAAGCCACGACTTTTGGCCGGGGGTTGCATTGCATGTGTCGCCACCAGCGCGGTTGTGGTCGATCCTGCACCTGCATGTGGTCGCCGTGCAACGGCATCGCACAACCATCCATCCACCTTGGCCCGCGTACGTGTATGAACTCCTTCAATTTATTCACAGTCACGGCCGGAGATCGACATGGATATGATGGGATGGCCTCCACCTCTCCCGATCATGATCCGCTCAGCATCACCAGCAGTCTCTCTCTATATCTCTTTCAAAACAAGTATTATATATGGGGCGTTCCCTCTATCCATCACTCTAAAATTTCTTTAAAATTTACGCTACACCCCCAACAGATTTATTTTCTCTAGCAAGCCCTCTATATTTGCTCCACTCTAAATGATATATATATATATATACACACACACACACACACACACTTTTGGTCAAAAATGTGTCGATCTCGTACAAGTTTTGTTCCACCTCCACCTCCTCCTCTCCTGACGAGCCACTGCTATGCACCCTCCTCGATCAACTTTGAAAAATGAAATCCCACAGATATAAATGGCCACGGTCATATATAAACCCTTGATCTCTATGACCCCAAAAATTAATATCGGTCATGAGCCTTGCCCCGTGGCCTATGCACGGATCTCAGATCTATATCCAAACTAGGAGAGATATCGAGTTTCCGTTGCCGCTAGTACGGGTAGAAATACAAGTGGTACATAGGAAGGGAGAAAATGCGCAGATGACACTCAGATCGCTGGCTCGAAACGAAATGACACTCAATTCGTTTATATTTTTCCTATGACATCAAGGCAACGAATTTTGTTCTCCAATGGAATTTTGGCATTTTTCTCCTTTTGCCCCCATCTACCGCCTTCTTCTGCACGCTCGTTGCTGCCGACGCGCCGGACGAGTGGGCAGCCTCGGCAAGCGTCGTGCTGTCTCTGAACGTGCCGCGCCACCGCCGCCCGATTCGCTCGCATTGGCGCCGCCACTCCCGTCGCCGTCGTTCCGGTTGCCACCGCCGTCTCCCTTCGTCGCCGCTGTCACCACCGTCGCCTGCGCCGCCTTCCGCTTCACTCACGTCTCTGTCGCCGTCGCTCTAGTCGCTGGCGCCGCCTTAACCGACGGAAAATACGGGAAACTCGTGCAATTTTCAGTGTGGAAAAGGTGGCATAAGGGGTGAAATTTTCAACGTGTAAAAGGTGGCAAAATTCGTTGCCTTGGTGAAATCATATAATTGAAACGTCAGCAACACGTATTCTAGAGAACGAATAGGCTTAGAGGAGGGAAGCAGGGAACCACTCTAGCTTGTTTGGACGAATTAATTGGGAGTGGTTAGCCGTCAGGTATCAAATTTTCTCTAGGCATTAATTGACACTGTAATTTAGTAATCAATGTAGTGATGAACTGACGACGATTCGAGTTCTGATAGTACTGATCGATGTGTCTATCCTGGCGGCTCTACTCGCAGAGGAAGGTAAGCTGTCAGGCTCAGAGAGCTAGGTGGAAAGCACGTAAGCTAACATGCAGTAAGGAGCTAGCTAGAGTGTGAAAGCTGTGAATGACATCACGTACTCTGCATTGGCAATTTGCATACATGGAGTATATTGATGAAATTAGGCGTACGTACGTGCATGATAATTAAGCTTATTAGCTCGCGATGAATGAATGAATCTTGGTAAAATGCAAATGAACTGATGCATGCATTGATGCATTGGGCATTGGGCATTGGGTGTTGCAGAGCAGGTGGTGTGGATGACGGTGGCGGTGCTGGTGGTGCTGTTCGCGGTGCAGCGGCTGGGCACGCACAAGGTGGGGTACCTGTTCGCTCCGGTGATCCTGCTGTGGCTGCTGCTCATCGGCGGCGTGGGCGTCTACAACCTGGTGCGCTACGACGTCGGCGTGCTGCGCGCCTTCAACCCCAGGTACATCGCCGACTACTTCCGCCGCAACCGCGGGGACGCCTGGGTCTCCCTCGGCGGCGTGCTGCTCTGCTTCACCGGCACGGAGGCGCTCTTCGCCGACCTCGGCTGCTTCAGCGTGCGCTCCATCCAGCTCAGCTTCGCCGGCGGCCTCGTCCCCGCCGTGCTGCTGGCCTACACCGGCCAGGCCGCCTTCCTCCGCCACCACCCGGACCAGCTGGCCAACAGCCTCTACCGCTCCACCCCAGCGCCGCTCTTCTGGCCCACCTTCGTGCTCGCCATGGCGGCGTCCGTCATCGGCAGCCAGGCCATGATCTCCTGCGCCTTCGCCACCGTCTCGCACTCGCAGGCGCTCGGCTGCTTCCCGCGCGTCAAGATCCTGCACACCTCCGGCCAGTACCAGGGCCAGCTCTACATCCCCGAGGTCAACCTGCTGCTGGGCGCCGCCGCCTGCGTCGTCACCCTGGCCTTCCGCACCACCGTCGTCATCGGCGAGGCGCACGGCATCTGCGTCATCCTCGTCATGCTCATCACCACCCTCCTCCTCACCCTCGTCATGCTGCTCGTCTGGCGCGTCCACCCCTGCTGGGTGGCTCTCTTCTTCGCCGTCTTCGTCTCCACCGAGTCGATCTACCTCTCCTCCGTGCTCTACCGCTTCCTGCACGGCGGCTACATCCCCGTCGTCATCGCCGCGCTGCTCGTCGCCGTCATGGCCGTCTGGCACTACGTCCACGTCCGCCGCTACAAGTACGAGCTGGAGCGCACGGTGTCGCCCGCCGCCGCGCGGGAGCTGCTGGCGGCGCGCAACCTCTGCAAGGTGCCCGGCGTGGGGCTCTTCTACACGGACCTGGTGCAGGGCATCCCGCCCGTCTTCCGGCACCTCATCCACCAGATCCCCTCCATCCACGCCGTCCTCCTCTTCGTCTCCGTCAAGCACCTCCCCGTGCCGCACGTCGACGCCTCCGAGCGCTTCCTCTTCCGCCAGGTGGAGGTGCCGGAGCACAAGCTCTTCCGCTGCGTCGCGCGCTACGGCTACCGCGACACGCTCGAGGAGGCCGCGGACTTCGCCGCCGGCCTCGTCGAGCGCCTCCAGTACTACATCCGCGACGTCAGCCTCTACGGCGCCGACGCCGCCGCGGAGCAGGACGCCAGGGTGAGCTACCCGAGCTCCCGCTGCGACAGCGCCATGGCCGCCATGAGCCGCAACAGGAGCGTGTGCTCGTCCCTAGGGCTAGGGGGCCTGCATCACTCGGCGTCCTACGCGGAGGCCAGCAGGGAGGCGCAGCTGTCCCGGGCGCGCTCCATCTTCGCGGAGGAGATGCTGACGCCGGCGGAGTCCTTCTCGGAGCTGGCGAGGGGCGGCGCGCAGGCGAGCGGGCGCCACCACCAGCTGCTGCAGGCGGCGAAGATGAGCCTGGAGGAGATCGCCAAGATCCAGGAGGAGCAGCAGTTCATCCAGAGGGAGATGGAGAAGGGGGTGGTGTACATCCTCGGGGAGAGCGAGGTGGTGGCGCGCCCGCACTCCTCCCTCCTCAAGAAGATCATCGTCAACTACGCCTACGCCTTCCTCCGCAAGAACTGCAGGCAAGGGGAGAAGATGCTCGCCATCCCAAAGAGCCAGCTGCTCAAGGTCGGCATGTCCTACGAGATCTAGCAGCAAAGACGATGCATGATCTAGTTAATCAACTGTATGTATGCATGCAAAGACGATGATCGATGACGATGACGATGACGATGACGATTTCCTGTGTGTAGCTCTGCCTCTGCTCTGCTCGTATATATTGATCTACGAGCATACGCATGCATGCTTCATGTTTTGCGTGGCATGAACCAATTAGCTAGGGTTTGATGATCGATCCACGTACACCTCTAGCTCTAGGGTAGTTATAAGCTGCATGCATGGCGCCACATACATGCATCTCTGCTCTTGTTTCTCCTCGTGCTACCTTTTCGATCCCTTTCATCTACGCTCACCTCAGTGGCGGAGCTAGCTCCAACGATGCTATATGTAGTTTTTACATGTAGCATCCATATAGTATTAGTTGCTTGTTCATCTTCCTAGATTTACCTTTTTTATTAAAATCATGGAGCGGCTGCACCGCAGTTGCCTGCGATCAGGCCCGCGCGTAGGCGATTTTTCTAGCCATTGGATCTTAATCCAACGGCCAGCACGCTTGACCCCTCTGCCCTTTTGTTTCTCACGTGAGGGACGACCGAGCCAGCGCAGTCTCCTCTGATCCCCTTCGTCTTCCTCGCGCGGCCCGCTCCGCACACCTTCGCCGCCGCCGTCTCCGGCACCCACCTCCGAAGTAACTAGCTTAGCTAAGCTAAGTAAGTCTAGGAAGCTACCGGAAACTATTCCGATTTGAAATCGAGACACCAACGAATGGGAGCTCGGGCCGATCATTGTAGCCCTAGTATCTGGTCATTCGGGTGGTCATCTCGACGTAATAAAATTTTGGACAGCGGGATGACCAGGGTTGGTCACACGTGCTCCATACTTAACGATAAATAGTTTCCAGTAGATTTCTCGGAATAACTGGCTTTGTGCTGTGCGTCTTTGGCTTGTATCTCCGATACTCTGACAAGCACGTACTAGCAATCGAGGGTAAAGTGTACACACTCTACAGAGGATTATATAAACTATCATGATAGCCTCGCTCTCGGTTATTAGCACGCTTGGTGATTGTTCATATGATAGCTATATCTATACTTCTCATCCCCTTCAAAATACAAAATGGATTACTAAGCTGAGGAGACAAAAGACATTTACCTAAAAAGAAATGATTTCTTATCTATACTCTGATGATTTTCCCAAAAGGAATTTTGTATAATTTATTACTCACGTCTCACCTCAGTAAACCCTTTTTTTGACGGAGCAAAAACCATGCTGACAAATGGGCCTGGCCTGGCCGGTTGCTCTTGTTTGGGCCAGTTGTGCACGTTTGTCATGGGCTGCTTCTTAACAGGCTGCGCATACTTCCTGATGTTTGACTCTGACTTGCCAAATGTTGGACACAAGGAAGTAGCTAGTCTAGTCATCTATAGACTGAAATGAGTTTTCAGCGAGCCCACCCTTGTCCATGCCCACCCTTTTTTAATAAAAGTATATGAATTGGTCATGACCAATTCATTGGCAAAATGATGTTGTTTGATTAAAGCCAATTGAGTGTGCCAAATTGTTGGTTCATGAGTCATGGCCCTAGATTGAATTGGTCGTGACAAATTCAGCGCACGACCAATTCATAGCAAAATGGTATTCTCTCGTTTGAAGTCGTTTGAGAGTGAAATTTTGGTAAGGTATGTGCAGATGTTTGTTGCCGGGACCCGCCAATGCCCATGAATTGGCGGAGTGGATTGGCAATGGCACGCGTAATTTTCGTTGGCCATGAATCAAGTGGTAGTCGATTTATGTTGACACGACTAAAAATTTGTAAGGTGATGAAGGGGGTACCAATCAAACATGTTCTATCTATCTATTTCATTTAAAACTACTTCCTTTATAAATATATCCTTGACACAACAGGAAGTTACATCAACACTCACAAGGATTAATCGTAAATCCTTGGAAGCAGCTTCTTCTTCTTCTTGTTCGAATTTCTATTATCCAGGTGGCAGATGTTAGCTCGCCCCAGACCGTCCCTCGCTTAGCAGGTTGATGTCACAAGTTCATCTCCATTCTCAATAGTGATACAGGCTCGAGACAAACGCAGGTTGATGCCGTTGACCGGGGTTGCCTCTCCACTATATGCTTTATCTCTTTCATTCCACTGAGACCAAGGCCAACAAAGTCTTAAAAGCCCTTCCAGACATGAGGCATCCTTATTCTTCACAACGAGGCCTCCTAGCTGCTTGGCCTTAATCTAAGTCGTTATATCTAAGACTCGCCATAATCGATGGTGTAGATCTTTTTTTTTTCTCCTCGATGAATGTGGGAATTTCTAATATTTTATATGTTTTTATTTGTAATTGTTGATGATTTAGAATCTTTTTCTACCAATAAAACACGGACTCTTATCTCTATTATTATTATTTATTCTAAGTTCATATAGTTTTTTATTGGGTTAATTTCACTGTTGCCATTATTGAACAGCCCGTTAGCACGGTTGCCATTTTTCGATCGCCTCAAGCAGAGATGCCATTTTAACAATTTTCCTTTCTTCGTCGATGAGGTGTGTTAGGAAGATGACACGGGGCCGCTCGATTTGGCGGAAAAGCCGGTTGCTACGCTCAAGCCACAACTGCCATAGGGTCCCGCAGATTATTGATAAAGTGCCAGGCGTAGCCCTACCTTTGAGTATATCCTTGTTTCACCAAGCTAGGATATTGGTCTGATGTCTCCAGGACGACGGGTCGATGGTTGGGGAGTTTGTCAAGTGGGTCAGGCGTCCCCAAATAAATGCGCTGTAATCGCATTGGAGGAAAATGTGCTCGGGGGTCTCTAGATTGCGTATGCACAGCTGACAGAAGTAGGCATTTGGTAGGCACCTACGTTGCAGAACGTCGGACGTCGAGACGCGTTGAAGGAGCAGTAGCCAAAGGAAAAACCTGCATTTCGACGGGGCCCAGAGTCTCCAAGCGCGTTGGATTGCCGGCGTGGGGCAGCGGCCGATGAATTGTAGCCGGTAGGTGAATCTAACAGAGAAGGATCCGTCGTTGGAGAAGCGCCAAGTCCATTGGTCAGGCACACCCGCAGAGCGTGTGCTTTGAGACAATCGTGTTAGTAGGGCGATGAGTTTCGGTACCATCTGGGGGGTGATCCTTTGACCGAGGTCGGTCAGCCAATTGTTATTTGTTAGGGCGTCGCTGACAGACCTATGGCGCCTTAGAGAGGCCGAGAAGAGCTGCGGAGCCAAGACCTTCGGGGAGAGGCCAACAAGCCAGGGGTCTTCCCAGAAGGAGATCGAAGAGCCATCTCCCACAGTTACAGCTACACCTGCACAGAAGAGGTCAGAGTCTTGGAGTGAGTTGGAGGCCAGAAGATTTGGCCGAGGCGTCGTCGTGGATATTTTGCTAAGCCATAGCCAGCGAAGACGAAGGGCTCTAGCGAAGGAATTGAGTTCGATGATGCCAAGGCCTCCAAGTTGAGTTGGGGAGCAAATGGTAGTCCAATTCACCCGGCTTTTTCCTGCGGCGGCTGTTTCAGAGCCGTTCCAAGCCAAGCCCGTCTGATGCTATCAATTTTCCGAACAACAGAGCAAGGGGGTTTGATAACTGAAAGGGTGTAGGTTGGAAGCGCCGAGAGGACTGCCTTGAGAAGGGTGAGCCTACCCCCTTTGGACATCAAGGGGCCGCGCCAGCTAGCGAGTCTGTTGGAGACTTTGTCAACGAGTGGTTGGAAGTGGACGTGTCTGAGGCGCTTGATGGAAAGTGGAAGGCCCAGGTATTTGATGGGGAAAGTGGCTCGTGTCGCAGGTACGTCTTGGAGAATATTGTCCAAGTCGATGTTGTCACACCGGATGGGAACAACTTGGCTCTTGGAGAAGTTTGTACGTAGGCCAGAGATGTCGCCGAAACTGCTTAGGATGGCAGCCAAGGCAGTGGCGTCTTGCGCGGTTGGGTTAATGAAGATGGCCGCATCATCCGCGAAGAGGGAGATGCGAGGGTTTTGGAGGCCCCCCGCGAATCGGAGAGAGAGCTCCCTCCTCCGTGGCCTTTGATAAGATAGCGACGAGGGGGTCAATGGCGAGGTTAAAAAGAAAAGGGGAAAGCGAGTCCCCCTGACGAAGGCCTTGGCGGTGGAAGATGGTGTTTGTTGGTTGTCCGTTGAGGAGGACTCTCGAGGACGAGGAGGCGAGTGATAAGCAGATCCAATTCCGCCACTTGGTCCCAAAGCCTCGCGCGCGGAGGTTGCCAAGAAGGTATGTCTAGGAAACCGAGTCGCAGGCCTTTGCCAAATCCAATTTGAGCAGAAGGGTCGGAGTTCGAGTTCTGTGGAGGGATTTGGCTCTGCCCTGGACAGAGAGGAAGTTGTCCTGGATGTGGCGTTTCTTGATGAAAGCGCTCTGACAGGGTGAGATCAGGTCGTCCATGAACGGAGCGAGGCGGGCGGAGAGGATTTTTGTAAAAAGTTTCCCAATGCTGTGGATTAGGCTTATCCGGCGAAAATCAGACGCGGCAATCGGGTTTTCTTTTTTGGGGACGAGGACAATGTGGGCGCAGTTTAGGGCTTCGAAGTCTGGGCCATCAAGGTTAAAGAGGCATTGGATTGCTTTGAACAGGTCTGCCGAGATGAGCTCCTAGGAGGATTTAAAGAAGTCCCAGGTGAAACCGTCTGGGCCTGGAGCCTTGTCACTAGGCAGGCTAAAGACAACCTGCTTAAGCTCGTCCATGGTGAGCGGCTCTTCTAGGGATGAGAGGTCTCGGGGTTGGAGTCCTAGGTATTCCCAATTTAGTCTGCGTCTCGGGTTCGCAGTGGGCACTGGGGCACCGTCCCCAAGGATGGAGTTGAAGTGTTCATGGAGGATGAGGGCTTTCTCTTGGAACTCCGAGTGGGTGCCTTCAGGGCTCTGGAGGGAGTGGATAAAGTTCTTCCTCTGGCGACCGCTAGCTCTTAAGTGGAAATATTTGGTATTGGCGTCTCCAAGTTTTAGCCAATTTAAGCGGGAGCGCTGTTTCCATTTGATTTGTTGTATGACAGTGAGGCCTAAGCTCCGGAGCTTGAGTTGTCGGCGCAGATCGATTTCATCGGGTGAAAGGTTGCGCGCTTCCATGGCCACATCAAGTAGGCGTAGGACCTCGGAGACGACAGCAAGTTGGAAGTCTATGTCCCCGATGAAGGAACGGTTCCAGTTTTTTAGGGCTTTGGCATTGCGGAGGAGTTTAGCTTTAAAGCGGTGGAGAGGGTAATTGGGAAGGTTCAGGGACGACTCACACCAGGCCTGTTGGACTACATCCAAGAACCCAGGCATCTTGGTCCAGAAATTCTCAAATCGAAAGCGCCTGGGAGGGGGGGCGAGATTTTCAGCTGTTAGGAGGAGAGGACAGTGATATGAGGCCGAGGTGGACAGCGGGAGGAGAGAACAGGAGGGGAAGAGGAGCTCCCAGGCAGTGTTGGAGAAGGCTCGGTCGAGCTTTACTAGTGTCGGATTTGTCTGTTCGTTGCTCCAGGTGAAGCGGCGCCCTGAGAGGTGGAGCTCTTTGAGGAGGCAGGTGTTAAGGGTTGAGCGAAAGCGAGACATTTGGCGGCGATTGAGGTTGAGGTTGTTCTTGTCGGAAGCTTTGTATATTAGGTTGAAGTCGCCGAGGATCACCCATGGAGAGGCGAAATGGTTTGCAATAGAGGATAGCTCCTGGAGGAAGGCCTCTTTCTCCGAATCCAAGGATGGTCCATAGACAGTGGATAGTACCCAGCTTGGTTGGCCATCTAGGGGCGAGATTCTTGCAGAGATGGAGTGCTGAAGGATGAGAGGGTCCGAAACCCGAAGAATGGAGTCATCCCAAAAAAGGAGAATACCCCCTCTAGTCCCTACCGCGGGCAGCTGAAGGACGCCTCTCAGTCTGTGACTGCAGATTTCCATGAGCGTCTAGTTGTGCGGATCTGAGAGCTTGGATTCTTGTATGGCAAGGATTGAGGGGTTGTAGGAGCGGACAAGAGAAGCGACGACGTCTCTTTTGGCGGCGGAGTTGAGACCGCGGACGTTCCATGAGATGATCTTCATTGGCAACAAGGTAAAACACCCGAGTGGAGGGCTAGCACAAGAGAGAAACCCCCAGACGACGGCTGACAGGGGGGACAAACCTGGACCCACGCAGGGGGAGGTTTGTCCTAGACAAACCGCACGCAGGCGGAATAGCTAAGACGCCGGTTGGTGGACCACGCACAGATGGGGACCCGTGATCTAGTACTCGAACTCCACACGCAGGTGGATGACAGAACAAAGCTAAAACCACTCACAGGTGGTGACTACGATACAGACCCACGCGCAGGCGGGTTAAATAAGTAGGAACAGATAACATCGGGGGTAGAGGTCTCGTGGCGACGACGAGCGGGGGCGAGAGCTAGGAGGTGCACTCCTCCACCACAGCGGCACCTACCGCGGACAGGTCAACAGAAGCCCTCGAGAGGCCGCAGAGGTCGGCGATGATGGGGCGGGTTGAGCTGTCCAGCGGGGTAGCAGTGAACAGGGAGCGGAGCTGCTCGGCTAGGTCATCGACTGCAGGAGAGGGGACTGCAGGAGAGGGGGGAGTCCTAGCCTTCGTGCTAGAACACTCTGGGCCTTGCGGATGGCCGGGATAGCAGAGGAGCCAGCAGGGACGGAAGACGGCCTAGCGGAGGCCAGACGAGAGTTGCGACGAACGACACATGGGGTTATGCGGCGGGGGCGTCGGGGTGGAGGGGTGTGTATCAGTGGAGTGGGGAGGGGCACAAAAGCCCATGAGAGGAGGGCGCGAGTGGGCGTAGGAGGTGGAGGGGGTCAGCCTCAAGGGTCATGGGGTCAAAGCTAGAAAGGAATCTGGGTGGCGTGTCCAGCGGAGTGGCGACCAGGGCAACGGACACACACAGGTGTCCGAGATTGGGACTGGAAGCTGGGCTGAGCAAAGCGGGAGAAGAGGCGGCTTGTGGGCTAGGAAGGCAAGGGACTAAGTGGTGTGGCCCGTCAGCTGGAGGCAGCGGTTGGGCCGATAAAGAGGAGAGGCCCATGGCGAGAGCTGGTATGGTGGAGGGGAGGCGGGTGGGGCTGCGAGCTGGGCTTGAAATGGACCGAGCTGGGCTGCGAGCTGGGCTTGAAATGGGAGGGAGGGCAACTGGGGCAGAGAGGCACCCCAACTGCTGGGCGTGACCAGGCTGGGTGGGCTGGTTGGTGTTTGAATCCACAATATCCGAGGATGCTGCTTTGGCAGGGGGTGGAGCAGCCGATGTAGGGGGCGGGGTCAGCTTTTGACCTGCTGACAGAGCAAAAGAGGAGGGGTTTGCATTGGGCAGGGAGCTCGAGGCGCGGGAGCTGGCCGCCGGCGAGAGGTGACGGAGTGGGGGTCGCCGGAGAGGAGAAGGCAAGGCGGTGGAGGAGCCACCGGCTGTGGCGGAGCCCCCGGCTGCGGCGGAGATAGTGGGGCCAAGTAGGCGGCGGCGCGGTGAGCGGGATCGGAGGTGGACAGGTGGTTCGATGACGGCCTGAAGCGAATGGCGGCGTGGAGAGTAAGAACGGGGATGGCCGCGGCGACGCGGGGGGAGCGGCTCCGCGCTCTGCCAGCGGAGAGGGCAGAGGATCCCAACGCGGCAGCAACGCGCGTGGCCACGGAGGCCTCCTTCCCGCGGCGGCGCAGGGACCGGGACGGGTTGAGACCGTCGGCGGCGGCGTCGTCGTCACTGTGCTCGTCCCGGCACCGTACCGGGGCAAAGAGCGCCCGACAGGAGCACGGGGCACAACGGCGATGAAGATCTGGGGCGGCACCGTGTCGGGGTAGCCCAAGTGCCAAGGATGCGGGTCAAGCCGAGGAAGTCCGCCGCCGACACGCGCGGACAGCTCGGAGAAGTCCTCGATGGTGTCAACATGGAGGATCAGCTGGTGGACGAAGGAGCGCGGAGGCCGGGGACGAGGAGCGCCAGGCAGCCTCGCAGGGCCTCGGTCGATGTGGTTGCGCGACTCCAAGTACGGTGAGGGCTCGGAGAGCTCGAGCTCCACCTCGAGCGGGATGGAGACCGGATCCTGCGTCCAGATCCAGACGCGGTAAGCAGAGGTGTCTTGGCGGAGCCTCGTGGGTTCTTCCACCACGTCGAGGCGGCCGGCGCCGGCGAAGACGCGCTTGACGACGGAGGGCGACCAGGCGTGCAGGGGGAGGCCTTCAACAAAGACACGCACCCGGTAGCGAACGATGCCGGCGCCTCCCACAGCGTGGAGGTCGCTGGAGATGGCCGAGATGTCGAAGCGGCGCCCACATGAACGGAAGGAGCTCCGAGCGGCGAGCCGGGCCTGCTCCGGCAGGGTGAAGAAGGCGAGGAAACGTAGGTGGCCGAGGTGAGACACACGGATGTCAAAAACAATGTCGGTGTGGAGATTGATTTCCCGGGCGACGAAATCTGTGTCGGGGTGAGGTCCTCCGGTAATGGTAACAATGGTGCCACGGCGGTGGAGGTCGGATGCATCGGAGCGCATCGCCGAGGTGATCTCAACGCTAACTCACGCTGAAGGTGGGCGCTGTGCGGCAAGAGCAGAACGATTTCCAGGGGCCATTTCCGCCAGCGCAGGGGGCGCCGGGAGGAGAGCTAGGTGGGGAAGCTTCGGCGGCGGCGGGATGATGTGGCGGTGGTGTGGGGAAGGAGCGGTGCGACAATGTCTGGAGGTGTGGCCGGAACACTTGCACCGAAAGCACCGGATAGGATCCCGGCACGCAGCGGCTCTGTGATCCTTGGCGAAGCAGCGGAAGCAGCATCCTTTAAGGGCCAGGGTCGGGACAGCGAGCTTGCCTCCATGCCTCGCCGCCTTAACTCCGGCCGCTCGAGGGGGAAGGCGCTGCCTGCGCCGCCGCGGCTTAGAGCAAACGCGTTGCCAAGGGGGGAAAGTCTTGGAGGGCGGGATAGCGATTGAACGGAGCTTGGGCTTCGAGGGAACTTCAATGCGGTCAGAAGGTGGGCGTGGGGCAGTAATGGCGGGGTGGTGTGGTAGATGGGGGAGCTCCATGGAGGAGGCAGGCAGTATGGGCGAGGAGCTGGCTACCTGGGCGTAGGAGCGGCGGAGGAGTGTCACTCCCCTCTCGATGGCGGCACCGGCCGTGTAGATCGGGGAGTGGGGCGGATCCCAGCGATTCCAGGACAGTGCGGCGGAAGGGTTGGGGCTAGCGCGTGGGTTCTCGGTGGAGGCGCTCGCCGGAGCAGCGGAGCTTGGTGGGGAAGTGGCCGCCGTCGCCAACGGGGCGAGCAGCGGGGCAGGGGAGCGCGCAGCCATCGTCTCTCCTTCTGATTATCTTTCTTCTGTTGATGATTTAGAATCTTTCTACCAACAAAACACGGACCCTTATCTCTATTATTATTTATTCTAAATTCATATAGTTTTTATTTGTAACCGTAGCATATATGGTATATTTCTATTGATCTCTTATTATATTTTTTTATTGTGATTTTTTTGTCGGAGCTCATGTGGACTCTTATTTTTATTATTTTTAATTCTAACTTTTTAAAAAATATCTTTTAATATAAGCCATTATAATCTGGCTTATTGAAATCAACAATGTATTTTTTTTCTTAATTTATGTGGGAATTTCTCTGATTATCATGGAAGCTCCGTTGGATCTTGTTTTAATTATATAACAGATAGATACGGAGGTAATAATGATACATACATACATACATATTGAAGAAGTTTGATGCAGGTGTGTAATATATACATCTAGAGAGTGGCAGGATGCAAATGGACAGGTGGATTTTGAGTCAGCAACTTAGGTCGTGGTAGTGATGTTATGTTGCAGGCTTTATCTTGCGTTGGATAACAAGACAAAGAAATGCAGATGGAGTCATGGAGAGCAAGAGACAGCAGAGGACATGTGTTGTGATCGATCAGGGTCGACTTGAGGTGTGAATGTGATCATCCATTCTAGCCTCCATGAGCTTCTCCTTGAGGCTTTGCTTGTGCTTGCCTCCTTTGTTAGGTTGGCGAGTCCTCTGCAGCTTCACGGGCTCTGCAACCACGGCCGGCCGGCTATGGCTGTGCTCCGAAGGCGGCGTCCCTGTCCCTGTCCCGGCTTTCTTCCTGCTGTCGCTGATGGCCGACCTCCAGAGGCGGCGTATCAAGGCGGTGTTCTTCCCAGGCGCCGGCCGGCGGGAATGAGCCTCGGCGTCGGTCACCCCACTGCCGTTAGCTGCCACCGAAGGAGGATCGCTGCAGCTGGCAGAAGAAGCGCAGGAATGGTTGCAGTCCCAGGCCCAGCCGCTGAGGTCAGCCGAGCCATCGTCGTTGCTGCTGCTGCCGAGTTTCTCCAGGAAGATGTCGGTGGCCGGGCTGGCGCCGGCGCTGCCGCTGTCCCTTTGATGCTGGCTCGTCATCAGCTCCTTCACGTCGTGGGCTCTGGCGGAGCTCGCCGCCTCGCTCATCATCCGCAGCGCGGCTGCGGCGTTGCCGCCGCCGCCGCCGGCTTTGCGGAGGAAGTCCTCCATCTGCGACTGCAGCCGGTCGAGCTGGGAGAACTTGTGGTCCAGCGCCGCCCTGGCGTCGGAGAGCTTCATCTGGACGCGCTCCTCCCGCCACACCTCCGCCATCTGCAGCATCCGCCTCTCCTCCTCCATCTCCTCCCGCAGCGCCGCCACCTCCTCCACCTCCCTCGTCAGCTCCTCGCACGACTCCTCCATCAGCGCCCGCGCCTTCCGCTCCATCTCGCAGCTCTGCGCCGCCTGCCTCGCCGCCGCCTTCGCCTCCGCCGCCGACCGCATCAGCCGAGCGTTCGCCGCCTCCAGCTGCCGCCGGTGCCTCCGCTCCATCCGCACCTGCTCCCGCAGCGCCGCCATCTTCTCCCTCCCCTCCGCCACCCACCGCTCGACCTTCTTCCTCGTCTCGCGCTTCTCGTCCTCCAGCGCCGCGACCTGGGCCAGCGCCGCCGCCATGGCGTGAGCGTCGGCGCGGGGTGTTGCCGATCCCAATCCCAATCCCAATCCCATGATGCCGTCCAAAGTGTTGCTGTTGCGCTCCCATTTGGTCGCCTTCTCCATCCAAACATTCGGCGCCACTTCCACGCAGGCTTCGATCTTACGATGCATATATGCATATATCAATGTCAAACACACAAGCAAAAAACCATTCATTGATCAAATAATTTATGAAATCTGTACCTTCTCTAAGATGCCGTGGTTCCTACAATGTCTCGGGGCGCCAGGAATCCTGTGGCCATTGCAGTTGCAGGCGCTCCCTCTGCGTCCATGTCGGGGGCTAGGCTGATACTAGTAATACACAAGAACAGAGCGAGAGATCACTGTCACGAACATTTGCAATCAAAGCCGTTTATAGATCGGCGATCAACATCGCTGTTATGGGCAAGAACCACATCGATGACAGCACGCTAATTACTACTTTATTCATGCATGAGGCAATGTAAGTACTAAGTACTCTATATATTAGGACAACGAAACACTTATGGCGGTCTGACTTCTGACTTCTGAGTGAGTGCTTGTACATAAAAGTGGCAGGCACAGGCAAGCACAGGATCCAGGGGGAAAAGGGTGGACATGCATCTTTGACTGACAATCATGCCGATAGAATGCAGCAGAGCAGACTTGCGAGCCCAATCAAACAGAAGGGGAAACGAAGAAAGATCGATGCAGCAATTGGTCCTGAATTCATCCAGCAATCGAAACCACGAATAATTGAAGGGACCGACGAGATCACTTTGACCAAATCACAGATTAGGGAGGCGGCACGTGAAGAAACAAAAATGGCATCTTCCTGAGCGGTCAGAAGGAACAAACTCCTTGGGGGGCTCAGATCGAAAAAATTCCATCCAGTTTGATTTTTGTGCAAGGAAAAATGGCATCTTGGTTCTTGAGCGTCGATTACGATTGGAAGCAAGTCGATGGAATGGATGAGTCGAGAGAGGAGGCGCACCGGAGCGGCCGCGTGGCGCAGCCTCCAGAGGCCGGCGGCGAGCGCTCTGGCCGTGGCGGAGCCGGCGACGAGCGGCGACCTGGCATTGCGGCGACGCCTCCGGCCGGGGGCAGCACGAGCCCGGCGAGGGGCCATGGCCATGGAATCATGGAAGGTGGCGGAGTTATTGGCCGTTTTTGGCATCTCCCTCTTCATCCGCATCTGCATGCACATGCCATGTCCACCACCATCTCCATCACAGAGACCACAGCAACATCTCTCTCTCTCTCTCTCTCTCTCTCTCTTCCTTTCTTCTTCTTCTTCTTTTGCTCCTCTCTCTTGGAGGAGGGAGCTGCAACTATTTTAAGAGAGAGAGAAGAGAGAGAAGAGAGAGGAGAGAGAAGGAGCGACTCACTGTACGTGGCTGCCCCGGTCCCGGTAGTTTGCTATTTTAGATTCTCCATGTAATTCTCACCATGCCATCGCCACGTCCACCCACTCCTTCCTTCCTTCCTTCTTCTTCTTCACGTGCATTTCCATCCTTCTTGTCACCAAAAATAAAAAATAAAATCCCCATCCTTCTTGCTTTGACCTTTTTTCCTCGAGTCTTGCGACGACGACGGCCTCGAGCAGGATGGTCCAGCGTTCGCGAGCACTTAGCTGTGCACGGCGTCGCGTTTGCCAAGGAAGAGAAGGGAGGCTAGCAGCGACGTCTGCGGCGCAGTAGCTAGCAACGTCGGCGGCTGTGAGCGGTGACGGCGTCGGCGGCGTCGGCGACGAGCGCGCAGCGGCGTCGACGGTGAGCGCGCAGCGGTGCCGACGCACGGCAGCGGGCGCCACCGCCTTCCTCATTGCTTCGTGCAGGCTCCGATTACCCTTTCACATTGCGAGATATATCCAATCAAATTCAACATATATCCACCGAAATCTGAATGCTTATGTATGCGAAAAAAAAGGAAAATTCAGGATACTATAATTGGGCCATTGATTATATATGTAACTCTAAAGTTGATTGGCGTTTGTAAAATGCTCCAAAATTAACGAAATGATTGACCTATTTTATAGTTTTTTTTGAACAATTTCCTCCATCTCGAGGAGAAGAACCCCTATCCGGGTATTACAATTTGGTTGCTCTCGTTGCATGGTGGGGGCATTGCACATGCTCGTTGATTGTGATAATTAAGATTAGCCGTGTTCTGTTGCGGATATTGTTTGGGCAGGAAGAAATATATTTTGATAATTATTAAATAACCACTCTACCGAATGTAGTCCGAGGTTGTTTATACATACGCAACTTGTAGACGTCGAAGAACAATTACAATCACAGATGAACACAATATGTAGCAGAGGGGTATTCTTTATTGCTTTTTAGATTTGTACATAATAGATGGATTCCTCTTCGGTTTATTCATGACGGCTAAGGTTTCGGCTGGTCCATCAAGTGGGCCTCACCCCTAGGCGCGCGCCAGGCCCAAGCCAACGACGGCCTGGGATGGGTTTCTCAACAATAATAACATCAACATGTGCCCTCTGAGTCGCACACGCAGGTGACTCGAGGCCAACTCAACCTTTTACCAGGAGGCCCAACTCTAGCCCTCTCCCCATCGGTGTCGTTGGCAGCATGGCCCCTTCTTCCTTCCTCTTCCTCATTTCCATTTCTCTCTCCTTCCTGAGTTGTGCGCTAGCTTGCCTTGCTCGTGAGACAAGTAGTTTCGACATGCGAGACGTACGAATCTAATGTGGTAAGGGACGGTTTTGGTTTGACACCTTAGGGGCAGCGAGTAATGACAACCCCCTCCTCATTAGCTTCCTACCTTCCGCACGTCACTGCTCGATGTTTGCCACTCTTGCTGCTTCCCAGCCTCCCGTGCCACTGTGGCAGCTCTGTGGCTTCATGGCGGCTAGGTAGGCGTGCTTGGGTGGCTCCTCATAGATGGCGTTGCATTTGTGTGGTCCTAGTGGCTGTGGCGGCTATGGTTTTCTCGCTGACATCCTAGTAGTATTTCCCTTCTAGCTAGTAGTGCAACTCTGAGATGAGGATGCTCAAGGCGAAAGCACTGACTGGCTTCTCTGCTTGGGACGGCGATGGCAACGCCACCCCTAGGCACTATTCACCTTCTTAGAGGCATCCCCATGGCATCCCTACCTCTAGAGACTCTTCGGGTTTCACCTAGGTCTAGATGTGTGGCGGGTGACCTAGGCGATTGTGTCATTACATCCTTGTTGAAGGCGACGCCCTGATTTTTCTCTCGTGTTGTTGGTTGGCCGTTGGCTATCATCAAGTCCTTGTATCGGTGGTTTGGAAACCGAGTCAGCGTTGCTAGAGTGGTGGTAGTCTTGGATGGGTTGGTTGCATCGTTGACCCGTTGATGTTGCATCATTGGATGGCCGATTGTGGTAGCTTGTGTTGTTTGCTCGTCGAATTGGCGGTGTGGTCGGTTTTAGGTCGAGTTAGTGGTGTTGAGCCGCATTGTGGCTTTAGTGCTTTGCACTGTGTTGTTTTTAATTTTTTTTTCTCTTAAGTGTATTGACAAAGTTTATACTATTTAGGGTTTAGGACACTTCGGACGCCTCTGAAGGGAGCATTTCCAGATGGGGTTCCATCCCGGGTTCGTTGTACGGCCGGCTCGACCGGACGCGTCCGACCAGGCAACGGATGCGTCCAGTGGATGTTGCACTGCCCAGATTCAACCTGACCAAACACGCCCGGTGGGCAGCGGACGAGTCCGGGGAGTTTATAGATCTGTTTCCTGTAGCATGATCTGAGCCGTTGATCTTTGAGAGCGTGTCCATTTGTGTGCCACATGTCCACTTCGAGTTGGGAGCTATATAAGGAGCTAAGGCTGACGGGATAAACTTGAGAGAGCTCATTTGCATCCACCCCTTGTGCCTTGTGTGTCTTGAGAGCTCCTCCCCATGGCCATGGCTAGGGTTTGAGTGAGAGAGTGTGGAGAAGAGAGGAAGAGTGAGGGTAGATGGTAGGAGAAGACTCCCCTCCCCTTGTCGGCATGTTTCCCCTCCGTTTCTCCGGTGTGTGGTGAGTCTCCCGGTCGTTCTCGAGTGCTCTTTGGGGTCTTCCTTTCGCCGGAGTTGAGACCTACACCGCCACGTTCTCGAGCTTCACCGGTGTTGTGCTTCACCATTAGGGATGAAAATGGTACGGATAATTTCCGACCGTCCGACCGACTAAGCCACAATAATATCCGAAAATATTAAGTAGGATAATATTATGGATATCCAAATCCGACTAGGCAGATACGGCATGGATACAAATAATATCCGATGGATATTATCCGAGCTTTTCTTGGATAATATCCGATGGATATTATCCGAATAGCTAAGTCCATCTATAAACTATCTCTGTTATATTTCTATATGATGAATGACTAACACATATAATAGCCAGATGTATGGCGCAATGGAGCTGATCCTATGGGTCCCCCGCCTCCCATGCTTTGTCCATCTTTAGTGGTGGCACCCTTGTCTCGTCCCGGGCTTCGTCTTGTCTGTGGCCTGCAAAGAGAAGCTTGTCTGTTGAGTATTGGGACACGTGTTCGTTTTGGTGTGCTAAGATGGGGGAGCAGTTTGCTTATAAGGAAAGGGATTTCTCTTTGACTAGTTGGAGCCAGCTTCGAGCCACCGTTGGGGGCGTCGCAGAGTGCGGCAGCCATCGCCAGCTGTCCAGGGGACAGGTGGCACGATGCGCTGGCCAAGGAGCCCACCCCCCCGGGGGAGATACGGTTGCCCTGGCCAAGCTCGGGAATGCCATCCGACGAGCTAGGCTGGTCTCTTGTACTGCCTCGAACGGCCTTTTGGACTCCTTCCCGCACGGTGGGCCGGTACGGATCCGGCCGAGGGCCCATCTCCAGGTGGGCCGCTTATTAATCACCGACAGTGCCCTTGCCTTGGTCGTGCGCCATCCGACAGAGAGGTCACATTTGAGGCCCTTGTGGACTTAACCGCTCAAGGCATGTGCCCCGTTACCGAACCGTCAGACGCCGTCGGATTGCGCTGATTTCTTCAGCCCAAGTTCCCCCCTCTATCTCTCTCTCTCTCTCTCTCTCTCACTCACTCTCGCCAACATGCCTCAGGTCTTGGTCACCTTTTTGGATATTTGTGGACTTTTGGTGGGATCTGGAGGTTTAGGTGGGAAGTTTCGTGTCGAGAAAAATATCTGGCTTTGAACTTGGTGGCTATGAAACCCCGGACAGCTGGAAAGTGACCACAGAACCTTCCGAGTCCTTTCGGTGGCTTAGGTATGAAGCAAACCCCCACGAACACCTGTCAACTCTTGAATCCTCTCGACTTGCTTAGAAGAGATAGGATCAACGGACTCAGAGGGCTCTATGGGACCTACTGCCAGAGAGATAATCTTTTGCCGATGAAGCTGGACCGGGCCGAAGGTGATGAAGCTAGATCGAGTCGAAGACGCACACAAAGAAAATAAAGAAACTATAAAACAAAGGTCCTTAGTCTTGGCGATCCATCGGAGCCCGGTTGTCATCAATTACTAAAACCAAACATGTCATGGGGCTTGAGCTTACACAGGTCCGGGTTAGCCTCCACCCCACCCCGCCCCAATTTACTTAATTTTATCCCAAAAATAACTTAACTATCCTCTTACTCATAGCCAATTTTTTTTTCGTCCCTAAAGGCCCAACTATCTTCTTTCTCAAGGCTAGGAGCGGATCCAAGAAAACATGTCGTCGAGTCATCAGGGTCATTATAACCCTAAATCACTAGTATATATACTACAGGTTTTAACTATATATTTTTAGCTTGAAACTACAGGTTTACATGTATATATACTAATAAGGTAGCAATAAACGATAAGTGTTTGTCTAAAAGGCACCAATGTCGCTTAACACTGGTCCTTATACTGTAGATCCGCCGTCTAGCATTCATTCTTCCCCACGGACCGGGTTGCGCCCCGATCGGATCGGTGCACCGGTCGGGGCGGGGAGGGGCGGTTTACAAAAAAACGACGGTAATGACCGGGGAGGGACGGGTCGAGGCCAAACCCGCCCCGCTGAGCTCTAAATGGGCAAGGGTTGCCCTCTTCCGATTATTTCTGCTGCGTCGGACACCTGGTTGCACTCCGTTTTAAAGTACAGTAGTACATTGGTTTGTTTATTACTTTATTTGCAGTCTTTTGGCTTTTATCGAATTAGACACCTGGTTGCCAAAAGTTCTTACAGATGAATCATCTTAAGGCTATAAATTTTATGACAATCCTAGTTTTTACTCGCTCCAATTTCAAATATCCCTGGTGCAGGGATCCAATACCAGGCTAGCTCCATGGGGGGGGGGGGGCAGAGAAAGTAGATGGGAGAAGAGCAAGGAGGAAGCCGCTACATGGACAGGAGAGAGCGACTGTGTGTGCGTGTGTGAGAGAGAGAGAGGGGGGCATTGTGTGTGTGTGAGAGAGAGGAGGGGCATGGAGAGGTCAAGAGGATGACAAACGAGTCCCTTCAAAAAAAATCCCGAAATAAAAAGATACAACTTCCTATTCCAGTCTAGATCAGCATCTTTGTAAGACGATGTTTAACCGGTCAAAAGAAGTCAATTTTATCAGATACTCTCTCCGTTCTAAAATAAATGTCGCTATTGACTTTTGAAACACATGTTTGACCATTTATCTTATTCAAAAAGTTATATAAATGTCAATTATTTTGTTGCGACTTGTTTTATCATTACTTGTATTTAAGTATTACTTATATTTTTACATATTTATACTAAATTTTTGAATAAGATGAATGGTCAAATGTACATTTCAAAAGTCAATAGTGATATTTATTTTGAGACGGAGTAGACCAATTTGACTAGAACGTGATTGTTCGAGAACCAAAGTGGCAGTTAGCTAAATGCAATATCCAAACATCTGAACATGTCAAATTTGGCATAAAATATTCCAGTAAACTCATATATTCATAGGATGAAAATGTCAACAGCGGCCCGCACCAATTCACATAGGATTGAATGATTGCATATGCCATCACATAACCGTTCAAAAGCAGAAGTTAACATCAAATAATTAGTACGTATGCCATCATATCACATTACAAAAAATGACTACTGCACCATCCAGTTAGTTGCATCCGATTGTCATCAATCATCGGTTTACCACAAATACATTCAAAATGCAGAAGTCACAGCAGCAACAATTACACCTCAATCCTCTATTAAAGAAAAAGATCTCTCATTGAACCTCAAAATAAGCTGAAATGGGTCGAAATTCAAGCCACTAGCTATCAGACTTCCAACGCCACGAAGGCAGAAATGGGGGCCCCAGGGGTTGTAGAAGTAATATAATTTAAGTCTCCTTACCTTCTGAGCTCCAACCAACACTACACAATGCCCTGCTGGCTCTTTCCCAAGCTTAATGAACTCATCTCTACTCGGTGGAATATAAAACTGATCTGGCATCAAATTGGGAAAATAATCCCCCAACATATATTCCAGCAAGTAAAGGATAACCATCTGCAAGAGCTGAACTGATTTCACCAAAGTCATCCTTAGAGATGATTGTCCGGTCAGAAATAGTATGGGAGTAATTATCGTTCTGCATAAAGGATTGTATCATATCATCATGTGCAAAAGTTATATGTATATTTAATGGGGTTCTCCAGTCAGAAAGAGTATGAAAATAATCATCATTTTGCATAAAGGATTCTACCATATCATCATGTGCAAACGTTATATATCATATATGTATATCTAACAAGTAACATTAGCTTACCAAATCCTTCACCCCGTCGATAGTCATGATCCCAATCATTTTTACAATGGACACGAAAGTGTACCCTTTGCGATGTTCTTTAAGTGGGTCATACTTCTTAAGAAGATCATCAACATCTATGAAAGGCCCATTCTGGAGGGCTAATGGCTCATCCAAAATCATCATCATCATTCTGTGTGTTATCTCCAATGCACAAACAAGAGAGGTGGCTGCGCAAGTACCTGAATGATAACAAAAAAAAATAATGTCACACAATTGAATTGTTGAAAGTTATGTGGTTTTGCAAGATTACCGAAACTAGAGTTAAAGAAAATGCAATACATGCATTGCGAAAAGTATTTCAACTCATAACGCCAAACGCCCACCATTAAACATAACTAAAGTCAGATTTACAGCTGAAACATTGCAAAGCTGCACAATCTAACGGCCTCTATGAGGTTGAATTCAACTGTCGTAGCTTCGATCTTTAGATGTCTCCTTGTTGCTGATTCGCGGAAAAGAAGGAAGGCCGCTCTTGACTCCTGAGTGAGATCATGAAAGGAGAGGAAGATAATTTCCTAAAAGCTTCCTCCTTTATTTCCAGAACTAGGGCATTTCTGTAGTTAGGATAGACTTTACATATAGAGGACCTTAAAGAGGTCAGACTCCTTGATCTATAAGAGATCGGAACTATTTACATATAGTTAATTCATAGCGTAACTGATTACAACTCAATGGCCTGCATTAGGCTGAGCATGGAACTTGGTTGTGCCAAGTACACCAGGCAACAGCGGCCTGTTCTGACATCTTCCCCTCCTGAAAACATCTCGTCCTCGAGCTGAAAATTAGGATACTGTTCTTCGAAAGCTGGAACATTTTCCCAAGTGACAGCAGAAAGTGTAGTGTCCTTTGAATTAACACCTGGCAACCTGTTTGCTGCAAACGAGCTTTCAAAGCTTTTATTGGTTTAGGCACCACTTGACCATGGTATGTTTCTAGGAAGACAGTGGATCCCAGCCATAAACTACCCAAAAAGGAGTTTCATTTGGTGAACTGTGGTAAGAAGTATAACCAACCCGAAGCCCACAATAATTCACTTCAAAAATATGTGAAGACCAGGTCACAATCTGACACAATAGAAGAAGGAATTCCATGTGCCAGGTAATGCCTTTTTTGCTGACGTGCCAAGTAATGCCAGGTCACAATCTGACCAGGTCACAATGTCACACAATACAAAAAGGCACGTGCCAAGTAATGCCTTTTTTGCTGACGTGGTTCGACTACATGGCATTCCTTCTTCTATTGTGTCAGATTGTGACCTGGTCTTCACATATTTTTGAAGTGAATTATTGTGGGCTTCGGGTTGGTTATACTTCTTACCACACCGCACAAACGCGCGGGCCACCTCGCTCGTTGATTATATATGTAATGTTGGAATAGAAGACACACACACACACATGATTTAACGTGGAAAAAAAACCTCCAATGTTGAGCCCAAAAAAACAGGGAAAACAATCATTATAATTGTGCAAGATGTACATAGTATAAGGGGGGTCTTTATATAGGTATGCCCAAGGATAAATTAGTAAAAACCAATATTTAGAGGCATATCCTAACATGTAACTCTAAAGTTGATTGACGTTTGTAAAATGCTCCAAAATTAACGAAATGATTGACCTATTTTATAATTTTTTTGAACAATTTCCCCCATCTCGGGGAGAAGAACCCCTATCCGGGTATTACAATTTGGTTGCTCTCGTTGCATGGTGGGGGCATTGCACATGCTCGTTGATTGCGAAATCTGATAATTAAAATTAGCCGTGTTCTGTTGCGGATATTATTTGGGCAGGAAGAAATATATTTTGATAATTATTAAAAAAACCACTCTACCGAATTTAGTCCTAGGTTGTTTATACGTACGCAACTCATAGACGTCGAAGAACAATTACAATCACAGTGAACACGGTATGTAGCAGAGGGGTATTCTTTATTGCTTTTTAGATTTGTACATAATAGATGGATTCCTCTTCGGTTTATTCATGACGGCTAAGGTTTCGGCTGGTCCATCAAGTGGGCCTCACCCCTAGGCGCGCGCCAGGCCCAAGCCAACGACGGCCTGGGATGGGTTTCTCAACAATAATAACATCAACATGTGCCCTCTGAGTCGCACACGCATGTGACTCGAGGCCAACTCAACCTTTTACCAGGAGCCCCGACTCTAGCCCTCTCCCCATCGTTGTCGCTGGCAGCATGACCCATTCTTCCTTCCTCTTCCTCCTTATTTTCATTTTCTCTCCTTCCTGAGTTGTGCGCTAGCTTGCCCTGCCCGTGTGACAAGTAGTTTCGACATGCGAGACGTCCGGATCTAATGTGGTAAGGGATGGTTTTGGTTTGACACCCTAGGGGCAGTGAGTAATGACAACTCCCTCCTCATTAGCTTCCTCCCTTCTGCGCGTCGCTACTTGATGTTTGCCAGTCTTGCTGCTTCCGAGCCTCCCGTGCCACTGTGGCAGCTCAATGGCTTCATGGCGGCTAGGTAGGTGTGCTTGGGTGGCTCCTCATCGATGGCGTTGCGTTGCGTGGTCCTGGTGGCTGTGGCGGTTATGGTTTTCTCGCTGACATCCTAGTAGTATTTCCCTTTAGTGCAACTCTGAGATGAGGATGCTCAAGGCGAAAGCGCTGACTGGCTTCTCTGCTTGGGACGGTGATGGCAACGCCACCGCTAGGCATTATTCACCTCCTTAGAGGCATCCCCATGGCATCCCTACCTCTGGAGGCTCTTCGGGTTTCACCTAGGTCTAGTTTTGTGGCGGGTGACCGAGGCGATTGTGTCATTACATCCTTGTTGAAGGCAGCGCGCTGATTTTTCTCTCGTGTTGTTGGTTGGCCGTTGGCTGTCATCACGTCCTTGTATCGATGATTTGGAAACCCAGTTAGCGTTGCTAGAGTGGTGGTAGTATTGGATGGGTTGGCTGCATCGTTGACCCGTTGATGTTGCATCATTGGGTGGCCAATTGTGGTCGCTTGTGTTGTTTGCTCGTCGAATTGGTGGTGTGGTCGGTTGTAGGTCTAGTTAGTGGTGTTGAGCTGCATTGTGGCTTTAGTGCTTTGCACTGTGTTGTTTTTTATTTTTCTATTTTTTCTCTCTTAAGTGTATTGACAAAGTTTATACGATTTGGTTAAAAAAGATAATGACATCAGTATTGCTCTTAGTAGTCCGAGGAGGGAAACTAGCTATTTCAGTCAAGCTCAGCAAAATTAGTCCAGAGCCAAGTGGATGGACTGTGAGCAGAGGTAAAAGAGTTTTTTTTCCTATGTCAATAAGATGGCAGAGATTACTAAAAAATAAAAAGAAACAAATCACCAAGTGATCTTCTAGCTTGAGAGCATTTTATTACCTAAACTAACTTTGTAGTATATCATCGATAATTTCTCAACAATGATCCGTACCATCGTTTTTTCAAGTCTATGATAAGTAACACTATTTCATACTCCGTAACATTGCAGTACTAATTAACTGTACGCCTGTATGTACGTACGTGCTAACATGCGTGTCCAGTTGCCAAAAAGGAATGAGTGATTGCTTATGCTTGGTTGAAATCATCAATGATTCATGTAACCACCCAAGCCTGTAGCAATGGATGCAGGTGTCGTGCCTTAGCTTTCAGGGTCAAAGAAAACACCTGCAAAAATTAATGAAAAAAAATGCGATGCTTCGTGAATGTGATCTATTCTATACTACCGGCAAGATAACCTTGTCTAGTCAGATCACACACTGTTCCTTGCGTGACATTACTAGGCACGACCTTGGATTAATAATTTACACCCAAACCCAAAGGTTCAGTGTCTGTCATTGCCTCTTTGTATCAGAATCTCTCGAGTCATGTCGATGATGGAGAAAACAATGCCATTAGCAGATAGTTAAGTTCGTTTCTCCTGGGAATCGGCAGCAATGTTCGTGTGAAGATCAGAGTTTGAATTGCGACATACAGATTCAGATGAATGTCTCGTAAATGGGGGAAGGCAGAGGAGATTGGCCTTGGTCGTTGTAACAAGCGCAACTGTAAACTAATAGTGTATGCTGATGCTGGATATATATGTACCTCGGTTGCATGCAAAACTTTAGGTTTTTTTATTAGCCAATTTATGCGAGGGACTGCATGCAGATCTACGTTTTTAAAACTTTGATTTATCTATCATAACAGTCAATCGTGTATCTTTACTATATAAAAAGACTCCTCTCATGACGAGTGATGAACCGATGATAGTATGTTGCTAAATCCATCCTTATCTATATTGGTGGAGACGTACGGCAACCAAAAACACTGCTCCACACTGTACCTGCCGCTTCCCTTTCGTTCCTGCTGTCCGATGCCGTCTCCACATTGGCCGCCCGTGCATCCACGTGGAGGCCTCCGACCGCTCCCGCGTGCATCCACGTACATATGACGAGGCAGTAGTTTGCAGGCTCGAGATCGGCTCGAAATACACTTGAGCTCGGGACTAGCCTTGAGAGTAGCTCGTTTAGGTTCCGAGCTCGATCCGATCTTGAGTAGCTCGTTGAGTACTGTTAAACTGATCTTTCGATAATTAGAATGAGGAGTACAGGGTACAATATATAGCCTGGTAGAGGGGACAGGCCAGGCGTAAATTAGGCAGACCATTAATGGCATTAATGCACGCGTAATCAGGGGGATTACGCGTGGCATATTCTGCGGCATATTCTAACACTCCCCCGCAGTCCGAACAACGGAAACCGTCGTTTGGACTGGTACAAGAAAGACGCAAGTACTAGCACGCATATTCTAACACGCAAGTACTAGCACTCCCCCGCAGTCGGAACGGTAGCAGCACGGACGTTCAGGCTGGACCGGAACTCGGTGAAGACCGAAGTAGGCAGCCCCTTGGTGAAGATGTCTGCGTACTGCGACGTCGTCGGGACGTGGAGAACGCGAACCTGGCCGAGAGCCACCCGCTCTCGGACGAAGTGCAGGTCGATCTCGACGTGCTTGGTGCGCTGATGCTGCACTGGGTTGCTGGAGAGGTAGACCGCGCTGACGTTATCACAATAGACGACGGTGGCTCGACGAAGGGGATGCTCTGATACCATATTGAGCTGCATGCCCTAACCAATTCATCCAAAAGCCTAAGCTGATGGGGGAAGGGAGGACAATTCACTTATACTTCAACACTCCTCGCACGTGGAAGCTCCCCCAGGCCTCAAACATGGAATAGAATGGGCGATTTATTTAATTGCGCCAGCCAGAACTCGAACTCGAGACCTCTGGCTCTAATACCATATTAAACTGATCTTTCGATAATTAGAATGAGGAGTACAGGGTACAATATATAGCCTGGTAGAGGGGACAGGCCAGGCGTAAATTAGGCAGACCATTAATGGCATTAATGCACGCGTAATCAGGGGGATTACGCGTGGCATATTCTGCGGCATATTCTAACA
>SPJY01031580.1:188569-263159 GCA_005191435.1 Raddia distichophylla
ACGCCCAGCCGGGCCATCAAGATGGCGCTCGATCCCGCCGCCGCCTGCGCCGGGAGAGAAGACGGCGCCACTGCGCCGGAAGGAGGAGAGGCCGAGGGCGGCGTGCCCAGCTGTCCCGCCGGCGGAAAACTTGATCCCGTCGCCGACTGCGCCGGGAGAGGAGACAACGCCGCCACGGCCGTAGGGAGGAAGGCCGAGGGCGGCGTGCCCAGCTGCGCCGGGGGGAAGGCCTGCGCCGGAGATGGGGGCGGCGAGTGCGCTCGAGCCGCCTGAGGTTGCGCCGGGGATGGGGATGATGATCCCCCTAGAGATGTCCCCGCCAAAACCTGCCGTGGCGAGGAGCGCCTGCGCGTCGACGGGGAGGGCGGCAAGCATGGCTGCCGCACGGGAGGCGGCGGCTTGTGCGGCGACGACTTGTGCGGCCGCGGCTTCGGCGAGTTGAACCGCGGAGGGGACGACCGTGCCGCCGCCATGCCCGGCGAGACTTGTCGTAGAGAGAAGGGGGATATCGGCGAGAGTCGACGTAGGTGGAAGAGAAACGTCGGCTTGCATCTCGCCAGAGGAGGCCACGGCGAGGTCGCCGGTGGAGGCCATGAGAATTAGGGTTTGCGGAATAGGGTGAGCAATGGCTCTGATACCATGTTAAACTGATCTTTCGATAATTAGAATGAGGAGTACAGGGTACAATATATAGCCTGGTAGAGGGGACAGGCCAGGCGTAAATTAGGCAGACCATTAATGGCATTAATGCACGCGTAATCAGGGGGATTACGCGTGGCATATTCTGCGGCATATTCTAACAAGTACAAGCTTTTGGTCCAGCCCTACATCCAGCTCATATGTGAAAAAGCGACCCGCTATTGGTCATCTCAGCTTGATGCCCGTTGACGCCGCTCGTCTCGCCGCTACTCACTGGCGACCGGCACCACCCTTTGCTAGTCGCACGCGGCGCTCGCCTCCTGGCGGGCCCTGCTCTCCCTCCTACCCACCACCATGGCCACCTTCGAGGAGCTTCTCGTCTCCTTCCTCTCCAGTGTGCTCCTCCTTCACCTTCTCCTCCGATGAACTCCTCCACTGTCCTCTCCTCCTCCCATCTTCGGGTTTAAGGATTTGGAATAAGGCAAGTGGGATTTGAGGAAGAAGATGGTGTCAATCCACCTCCGCGCGAGCTCTCCCAACCCTTATCTGACGAGCTCCACCCTTGATCCGATGAGGACAAAATGGGTGCTTGATAGATTTGTAGAAAGCGATGGATGGAAAAGAACCCTCGGTTTTCGCCATGAAAAATCTCACATGTATGTGCGAAACATTTGGATTTGCCTATTGAAGAATTCGTTTCTACCCCCTTGAAACATTTGTAATGAATGTTGAGAACATTTCTCATCTATGTATTGAAACATTTATTTTGTGCCGCCAAGCATAGGATGCTATCGGGAGGTTGGTATATATGTGTCACTTTTTTTTGAGAGCGTATATATGTGTCACTTGATTTGGGCGGTGGACGGCTCCGACAGTAAAAGCTAGAGCTCATGTCGACCCAGCTTTAAACGGATCATTTTTTAATAAATATTTATATTAATTAAGGAAAACCATTATATTTTACAAATATACATTGTAAATATTATATATCACAAGAAAACATGTAAGAAATGAATACATTTAGTTAATAAATTAGTAACCAAAATTAGGCCGCTACTACGTGAACTGAACCGGATCGGCCAGCCCAGATTTGGTTCGGTCCACTGAACTGGACCTGCTCGGTTTAGTATACAGAGCGAGCCGTCCTCCCATTTACCTGTGTAGTAGAGGCAGGGCCGCTGGGGATTCGCATCCAGCGAGAAGGGGGTACATAAATAAATACTCAAATCTCACCAAGTTTTCAATATCATCATCGCCATATCCAATGAATGAATGATTTTGTTCAAAAAAAATGAATGAATGATGGAAGTGACGGAGAAAGCTCTAGCCAGGGGAGAGGAATTGAATATAATAATGCAGGACGGCAAAGTACAAGAGAGGAGGTGAGGAGGCAACGAATGGACAAGCGAATCAGGCCATGCTAGTGTTGGCGTTGTGGGACGCAACCTGATTTTGATCCGATTCCGTGGGTTGCCTGTTTGCTTCACCTTCATGGCGTATCTGCTCTCAACTGTTGGCCAATCCTTGGGATTCTATCTCTCTCTCTCTTGTTACTCTCTTTATTGAATTGTACTCCACATACGTGGATGACTGTCACCAGTAGCTTAGCTGAGTGTAATCTACAGGCAATCAACCTCTGTTAATTATCCTGGTAGCCTGTACCCTCCCTCCTCAATCGGTATCACCTGTTCACTGTTGCAGAGTAGCAACGTTTACCAACGAACAACACACAGTGTCAGGCCCAAAAGGAACAAGAAGAGGGTGCACATCCCATCTGCATGCTGTACGTAAGAAGAGATCATGGGAAAGGAAAGACTAGAAAAAGTTCCGTCTGTCAAACAGGCAAGTTTCCTGAGCAAGCCACGGACACATTCACACAAGAATCACAGGAAAATCTCCCTCCCCCCAGAGCTATGCCAACTTTTGTACCGACCAAAGATACCGAGGCCTCTTTAATTCGAGGTTTTGATTTAGTTTTGATTGCAGTTGAAAAAGTTGAAAGACTTTAAAAAGATACATAAAAAAATAACAAAATTTTAAAAATATTTTTTAAAAAATTTCCACGAGCTCTCATAAAAATTATTACAAATGTTACATTGAATGGTCCGTAAAAAAAAAATTTGTAAACCTAGCTGGAACCAAACCAGAACCACGAATCAAAGAGGATATAAAACTGTTTAGCCTTAACCAGCATGCGGATAATCTTACCAACATATATCAGATGAGATGATTCTCAAATATTCTAACATACTACAGACAATAGATCTTAACCGATGGCAAAATCCATCACAGTTTGTAACTCCCATCAGACAACACAAGGTCTCACCGAATTGTCGTGCACATTTTTCACACTTCTAAGATTTCCCCCTTTCTTTCTCGCTATACAAAGGCATAATAAATTATTACTATTGTTATATAGCTTACAAGAAATTACATTAAAAGCTATCACCAGCTACAACATATGTAACCTACAACACTTTTCATGCCATTGCCAATGATAGACACTCGGCACTTGACAAGTCCAATCAGCTCTCTTGAATCTGAATAATTGGCAAATTGGACTAGACTTGTAGTAAAAGAGCAACAAGAAGGGCGCCGAAAGAAACAAGTAGACTAAGCTTCAGTCTGTTGTGATGGACACCTGCACAAGGAATTATCATTAATATGGCCATATCAAACTTTGAACACCCTTGGGATTCAGAGATCTCCCAGAGGGGAAAAAAGCATTAATATGTATTTGGGTTACCATTTTGTGCCGATGTTGCTGCAGGTCTCTCTGGAATATTAACAGCTGGATACAAAATAATCAAGTTACAAAGAGAACCAAAAATAAATAAAAGCAAAAAAAAATCATTCAAGCACCGCAAGAAGCTTGGGAAATAATGTAACTTTACAGGCATATTTAGGCATGTCCATGTCACAACTACTAGGCTGAACTGCTAGCAAAACAGCACTTTACAGATCAAGATGTACAAGAAATTTAACAACTACACAAGTTTTTTATATATAAAAAAGCAGAAACCTACCAAAAATATCAAAATAAATCAACATCAGCTGGCTCCTTCAGAAAAAAAAATGATGGCAACAAACTGAGCTGGCAGTACATGGAACTATTGTCTAAGTAGCTTTGTAGTCCAATATGGTCAACATCATTGATAAAACAACCAGAAAAGTGCAAGCATATATGTTAATAGAGCAGCTAAACAGGAATGCATGATTGGCACTGCAGGTAGGTAACATACATTTATTGCATGAGGAAGACGATGCTTGCAAAGAAGATGGCCATGGGGCCGCTATATTATCATTCAGATCACATGTGAAACTAATCCCAGAAGTGGGGTCAAATGATGCATCAGAGGGCATACTTGGAAGAAGGCATCCAGACTTTGCAACAAAAAAAAAACCTAATCAGCACCAGTGAATAATGCCATTTTGTTTTACATGTTACTAAATGTGAAATATAATGTAACTAGTAAGGTCTGAATATGATATCTTAACCAGTTAAACCAGTATAACAAAATTAAGTTGCCAACTAGGCAAAAATGTACATCTACAACCAGTTCTGCAAGATAAGGCACTTTCAGAATTGAATTGGTTTCTTCTTAGGACTATGAGCATAAGATATCAACTTCTGCATGCAGTTCCATCTCATAATGGTGGTGCATGGATTCCTAGATCACAGAATTCATGTTCCTCCTCTCCCATTAATCAAGGGTATACATTATGGCTTTAATTTGATTATTTCAGAACGGATTCCCAATATAGATGGGCCATAATATCTTTCCGCTTAATAGTTTATATCTATCTTTACTTTTCAAACAATTGCTACAGGCTTATCGATCAAATAGTTCTTGTCCGACTTCCACATCTATGAAAGCCAAATCATGGGTTAATGCCTTTAAACTTAAAGAACACATACTAGCACTTCTTATTAGAGCCCGTTTGTTTGATAGCACAAGTGCCACAACTTGGGCAATCACATGTTGCAGGGAAACACCATATTCAGTCTAAACTTAAGTGTTGACTAACATGTACGTATGATCAAAACATTACAAAATATTTTTTTTTGAGGATGTAATTTACCTTGAGATCCAACTGTTTGACAATTCAGTAGCGGTGCAATCAGTCAAATGCAGAAGTTGAAAAGAAAGGAACTCCATTAGTATAGTTGCTAAGAAATAAAATTAAAATATGATCCTAATGCATATGCAATTCAACATTCTTGGCAAACTTACCTTGAAGTGAAAAATCCTTCAGAGTTATTTGGCATGAGCTATAAACATTCATATTGACGTTCATCTTCTGCAACTTTGCACCAAGGAATGAGGCACAATCTAAAGCTTGCAAATTTGTTATGAAGCTTTGCTTTTGTAAGTGAGCTACATAACTGCCCATAGCCTTGCAACATGAGGTACTATTTTTTATTGTTCCACTGCACTCTTTCGCCACCTTGCTTGTGTCTGGAAAGCTTAGCGGACAAACTGGAGGGTTGACAAAAAAATAAATTCCTTAGAATCAATGATAATAAAACTATAACCATAGTCAGATATGAATATGTAAAAAATGAGAGCTGAAAAAAGCAAATACAAATATTCATGTGTTTCACCAGTTTTCGTTAAGGCCAAATCTAACAATAAGGTTGTAATCTGTCAAATGCATATTTATGACAGTTCCAATGAACCAAAGCTTTGCCTTTCCATCCTCTTACATTTGAGATCCATCACACCTAAATCCTTTAGTGGCAATGGGCCATACATATTGAGAACCTGACATTTGAAGTGAAAAATCAAGCTCCTATTGATTACCATGCAACTAACTTCAAACAGTCCCCAAGACATCCCCAATTTTATAGGGAACTAGCTTTGCTGTTAGGGCTAAGGCAAAAAGGGAATTTATTAGTGTTGATGGAACAGCTATTTTCTAGGCTAATTGGCTTTGTCACAATGTGTGTTTGAAGAAAATAAAGATATCTCCTTTATTCATGTAATCTACAGAGGAGAATACTGGTTGCAGTATTGAGCATTGCAACAAAAGGAGGATGAACAGGATGAGATTGTCCAGGCGTGTCATTTTTCAGAGGTTGTTGCCATGCAGCTCTTCTTTAATAAGAGGATTTCTCAGTTCTAATGTTACTGTTCTCCTTCTCATGTATTACCCTTTTATGTGTCAGCACTTTGCTAAGTTTGTTAAGCTTTATAATGTTTGTGCATGTCAGATATGTAGAGGCTGGAATATTTTCCATTATAAGAAAACTTCAAATAGTAGCAAGCGCTCCAAAGATCCCCATGGCAAAAAAAACTCAAATGTCAAATATCCAAAATATTTTGTGTCTTGCTTGAAAGTGTGACCATTACTTTCTGAGCAAATAAAGTATGATGCTTACAGCTAAATGATCTGTCTGCAGCATTTCCTTGCTTTCATAACCCAGAAAAAATTGTGCTACTCTGGAACTGTCTTTCGTGCTTGTACAGTGTGCTCTCTATTGCTAAACAAATGTGATCAATGATGTTCCTCTTAGTTTGGTCTTTGGATGTCAACATTGTTTTCGTACAGGTAAAACAACCTGTTCTGTTCACAGGATAATAATGTTAAACCAATACAATCTTACATGGATTTAGTTTTCTATGCTCTGTCCAAGAACTAAGTAAGAGTGGTGCTTTTAGTATTTCATGTGCAGAGAGATTAAATGAGAACTAAGCCATGAAATATTTAAAAGTTTTTTTCGAGGGTATACTTAATGTTGTGAGCAAAACTGATCAGAAGAATGTAGTCATTCTAAACGAATAAAAGGTAATAGCTGGTTATGCTAGCATTTTTAAACGAGCTGTTAGATAGGAAGTACCTCCATTAACATTGCAGTTAGATATCTGCCTCAGCATTTGCTTTGCAGATGATGGGTCGAGCCTACTGGATAGCCATCTCAGCACAACGTTCCTGCAACTATCAACTTTGGGGTTCCCAGTGTAGCTTGTCAATCCACTGTCCTTCGAAGAGATCTTCTGGGCAGCTTCGTTTATAGCATTCTGACATGTCTGACTGCAGCATTCGTTAACAGCATCCACCTTCCGACAAGCCTCAAGGAGCTTTGATGAGTCGATGATGCTCTCAAACACATCGACGGTGCTAACAGGGCACGATCCCTCTGTGACATTGGAGAGGTGAACCGAGCAGAGGCTGTGGAGATCATCACTGGCGCCTTGGCTCAATAACAGCTGCTGAACATCTGAGAGACAGTAGTTGGCAACGGTGGGATCCAACGCGAGGGACCCTGTCTGCTTGCTGGACTGTCCTATAAGGATGGTCAGAGTAGCCTGAAGCTGGGGGCAGCAAATCACATTTGCCAGGAATGGAGCGAACGATGCAAAGCAGTCGACGGCAGTGGTGGTCATCAATTTATTGACAGCGGTGAAGTTGAGTGAGCATTTGCCTACATTGACATTGAGGAATGAATTGTCACCGAGAAACTACTACGTTTGCATCTTGCTTCTCAATTCTCAGAAAATTGTGCATACATACAGCGTGCAAGAAGTGCCGGCCATAGCAGGGTACACAGCACAAACCTGACAACTTTGGCGTGGTGTTGTTGAAGAATGGCGCTAGAGGGGCGGGAGCAAGGAAGGGAACCAAGGGCTTGGGAGAGCCGCTCGGAGAGAGCTCCGGCATAAGACCACTGCTCGGCGAGATTTCCGGCATGAGACCGCCGCCGGTGCCGTCATTTTCCTCTACGCGGCCGATCCGGTGGAGCACCGGGTGGTTCTGAGCAAATGCGCGGCCTGAATCGCACAAGAGACCTGCACATTAACAAATTCAGAGCACAAGTCACTCGTCAAGGTCGTTTCTTGGTTGCAAGGGGCCGGAAGGTGAATTCGCCGGTGTTTGGTAAGCAAGAAAATTCAGGCAGCGCGGCTGCATGGCAGATCAGGATCAAGAAACCAGCGGAGAGAATGCAGGAGAATCCGGAAGGTAGAAGCAAGCATCCATGACCCGGCGGCGGGTACGGTGGTGAATTAATTGTGCTCCATCTCCACGGAGCAGCGAAATGGCCGGGAGAAGCAGGAGGGAGGAAGGCAGCGGACGAGGAAGAGAAGACTCACAGAGGAAGAAGAGGAGGGCGGCCGCCGCGGTTAGCCGGCCCATCCGGCGGCGGCGGCGGCGGCGGTTGCAGCGGAAGCGGCGGGGCAGCGAGGGAGCAAGGAGGAAGAGAGAATGCGCCGGGGGCTGCACGATGCAGCAGGAGGCGGGTGTGGAGTGAAAAGGAAAGCGGAGAAAGGGGACACCCAAATTGCTATGTTCACCCAGCCCTTCTTCCACCTTTCCAGTCGGCTGTCGCCTCTCCAAGCGGGTTTAAATCCTACTAGTATAAATAATGCATTTAAAGTTACCACTAAAATCTCTACCATACCATAAATTAGTAACATATATTCTATCTTCTTGTTAATTCTGAGTTAACTTTGTAAGTCAACAATCAATGCAATTGCTATAACCATAAAAATCTTGTGTCGTTTAATTCAAGACGTGGATGTCTAACGAAAGCTTTACCGCCATACTTTAGAGCTTTCCTACACGTAGAGTCATGAGTAAACAAAGTCCCCAGCCATGTCGCTTAGTTAATGGGCCTATCCGCCACATCAAACTCACTGACCAACCTTAGCCAAAGCATCCTCAAGGGCGAGGGGGAATCCAAATAGCTCTCGTCACTGGCTTGCCTAATGCCTACGTCCACTTTCTTTCTTAACCTCATTCACACTATCTATCAATTTCATCACCGTCGTTGAGAACTGTCCAATTCCTTACATATATATGACCTACATTTCTTCTAGCCTTTTCCACCTTTATCTATACAGAGGTTCACCATAAAGCGCCGCCACGGTGTTACCATCTTCTCCAGTGTTGGTAAGCTCTCACACCACTTTCGGCCATCTTCAGCCAAGTAGGCTTGTCCTTTAAATTCTTTGCATCATCGATTACCTCCAAGATTGTCATTCATCTTCGTCGTCGGTAGCAAGAGCTTCTAATTTTCCCACATCACCAACAATAAGAGCTGCCACCGATATCTCCTTTGTTTGCTCGCCTGCACATGGGAGTGCTCGAAGGTGTGGTGCTCATAACTATTTTATTTCGGTCATCTGATGCAACGTGGACATCGATAAGATGGTTTGTTAAGGATATAGATTTATCCACAATTCAATTAGGGTAATTTGATAACTTATTTTTATATCACATATGTTACCTGTGAAATTATTGAGCTAGAAAATGGATGCATATTGTATCATTTGTTTCATTTTGCTAAACAATATCGATTAAATGATGTATCAATAAGTTGGCTTGTGCAGTAAAGAACCCCTTTGCTCTATCTAAATCTAATTTGTATGGGGCAGACTTTGATGTTACAACTTTTGTTAATTCGTAGCCGAAGTCATATAACTTTCACATGGAGATGTATCACTAGCGATATGATCTCTTTTATTTTTTTAAAAGATGAAGTGCATGCCATGAAAACCAAAAAGAAAGTGGAAATGGCGCATGGGGGTACATTTGTGTGAGTAGACGTAGGGAAGGAGGTTTGGGGCCGGAGGGAATTGAATACCCACATTAATACCCCTTTCAATTCTCCCTGCCACTCTGTTCCCCACTCGCTGCCAAGTGGGCCCCTGGCCAGGGTCGCTGACAGAAAGGGCCCGCAGCGACCGGGGAAGAAGCGGGCGATTGCAATTAGAGACAAGTGGGCTAGGGTTTTGGCCGTAGCCATGGCCGCCGCCGCCGCCGGGGAGGCGAGTTCACTCAAGATCTGCGGCCTGCTGCCCTGGATGGACAAGGACTACCTCCGCGCCTGCTTCTCCCGCTCGCCCGAGGTACTTGTTCCATCCCCATTCCCCATTCGATTCCATTCACTGGGCTGAGGCTGAGGCTGAGGCTGAGGCTGAGCCGATCCGCGCCGCCCGCAGCTCGCGTCGCTGGTGGTCAAGGCGGAGGGTTTTGGCTTCCTCAACTTCACCGACCACGTCGCCGCCGACCAGATCCTCCGCAGCTACAACGGCCAGGACATGCCTAACTCCCGCTCGCATTTCGACCTCCGCTGGGTCGCTCCCCCTCCCCCTCCTCCTCCTCCTCCCCATGGCGACGGCGAGCGCACCTTGTACGCCGGGAATCTGGGCTTCGACGTCACAGAGTTCATGCTGCACCATGTCTTCAAGGCTCGCTATCCATCGGTGAAGGGCGCCAAGCTCGTCTGGGACCGGGATACTGCCCGCTCAAAGGGCTATGGCTTCGTTCTCTTTGGGGATTGCAATGAGTACACGCAGGCGCTCACCGAGATGAATGGCGCATTCTGCTCTACAAGGCCTATGCGTGTCGGCCCTGCTCTCAACAACAGAAGTATCCATACCATTCCCCTTCTCTACCCTAGAATTTAAGCATGTAATGCTGCTATATGTTCTCTTTTGCTTGCTACCAGGATGTTACTTCCGTGTGGTCAGCAACTCAGCATGTTTCTTGATTTTAGGCTGAATCCAATATTTTGACAGTATATAGCTTAACTATTTACCATGCTTAATATCTCTCAAAGCATTTACTAATCACCTTGCTGCTGTGTCGATGTTCTCTTCTCGATAGTATATATAGATGTCAAATGGCTAGTGTGTTGGGGTAGACATCCTATAATATTGTCGCATTGCATCATATTGATCCAGAAATTACCAAGTATATAGCTTCTAATCGCCATATCAGTTGTAGTATATATATACACTTTCTAGCAGTGTCCGCATCAATTGTTTCTAACCACGCATTCCATTTTTGCAGTTTTCTCATATGGTAAAGAAGGGATTCAATCTGACTGTGATCCATACAATTCAAAAGTGAGTGCATGGTTTTGCATTTTAAAAGAAGTCACATGTGAGAAACATTTAACCACAGGATGTGTTAATTGCTTGCAGCTATTTGTTGGTGGCCTTGATCCAAGTGTGACTGATGAGGATCTAATTGAAGCTTTCAGTCCATATGGAGAGGTTGTCAATGTCAAGTTAATAGTGGGGAAGAACTGTGGCTTCGTCACATATTCAAGCAGGTGTCTGTTTTTGTCTTCACAATATTTTTTTTTTCGGTACATTGCTATACCTGCCAACTAGCCAAATCAATGGTATGACAAATGATTCATTGTGATCTCAAGTGATATCATAAAAAACTTTGGGTTTAAAATATTTCACTACAGAAGGCACCTAACATATTTCATCACAGAAACCACTTGAAATTTTTTTCCTTTTTTTTTGACACACCACACACACGGGTCTGGTCAAAGACCAAGCCGGCTACAGTCGGTCAGTCAGGGATCAAGCCCACCAAACACCACAGTCACTCAGAGCCACACCACAGCCCAGTCTACATGAGACGCCGGTGGCGAGCCAACAGGTTCCTAGTGGTGGCAACGACGAACCGTGGTCGACGAGATCCAAGCAGCCCTGCTAAATTGGAGCAGCGACAATGACGAATCGTGGTAGGCGAGATCCAAGCGGGCCGCCCATGGGTGGCGAGATTTAAGCAGTCCAGCGACAACAACAGCACGCGTAGAGGCAGTGATGACAGCTGAGAGGCGATGGCTTGCGAGATGATGAAGTCGTGGACACCGGTGGCAAGACGATCGACGTCAATGACAGGACAACCGGAGAGGCGGCGGTGCTAACGTAGTTGGAGGCGGTGGTGTAGAAGAATATGGATTGGGTGGTGGTGCAGCGGTGCCTTATCTAGATCCAGCGATGGTGGGCGTAGAGGGCGACGTCGCCGGGGACGAGACGACGCCGACCAGAAAGTGAGGCCGACATCGCCGGGAACCAGACGGCAACGACCAAAAGTTGTGGGTGCAAGTGAGGCGGCGGCTAGAGAGGTTAAAGGAATCCTAACCGTGCTCTGATGCCATGTCACAATTAGCATTTGTATTCATCTGGGGCAAAAGGACTAGTATATATACAAAATACAAGAAAACCCTAATACAACAGGGAGATTCAGCCCACATACATATGGGAGATTCAGCCCACATACATATTTAACAATCTTTATTCTTTAGTTGATACATGCCATACTCCTAATGTAGCTACGTTGTTGGCAGGATTAGCCTGACTTGGGACTTGCTTTGTCTGTGCAGAGCATCTGCTCAGGAGGCCATAAGAATGCTAAATGGAAGTCAGTTGGGAGGCCTTACGATAAAGGTTTTATGGGGTCAGCGTCCTTCTAACAAGCAGGTAACTTCATTCTCTTGTTTGGCTTATACCCTATGGCAAATCATTTGAGTTTTATTCGTTGGCATCCATACTCAGAAATATGAGCAGGATCAGTGGAATGGTGGCCACAGTGGATAGCCCTAATTCTCTGGCACTGGGTTGTGGTTTGAGTCCTCGGGATTCTGGCAGCCTATAGTACAGGTAATTCCAAATTTTCATGAACATCCTGGAGAGCTGTACGCTTTAGATTCATCTTTTTTTTGTGGCATTTTATTTGCTTCCTTAAGACGTACGCACAATAAATGAATTAAACCTTTTTGCAGTTAGAACACCAGCTGATAGGAAGATCTCAGTTGCAAGGAGTAACAGGATTTTTGTATTATCGGCTCAAGATTCAGGAGGATTTTTGTAATAGCTGCCTGTATTGCAGTTTTTCTCTTTTTGTTGTGCGCCCAGGCCCAGCTGTGCCCTGCCACACAGGTTTCCTGGGACAAGAGTTTTGGTCCATCCGTCACAGAAATTCCCTGGGATGCCTGGAAGGACAGTTTTGGTGGACAGAGAGCGACACCTCCTTAACTTGTTGCCCGAGTTTTCTTTTGCTACGGCGTAACTAGCAGATTTGTAGAGAAGTCGTGGGTTGATGCAATCTTAAACTGGCTTTGTGGTTTTTACCACATGGAATGGAAGTGCCTGCGCTGCAGATGAAGCGCCGTGCCTAAGCAATGAGTTGTGATTGCTGTTGAGATGTCGTTGCTATCTTCGTGGCGTGGGGTCCGGGCCATGCCAATACGCCATGGTTTCACAAGTTGGCAAAGGTTGCCTCCCCATGTGCTCCGTGGGCCTCCAGTCCTCTCAGCTTGGTAACAGTTGACAATTAAGGATGGTAAAAAGTGTTAGTTGATACTATTGCCTTGGTGCTGATAGTGGCGGATGCTCACGTACGCCCGTGGTGGAGTTGAGTTGGGAAGGACCAACTGTTACACGTATTAGAGTCCATACAACTTTACGACCCATCTGGCCGCCAGCACCGGTGAGAACTGAGAAGACGGCCGGAGGGCAGAGCATGGACGTTCAGGGAGGCATTCGGCCAAGCCATGGCGGCGGCGGCTGTGGCGGTGGCGCCGCCGGACTATGGGATGCACCACCCCTAGCTCAGTCCTCGCGGGTTTGCCGGCCGTGCACAGCACCAAGGGCGCCATCAACTTCACTTCCTCGCCACGGACCCTGCGGCTGGAGCTGCGTAGGCCGTGCAGGTGGAGGACACAGAACAGCCTCCTTATCAGGGACCTCTGGGCCATTGCCACGCAGGCCTATGTGCCCCACGTCGTGTCCTTCCTCCTCAGCGACATTGGCGACGTCGACGGCAACATCGCAACCAGCGGCGAGACTGTACATGTTGCCGTCCCAGCACCAGCAAGCTCCAGTCATGGATCCCAGAAGGAGCCTAGGCCTCGCTCCATCTCTCATTCATGCACACTTCTCCGCTTACCTCCAACCACGTACGTTCATCTCATCAGGTAACTATATACTAAACAGCTAACAGTACCTTTTGATATTAATTGTTATTATCTGCCAAATTTGGATTACTTTGCACAAATGAAATGGTAATTTTTTGTCGTGTGAATTGCTATGATTGAAAACCTTCTTTTGTCTGATTTAGGGAAAGCGTGAAGGAGGGCGCTGCATCAGTGGAAGAGCACGCCCCAAGCAGGAGGAGGAAATATGATATCTGCCATCGAAGATGCTCTTCAGTTTGTACTGTATGTCTTTTAGTCTTATGTTGTGATTTAACACTAAGGACTATATAGTATATACAACATTAATTCAACAAATGACGGGTTCATAGATGACTATCATCGTTTGGTGTGCCAAGCAGAAATAGAGGTTGCTCATTGCTGATTCTGTGATAATTTTTGGGCTCTATTGGGATGGAGGAGAATTATCAGTACTGCAAGCTCAGTCATCTCTCACCTGCGTTACACGCTATATGGGACTGACTTCTTATCAGGCGACTGAGACTTATTTAGCTCTCAGTCGATTTTTTGAGCCGTTGATCAAACACCTCCATAAGGTACATAAAAGATCTAACGAATATCCACGTATGTGAGAAAATTGACTGAGAGATAAATAAGTCTCAGTCTCCTGATAATTAGCAAAGGTGATCATGTAAATATATAACGCTGATCAAATTAGCGCAGCTCCTCTGTCGTTTTCAAAGTATTCCAATAGTTCATGTCATTTTGGTGGTCGTTGACTAGTAGCAAATTTTATCGACTAGGCAGAATGGAGACATTTATATGCAAATATACTCAACGTGGGCCCCCCGTTGCATCATTATTATGCACTATGCGTTATTGAATAAAAAGACTTTCGAGTGCACGTACACACTGGAACAAGCAAAGTTTGATCGAGTATGAAGACAGGAAGTTGACAATGTTATTTTAAGGAAAAAATAACAATAAAAGCCATGCATTTTTTAAATGGGATAGACTATTTGGCAGGCGCCTGCAATTTTAACTTTTGTGCAGGCTCAAAAGTTCCACCATAATAATACGTTTTTTTCAGTAACTGAAAAGGTGGAAAAACAGTACAAATTTACTGAAACTTTTAACGCCGACACGATTTCGCAGTTTCATTTTGTGTGAGGTTGACATCCTGGAGTGCACGTACACACTGGAACAAGCAAAGTTTGATCGAGTATGAAGACAGGAAGTTGACAATGTTATTTTAAGGAAAAAAAATACCAACAAGAGCCATTCATTTTTTAAATTGCTATTGGACACTACACTATATGTTGTTGGTCCGAGACGACCTAGCTCTGCACCTCCTTCCTCAGCCCCGAATCCGATCCACCCTCCTCCTCACTTGACATGCTCCATGCGCTTCCCCACCGCCCTCCTGTCGTTGTGCCGGTACACTGTACACTATGTGTCGATCCATCCATCATAGCTACCCCATCACTGGTTTCATATAGGCCCTGTACATTTCAGCTTAACGTAGCGTAGCGTAGCGTTTCAACGGAATTTGAGAACATTTGAAAAGTGGTTTAAATTTTTAAAAAATAATTTAAAAATAGTTTTAGGATCTTTATGAGAATTACTAAAAACCTGAGAAAAATCATTCCAAATTATTATACCAAATAGGCTATATAGAAAAGATATTTTTTTGCTGAAACGCTACGCTACGCTAAGCTGAAATGCATAAGGCCGTCCGGTGGCACAGTGAACCCAGTTCCAACCTGAACCCGAGGCCTAACTAAGGGAGAGGGGGTGCTAGGTGATGTATGGATGATGCTAATGTATACGGGGATGCGGTTATGACATAAGCATGAAACTTTATAAAACCATCCGATGAAACTAAATGAAAACACACAAAAACCACGCAAAACTATGTGAAACTATCGGAGGCCCTCTTTGATAGCTTGTTTAGTTTTAATTTAGTTTTTGTTGGTAAAATTTGATCACCTTTAAAAGTGGTATGAATCAGGTAATAATACATTTCCAACGGGCGAGCGTTGGCTACCAACCCCCTAACTAATAAGCTAGGCTTTGGTCATCTTGTCCTTACTCCAATGGAATCCATCTAAGCATTTGATTCCCTCTAATAATCTATGATTGCTGGCTTCCAGCCATCAATTAAACAAGCTAGCTTTACAATGTGATGTGCTCGATCCGTTAGTTGTGTTGTATAATCTGATTGTAGCTCACCAGGCAGACTCACCGCCGTATCGCTATTCGCTAATCGCTAGAGTCGAAGAATTCAATGGATACTTCCGACATGTCCATGTTGGCAGCTGTTGCAGTGATCCTTGCTGCGGTTGTGGTGTCGCTCCCGGTGTTGCGCCACCGCCAGCAGCGGCGGCGGCGCCTCCCTCCCGGCTCCTTCGGGCTGCCGGTGGTCGGGCAGACGGTGAGCCTGCTGCGAGCCCTACGCGCCAACACCGCCGAGGACTGGCTCCGGCGGTGGTCCGCCGCCTACGGCCCCGTGTCGAGGCTCTCCCTCTTCGGCTGCCCCACCGCCTTCCTCGTCGGCGCCTCCCGCAACAAGCTATTCTTCTCCAGCGCCGCCCTCACGGCCAAGAACACCGCCTCCTTCAACCGCATCGTCGGCGGCCGGACCATCAGGGAGCTGGTCGGCGACGACCACCGCCGCGTCCGGGCCATGATGCTCCACTTCCTCAAGCTGGACGCCGTGAAGGGCTACGTCGCCTGCATGGACGCCGAGGTCCGGCGCCACCTCGGCGCCTGCTGGCGCGGCCGCGCCACCGTCGCGGTGATGCCGTCGATGAAGTCGCTGACGTTCGCCGTCATGTGCGCCGCCATCTTCCGGCTGGACGACGACGCCGTCCGGCGGGAGCTTTCGGCGGAGTTCCAGGTGTTGGTGCGGGGCATCTGGGCGATCCCGGTGAACCTGCCCTTCACCACCTTCGCCAGGTGCCTCTCCGCCAGCCGGCGCGGGCGGCGGATCGTCACCCAGATCATCGAGGAGAAGCGGCGCAGGCTGGAGCGCGCGGCGCCAGAGCGCTCGCCGGCCGACGACGTGGTGACCCACATGCTCTCGGAAGGCCTCCCCGAGGAGGAGATCATCGACAACGTCATGTTCCTGATGGTGGCGGCGCACGACACGACGGCCGTCCTCCTCACCTTCTTCATCCGCCACCTCGCCGGCAGCAAGGAGGCGTACGAGAGGGTGGCGGCGGAGCAGGAGGAGATCGCGAGGCGCAAGGGCGAAGGGGAGGCCCTGACATGGGAGGACCTCGGGAGGATGAGGTACACGTGGGCGGCGGCCATGGAGACGCTGCGGATGGTGCCGCCGCTGTTCAGCACGATGAGGAGGGCGGTGGAGGAGGTGGAGGTGGAGGGGTACCTCATACCGAGGGGGTGGCAGGTGATGTACGCCACCAACATGACGCACTGGGACCCGGCCGTCTTCCCCGACCCCGGCAGGTTCGAGCCGGCGAGGTTCGAGGGCGCGGCGGCGGCGGCGGCGATACCACCCTTCTGCTTCGTGCCGTTCGGCGGAGGCGCGCGCGTGTGCCCCGGGAACGAGTTCGCGAGGGTGGAGGCGCTGGTGGCCATGCACTACATCGTCACCGGCTTCACCTGGAAGCTCGCCGCCGGCTGTGACGGCAGCTTCTCCAGGTACCCGCTGCCGTTCCCGGCGCAGGGCCTCCCCATCCACATCCAACCTAGAACCTAGAACCTAGAACCGGCCACCTCCACCTGAACTGAATCAGAGTGTGAATATTCATCATGCTCTTGTATCACTCATCATCCATCCTGCAGTCTGCAGATAAGTGACAGCGAAGATAGTAATCTTAATGTTTTTGAACGATGGAATACACCTTACATATATAGCCGGTCACATGCCCAATCAACCATATGATTTATGAAACAGTATCAGTGGGATATGGCGTGATAGACGGCATGCATTGAGTGCTAAACAAAGAAAATAAAATCATAAAAAATATCGTCTAACATTCCCCCACAGTCAGAATGGTAACAAGTCGAACATTCTGGATCGAAAGTCGGTGAAGAGAAACATGGAAGACCCTTTATGAACATATCCGCATGTTGTGACGTACTGGTTGGAGCATATGAACAGCACCGGCTGTGACCTTTCCACTAAATTTCCACTATAAAATTAAGCAGAAAAGTAGTGTACATAAACTGAAAAAACAGTCATCTAAATGAAAAAATAATATAGACCAATTGAAAAAAATAGTTGTCCTTACAAAACTAAAAAAAAACAGGCGACTGCTATTTAGCAAAACCGATTTTATAATACGAGTACTAAATTGAAGTTAACGATGTTAGTGCATATGCTTACAGATTCCTTATTTAGCCCCTCTTTAACATTTTCTGGCCCCGCCACTGACTATGCAGGTGTAACATGTAATTGTACACGATACATACACTAGTCACCTGAATTTCACATAACATGATGCTTTCATAAACACAGCTCATACTACAGTGTTCAACTCTTTGCCATACATGAGTCCCAGAACTGAAGCATAGCATCATACAAACACTCTAGCTAATAGGATGGTATTGCACTGATACTCGCTTAGGAGGAAGCTTGCGTAGGATGAAAAGAACAAGAGCTGAAGGCAGTATCTCTGTCAACTGCAAATGGGAGTTAAATAAGAGATTGAAAGTGCTGGTACAGGAGGAGACTTATATCTACTATTTCTAGGAAGAACTGCTGCAACAGGAAAAAAATTTCGGAATCGGTGGTACTTACCATGTAATAGAAGAAATCTAGGATTGGATGATCCAAAACCTCCAAAGATACATCAGGGTCGAATGCAGACAATGCCACCTACCATCATGTACAAGCAAGGCACAGGAACAAAGTGAGAAACATTACAAGACCACAGCGCACATCCATAAATACGTGGAAATATAAGGGATGATGATGAAATTGATTTGTCGAACACAAACATAGTGGGTCTTATCACACAACAGTCCACAACAGCATCAGGTGCGGTAAACATTAGATTGATGCTTTTGGTGGCTTCATATCCGTACTAAACCATCCACACAGGTCTACATCAGAACTACTTTTAGACTAAGCAAAAAAATTAAGCGTGATTCCTGATGGCTATCAATGAGTCATGAAAAACCAAATGCTCACCACAATGCATCTTGTCAGGAAACAGGTGCAGCATATTGCACTCACAGTCCCAACCTGAAAAATTTTAAGAAATGTGACACATTAGAATCAAAATTCTGGAGTCCACAAAAGGCGTCATTGTTTTTTTACGCTGATGACCAAACAGCTCCAGCTTTTTTAGTAAGAACCCAAACCAGCTAACGACAACTGAATACTACAACGCAGGAATATCATAAACTAGAATCGCTATGCAGAAGGACAAGGCGACACAGGATTTTCCTACAGTTGCTGAACTCTGAACACCAAGTTGTGTACATTTTGCAAATGAATTGCATGCTAAGATGATACCATTTTCAAGCATTTCAAGTAAAAACTAGCATTTTTTTTAGATAATGGAATAATCCAACCTCTACATCCAATGATGTATACAGTACTTACAAACTAAAAAAGAACCAGCATTTGTTATAGGTAAACCTCTACCAAATGGGGTTGACAGATCCTAAGGTGTGCTTGTTCTACACAATAGGCTATTCATGTGCACATGAAAAGTAAATACTTTTGAATCTATTTATGAAGGGTCCAGTCACCTCATAAAGCTTCTTCCTTCGCCCCTTTGATTCAATGGGGAAGCGCCTCAGCAAGAAAAACAACCTACATAAAAACAACAACACGATTTACCAATAGAACATTGGGAGTACAATAACAAAAGATTGAACACTGAATTACCTTCCACCATATACTGAAAAGCCAAGAAGAGCCACAAAGGAGACGGCCACAACGAATATTTTGCTGACCAGCTCAACCAACGGATTATCATTTATTCCAAGGTATACCCAGATACAAACCTGTCCAGCTCACCAACAGAAGGTACCAATCATAGTTAAGAAAACAAGCTATGCACCAGACATTGAATACGACGGATGCACTAATCATAAAAGACTTCACATAGACATTGTTTTCATAGAAATCGGTCAAGCAACACAAACAGGATACCTGCATTACATATATGATGCTATTAACGGCTATGTATACAACCCTTAGCTTATCTGTTGGGAGACTCCTAGCCTGCCAAATACATATATTTTTTAATGCGTTAATCGGATCATTCATTGGATAAAGATGATAAATTAAGATGGAATATGCTGGGTAGTAAGCACCTGATGATATATTTCTGCCCAGAAAAGCACAAGCAAGGTGTAGGTCGAGAAAAACAACAGCCCGGGGAAGTCTAGCAACACTAACTTATATACCTGTTGGAACAAAAGGAGGAAGCCCCATTTAATTTTCATGGTTAGTACCACAAGAACCCCCGATCACTTTTGCTCAAGTAAAAGGTTCTTGAGTGGTGCCGTACAAGTCTCTTACTTTTGTTCGGAGAAGGAAGACAGAGGCGTGGAATCCAAACACAAGAGCACGAACTGCAGCGAAAGGTGTTGGGTACTACTCGGTTAGTACGTACATACAGACTCCATGGAATGGACTAGTTGCACATCGCAGCTGGAGAAAAGCAAGGAGAGATCAATACTGGGGGATGGGAACCCAGATGAAATTACCCCCATTAACAACGAAGTTCATGAGGTGGAACACCTTTTGCGTGGTCCAGCCGAATTCGGGCACTCGCCGCTGGATCCTGATCAGCTGAATCTGCAAGCAGCGACACAACCAAAGATGAAGGGAGGAACAATAATGCGCCAGATAGACTCAAATCAAATGCCGCGGCCTCATCGTCCATGGCAAAAGGGGGGAAAGATTTGGTTTTTACAGCTAATCGGCGCGAAGGCTAGTTCAGATCAAGCAGCAGCCATTGGGCAAGACATACATGTATCGGAGAGGGGAGGGGCGGTGAGGCTACCATTACGGTTTCGGTGAGGGAGTGGGAGAGGAGCTTACCAGCGCTATGGCGGAGACGAGCGCGTAGGCGGCGGAGAGGGAGAAGAAGGCGCCGTCCTGCCACGCCGGCGACTCATTGACGTCCTCCCACCAGCCCCGCAGCGCCGCCGCCGCCGCGTTGCTCGCCGGCGAGGAGGAGGAGGGCATGAGCTCCCGCATGTGCCTGCTTCTGCTTTCGTGACGGCTCTCTTCTCTTTGAGCTTTGGGTTTGTGTGCGCGAGGAAGAAGCAGCAACAGCGGAGGGAGAAGGAAAGAGAGATGATTTCTGTGGGTCCCATGTGTCAGTGTGGGGGCGGCGGATTTTGGGCGTGTGCGTTTGGGGCGGGGGAGCGTGGGGCCCGTGAACAGTGAGACGGGGGATTCTGTTCGGGCCGAGAGACGGACAGGTGGGGTCCACGTGGCGACCGCTCATACCAGCGTTCTCCTTTTCTTCTGCGGGCCCCATCTTTCATTGGATAATTTTTACAGCTAATATTGAATGAGTCGATGATGAGGTAATAAATGCCAGGTGACTGTCATCCAATCCGTAGTAACATTTCAGATTACGAGCGGCTTCTATCTAATATACTAATAATGGCGACGATGTTTATCTTGTTTGGGTATTGGGTACGGGAAACAATTTATTATGTGTACAACAAGTCACAATGGTCACCCCCCAAATGCACCTCTATTTCAAAATTTTTCAAATACAGCAGGAGGGAATTTGATGCATGTGAGAGGAAATTTGCACTGTAGCAATTACTGTAGCAGTTACTGTAGCGATAGAGGGAAATTTGAAGGCCCTGCTGGGGATGCTCTCAGTCTATCTACGCACAATGGTCAGGCGATTGGTTATACTTTGGCTCCTCTTTTAGCTGTGTTGCAACAATTTAAGTCTCTAGACAACTAGCATGATGAACCGCATATTTGAGCAGATAAATTTATTATTTTGCGACTAAAGTTGATAAGTATGTTATGGTTTAGACTACTGCTATTAGAGCATCCCCAGCAGGGCCTTTAAATTTCCCTCTGTCGCTACAGTAACTGCTACAGTAATCGCTACAGTGCAAATTCCCTCTCACATACATCAAATTCCCTCCTGCTGCATTTGAAAATTTTTGAAATAGAGGTGCATTTGGGGGGTGTGATGGGGATGCTCTTACAATCTATGGCAATACTCGTTAAAAAGGTCAAGCGGAAAGATATGCAAACCATATTTAAAATCTACATGCACCATTATTATAATCTTGCATACTTGCATTGTCATATTTGGCCTATAGTTAATTTAGGTACAATCTATTCGATTTAACTGACCGATCTACACTTTCGATGGAGTACATTTTCTTTCACATTCAACTAAAATCATAATTAAGATCTACATTATTATAATCTCACGTACTTGCATAGCTAGAAAATTATTAATTTGTAGCTAGAGCTAAAAACATATTTAATTCTTTTGATTAACATGAGAATATATCCCTTTATATCGTGGCGTCTATGTCTCGCTTAAGCATAGGAAAAAAATAAAAATGAGAAAGAAATAGATTAATCTTTTGTATTGGCTTATACTTTACAGTTTGAAAAGTGTGCATTTTTTTCTTTTATGTTGCTTTTCCTTAGTTAGGTAGTTAGGGCACATCTTCTTCATGTGCTCTCATCTCATCTCATCGGTGACTTTTATTTTTTTTTTTCCCGAGATGTCTACTTTCTTGGCTTCTACTCTTTTGAGCGAATCTTTCTAAAGTGCACTTGCGTGAACCCTTTTTTTTTTGCACAGCTTTTATGTATATAACATGTATGTAACATAAGTGGGATTGTGCTTAAGCTGACGGATGTTAAGCCAACTTGATGTCAAGGGAAAGCAAGTTGCACCCATCTCTTTGGAGATGAGAAAGTGTGTTCATAACCCTAGATGTAGTACCTCCGACGGTAGAAGTTCTTCTCCGTAGAGCTAGCTTCACCTTGGAGTAGCATCAAGCCTTGATTTTCCTCTACATATCCTAACCTTAGAGCAACTGAACCTGATTTATCTATATGTGCCATTGTCGACAGCATTGGAAGTATTTGTATTTAGTGGCGTCATATTCTTGTCGGTCGGTGGGTTGCTCGCCACGGGGCATTTGGCCTTGAGTGATGTATGAAAGGTCGCGCTGCCTAAAAGATTTTGCATTTGTGCCTGCCAGATTGTGTGCACTCTTGCATGCTTCTTGCATCTAGGGATAAAATAAAAAAGATCTATGCGGCTTAGATTAAAAAAATATTAGAAATTCAGATTAAATAATAAAGTTGATATAATATATTAGAGATAAACTCTAAATTCGATCTGATATATTAGAGGTAGATTATGAGTTATAAATAAACTTTATATGCCGAAACAAATCTAGCCGCGAAAACACGCGGACCACCTCGCTTGTTTGTAGTATTTAGCATGAAATGTGATGCCTCTGTCATGCGGAGAGCGAACGTGGTGGTCCATTGGAGCAAAGCTTCATAACAAATTTGCAAGCTTTAGATTGTGCCTCATTCCTTGGTGCAAAGTTGCAGAAGATGAACGTCAATATGAATGTTTATAGCTCATGCCAAATAACTCTGAAGGATTTTTCACTTCAAGGTAAGTTTGCCAAGAATGTTGAATTGCATATGCATTAGGATCATATTTTAATTTTATACGAAGTTATTACGGAAGCAACATGGCTCACAATATGGTCAACGGGACTTGCCTTGGTCGGACGACGGGTAGGAACAACCAGCAACGTCGGACGGGTCTACAACACCTTGGCCTCCTACTCGAGCACGAACCAAACATACAAACGAAAATAACAGTACATCAGGCACAAAATGTTTTCATGCATTTTATTTGAAGGAAAGGATGTTAACTTATTTCGTACATGCACATGAAATAATGGAACCTAATTATTTATCAAAAATGCATTGGTTACAAGGGTGCAAAATTAACTTAGTGTTTCCATAAACTCCATCTTGCTGCAAGGTAATTTTGAGAATTTTTACAGAATTTTGGGATGGCATTTGATAAACTCTGCAAAATCTTTTGTAATAGAATCTTTTACATTCGCTTTTAGAAATAAAAAGAACCAATCCGGCTAAGCCGGTCGGCCCAGAACAGGGCGAGGCCCACGGCCCAAGCCGAACCGGGGCTCCTCCCTGTCCCCCTCCCCGTCGTCTTCAACCTTGGGCCGAGACGGCCTCGAGCGACGGGAAGGGCGAAGCCGGCCACCGGCGGCCGATTCCGCGTGGGACGAGGAAGAGGGAACGACGGCGATGCCAATGACGGTCTCGGCGGCGGCTGAGACTCACCCCCGAGGCTGCGCGACGCAGAGACGCGGCGGCGAACAGGGGATCCAGGCGGCGGCGCGCTCCTCGGCTCGGCGACGCTCCGGGGCTTCTGACAGAGGGGAAGTGATGGTGAGAGAGGGACGAGGGGTTACCCCGGGAAGCCAAGAGGAGCTTACCGAGGAGAAGGCAAGGCATGGCACGGCGCTAGGCAAGGGAAAATGGGGGCACAGGGCGGCGTCTTATAGGCGAGGGTGGCTCGGCGGGAACGGCTCGGTCTTTAATGGCGCCGGTGAGCACAGCGCGCGGGGAGACACCGATAGACCTTCGCTATTGCTCAACAGCGGCGGCGAAACGATGGCGCGGCCAGGGCGGCACTGGCGGCGAGGGCGATGGCGCAGCAGAGCATGGTCAAGGTGCGATCTTCGGGGTGGCAACGCGCCGGGCGCTCGCCAGCGGCGCAGACGAGAACGGGCGACGGAGTAAAGAGCACGGCGACGCCGGTACGGAGCGATTTAATGCGGGGCAATGGGCCGACGCTCGCGGGCGGCAAGGAATGACGGCAAGGCAAGCGCGGGTCCGAACGCAGGCGGAGGCGACGGGCGCGGTGGTCCTGCCGAGCGCGGAGACGGCGACGCGCGGAGGGAGAAGGAGCGGGGAAGAGCAACGGGAAGAGCGGGAGCGAACCGAGAGCAGAGACGCGCTCGCGAGGAGAGGGGAAAAACGACGGGGAAGAGAGAGACCTGACCGGTGGGGTCTGCTAGTCAGTGAGGGTGAGAGAGGAAACAGGGCGCGGGCCCACCGGTCAGCGAGGGGGCGCGGCTAGCGCGAGCTGGGCCGGGGAGATGGGCCGCGCGGGAAGGCAGAGGCTGGAGAAGAGCTGGGCCGGGAGGAACTCGACCCGAGAGGAGAAGAGATTTTTATTTTCAAATATTGTTTTTCTCTTTTCTTCTTTCAAAAGTTTAACAAAATTTATTTAAAAAGCTTTTAAACAACTGACACCCAAGACATTTCAAAAATATTACATGCGATGATGATGCCATGATGTTTTTCAACACTCAAGTAGCTTTTAATATTTCCAATATGCATTTTAATGAAATTATTAACGTGCCAATTTGGTTTTGAAAATTTGGGATGTTACATAAGGGCTGCCTCGGTGGTGCGAGCAGGGGTAGCAACAATGGTGGCATTGGCCACGGATGCCTCGGCGATGAGCAGCAGCGAAGGAGCTGTGGGGGTGACAGAGGGGCAGCTCGCCGGCGGTGGCTCCACGGCGGTGTATGGGGCTCCGTTTAGGGGCAGCAGTGCCGGTGGCGGAGGGGCAGTCGCCGAGGGTGGCAGGGGCGGCGCCGATGTGGGCGAGGGGGAGCTCGTCGGCGACGGCTCCGGTGGTGGAAGGGCAGTAGCCGTCGGCGGCGGCGCCGGCGTTGGCGAGGGGCAGCTCGCCGGCGGTGGCTCCATGGCGGTGAGGGCTGCGCCGCCGGAAGTGGCAGCCGCCGTTAAACCCTAAGGAGGAGGAGGACGCGGGGGGAGAGGGAGTCACAGGGGGAAGAAGCTGCGGTGTTGGCAGATTACAAGCAACGGGACACGCGTCGCGCATCGGGTCGGGTCCGCACGAGCCGAACGCTGCGGACGGTGCGCAGAGAATTTTTTTCCCAGAGCATGCCCAGGTGACTCCGTATCAACCGGCTGGTAAACTACTGTGCAAGCTGAAAATTCAAATGTGAGGCAGACAACAGTGCACAAATGGCTTGGGCGGGAAGAAAATCAACGTATGCACAATAGTTTGCAGGTTGAGCTAGCGATGCTCTCACCTTTCAACTTGTTGGCTTCTTAATTTTGCTGCCCTCCATGGATACTGATGGCTGACGAGTACGACAATGTCAATGTCAATGAGATGCATGCATGCCTTCGTTCTGCCCAAGGTAAACTGCTTTTATTTAACTATATACATACCACATGTAGGTCAAGTGTCAATGGTTGTCACTTGAAAAAGTCAACTCTGAATGGCTATATATGTACGTACTACCATAGCAATCGAAACCGGACCGATGATCGAAGGTTTGATTGAACATATACATTCACATATGATCATGTTGCACCCTTGAAGCCTTTAGACAAAATTAAACTCATGTGATGTATGTAGCAATAAGAAGTCATAAATAAATGCATCACATAACTACAAGCCTACAACTAGTCCTTGAAGTTCCATTTTGAAAGCTAATAGCACCGCAATAAAAAGATGTAACCAAATAGAACAAAGAACTGAAGAAGGCCGTCCACATATGACAAATCTATGCGGGAAGACATGAAGTGAACCGAAGAACCTTACTAGGATGTTTTCTTGATGCGCTCATGCCGCAGTGCTGGGTGAACTCGATCGTCTCTATGCATGACACGAGCACTGACGCCTCGACCACAGGCCACCCGCTACCTCGCCCACACGACACGTCGACACGACACAATACTCGGTCAGGAGCGGTTAATTAAGGTATCAATTATTACCCCTTAATTTCCTTTCTAACGACAATCCTAAAAAATGAAGGCATGCATTATTTGTCTTTGAAAAAGACCGCTTAGTTCTCTTGGAGCTGACCGGTTCGCTGGTTTCTCAAAAAAGCCGGTCAGTTCGATCAGTTTTTTCTAGTCCACCTGCATGCATAAATAGTCTTTGAAGCAAACAAGCCGGTTAATGGTCCGGTTTTGGTTTTTCTCTGGTCCAACCAGTAGTTCGATTTCGTTTTTATAACTATGCTATGTATAGGTAGGTAGATATAGAAACCTGAAGAGGAAATAGTTGAAACCAATAATTTAATTTTTCTTCTATTATAATTTTATTTGTTGTATATTTAATTTTATTAGTTATTGCACCCGTTGGACGATAGCTATCACCTAACCATCATGCGATACGTGCTAACATGGCACCAGGTGTCGTCCGTGCCCAATGGTGAGGCGATTGGTTATACTTTGGCTCCTCCTCTTTTAGCTGCATTGCAATAGTTTGAGTCCGAGTTCAGCGTGACTGTACTTTCTAGATAACTAGCATGATGACCTTCACGGGTAGATTTGTTATTTTGCGACTAAAGTTGGTATAGTATGTTATGGTTTAGACTTATACCATTACAATCTATGGTAATATTCATTAAAAAGATTTAGAGGAAAGATATGCAAACCATATTTAAGATCTACATGCACCATTATTATAATCTCGCATACTTGCATTGCTATATTTGGTCTATAATTAATTTAGGTAGAATATATTCGATTTAACTAAAAGCATACTTAAGAGACCTATATATGCTTTCGATGGAGTACATTTTCTTTCACATTCAACTAAAATCATAATTAAGATCTACACTATTATAATCCCACGTAAATGCATAGCTAGAAAATTATTAATTTGTAGTTAGTGCTAAAAACATTTTTTTTATTAACATGAGAATTCTTGCCCTTTATATCGTGGTTTCTATGTCTCGTTCAAGCACAGGAAAAAAAATCAAAAATGAGAAAGAAGTAGATCAATCTTTTGTATTACCTTGAACTTTATAGTTTGGAACGCGTGCATCTTTTTCCTTTTATGATGCTTTTCCTTGGTTAGATAGTCAGGGCATATCTTCTCTATATTCTCTCATCGACCGCTTTTTCCCCCGAGTTGTCTACTTTCTTGGCTTCTACTCTTTCGAGCGTTTCTATCTTTAGTGCATACACATGAACATTTTTTTCACAGTTTTATGTATATAACATGCATGTAACGTCGTAAGTGGGGTTGTGTGGGATTATTGGCCAGTGCTTGAGCTGGCAGATGTAAGCCACTTCATGTCAAGGGAAAGCAAGTTGCACCCGTCTCTTTGGAGATGAGAAAGTGTGGCCATAACCCTAGATAACGGTAGAAAAATTGTCCTATATATCCTTCTCCATAGAGCCAGCTTCACCTTGGAGTAGCACCAAGGCCTAATTTTCCTCTACATATCCTCACCTTGGAGCAGCTGAACCTGATTTAACTATATGTGCCATTGTCGAAAGCATTGAAAGTATTTATGTTTAGTGGTGTCAGATTCATGTTGCTCACCACGGGACATTTGTCCTTGAGTGATGTATCAAAGGTCATGCTGCCTAAAAGTTTTTGCATTGTGCCTGCCAGATTGTGTGCACTCTTGCATGTTTCTTGCACCAATGGTCTTGCCATAAATGCAAAAAGTGTTTTAAAGCTACCAACAATCCGATGCAGCCGGCAATAGCAAGGATGGCACAATTAATCACGTGTCTCTTAGTTTGTTGCAAATTAGATAATTAGTTTATTACCAACAAATAGGGAATTCTCGATGGTAAGCTCTAATGTATTTAATTTTATATCTAAACTCGTTAGATCCGCACCATTGGCTGACATATTATAATCACTGGTATAGATGCTTATCTTTTTATCCAATTATTAACGCAAAGGTTTTTAGTATTTTAGAGTGAAATGTGATGCCTTTGTCTAGCTATGAGCGGACGTGGTTGTTCCATTGGACCCTATTTAACATATTTTATCTATGTAGTTGATATGGATTTTTTTTATTATTTTATTTTTAAAATAGTTTCTTGTTGACATTGCCTATTTCTTATATTATTTTTTATTTTGAAATTTTGTTTTATTCTTGTTTCTTATTGTAGTAGATATGAATCATTTATTCAATCTAAGCCATGAAATAAATTGCAACATGTTCTCTCCAGCTTAACATGTCTAGCTTTATCTTTTATGAATTCAAAATGTTCCTAAGGTGGCCTGAAGAGCCGAATCCTGTTCATTTGAGCACAACCCATATTTTCTCAAAGTTACTAGCTCAATTGCTCAAACTAAATTTTTTTTGAGGAGTATTGCAGGGATCCGGCGATTCGTTATAACACCCTCAAAAGATTATTATTGTCCCGTGGAGATTTGAACCCGTGTCACAATCAATCACCTTACCACCTGCCCTACGATGAAGACAAGCCTGGAGAAAGAAAGGCCCATCCCATATGAGCTAAATGTAATGTAAACCTAACTTGGCATCTTATTTGTGAGCACTCAATCACTGAAATGGTGTGTAACGTTGAAAAGGCTAAATTGGAAGGGTTAGCTGACAGACAGGCCAGGGCAGCTGAAGCTGAAGCTGAAATTAAAACTATAACATTGTACATGAACTCTTTGAAAACATAGCGTTGTACATGAATATGAATATGAATATGAATATGGTGACAGAGGCAGTCAGTTTTATTCGAGGCATTTGATTGGAACCAAAAAGAAGAAGAAGAAGAAAGTTGGAGAGAGAGAGAGAGAGAGCGAGAAAACAATCTGAGCAAGCAAGCGCAGGGAGGTGGAGGTGGCTAGACAAGAAGCGGAGCAGGAGGCTTGCCGCGGCCCATGGTGAAGCCGCGCGTGCCGTCGGGCATCCTGGGGATTTGCCTGGGGCTGGAGGGGCAGCACTTGCTGTGCCTGGGGCTGGCGGGGCAGCACTTGTGCCTGGGGCTGCACGCCTCCAAGTGCCCCGCCACGCCCGCCGGCGCCGACTGCGGGCTGTGCGGCGGCGCCGCCGCCTTCCCCCCGCGCCCTCGAGCCCACCCACCTTTCTTGCTCCCGCTCTGCTGGTCGGCCTCCGCCGCCTGCAAGTTGCCATTAATTTGCCATGCATCATGCGCCATCACATTCACATTCCCTAATTAACTTGTGGGCGATATCGATCATCAGAGTTCGTTGAGGCTTACGTACGTGAGCTTCCGGCGAGAAGTCCGCCGTCGGCGAGTCGGCTGACATCTGGGAGTGCGGCGACTGGTCGTCGTCGGAGACGCCCAAGTGGTCGAAATCAGGCCGCTTCAGCCTCATCACCGACTTGGGCTGTCACAATCATTGACAAGAACATTATCATCAGTATATGTGCGTGCATGGCTATTGCCTATGCGATTTGCGATTTGCGATTTGCGATTTGCAAGCTGAGCTTCTTTGATTTGTCTTACGGAGCGCCTGAGCACTGTGCGGACACGGAGGCCTTTCCTCCAGTTCCGTTCATCGTTCAGCTTCTCGACCTACATATTTACAATGCATCAGCGCAACTGCTACATATATATGCAGCACCCAACACAAGTAGTAACATCAGAGCTACTCACTGCTTTCTCAGCTTGCTGCGATACCTCGAACTCCACCAGTGCATGCATCTTTTACAACATCCCAAGTTAAAAAGAAAAGAAAAAAAAAACGGGTCTCAGATATATATATTTTTTGATACATCCAATGATCCAAATCGCACGTAAAAATCTCATTTTTTTTAAGCATGAGGGGAAATGGTGCAGCTCTGAATCTTATCTAGTCTAGTAAAAAAAATTGAGCTGCAGAGCGTGTGAACCTGTGAAGCACACACCTTGTTGCTCACTAGCGTGTCTGGCTTGCAGGCCCTTGCCGAGCTAGGCTCCTGAGGGTGGCAAATCTTGATGTTCTTCACACTGTACACAAAAAACCGTTAAATCTGACGATTGTACATTGCAATCTTCAGAGTTGAGGAGTTTCGTCCTGTCTTGTCTCACCTTCCAACAACACCGAAGATCTTCTCGAGGCTGTTCCTTGATGAGTCCTCCGGCAAATTCTCCACTATGATCATCCGAGCCTGCGTAATTAAACAAAGGAGCAAAAAAATCAGTTGTGTATTGGGCGCCCGCGAAGAACACTGATATGAAGCGGGGATGGAATCGGATGGACACGAAGATGAACAGTGACCTGAAGTTCCTCCTTGTGTTTCTCAGTGAAGGGCTGCCGGCGCCGGACTTTCTTGCCGTCGTCACTGACAATCTGCAGCCATTAGAAAAGGGAAATTAAGGAGAGGGTTTCATGATCCCATAGGCCGCCGATGCTCCATCTACCAGCTTGATCAACTAGCAATGGTATGAGCGATGAGCAGCTTACAAGCTTTGTGGATGTGCGAAGAGCCTTGACCAGCATTTGGTTGGTTGCCCCAAGAGACTTGATTTTCTTCCAGGATGCAATGACCGATAAGGGAACTGGCCAAACATTGGGGGTTAGAAAGTGTTACTACTACTTCCATACTAGGAGAGGAGAATCATTTATTTATTCTTATGAAAAAAGGAACATCTTATTTTACTATTTGATAAGTACTCTGCACAAACAAATACTATGTACTTTTGAGGTACAAACAAGTACAACAACAGCTCTAAATATATACTTGTTTCGTTGAAAAAAAAACTACATTTTATTTTTACGAACTCTGGTCAAGTAAATATGGCATTTTGAGGTACAGCAACAGCTCTGAATGTACCAGCGTATATATGTGTTTTTGTCGCTGAGTGGCACTTACCATAACCTTCAGAATCTTTGTTCATGATCTTGAGCAAGAATTCGTTGGCCACCAGATTAATGTCGCTGAATTGGTACTCAACCTATCAAAAATCAGCTTCAGAAAGAAGAGGAGGAGGCAGACGCAAGAAGGAGCGACGAGGAGAGTGGCGTTGGGAGCGAGACCTGCTTGACGATCTTGTGTGCGATGTCGGCGGGCCCGGACCCCTTGGGCTGGGCGCTGTTGCTGGCGGCGGCGGCGCCGGCGGCGAACTTGGCGTGCGCGAAGTCGGGCATGAAGAAGACGGGCTCGTGGTCGTGGAAGAAGCTCCAGTCGGGGCCGAGGCCGGCCTGCATCTGCAGGAAGGGCGAGTAGTAGCCGGCGGCGGTGGGCGACATGGGCACGAACTCCGGGGCGTGCACGTTGAACTTGAACGGCGTCGCCTTGGCGGATGAGTCGCTGCTGCTGTCCTGCGCCATGACGGGAGGGGATCAGGGGAGGGGAGGCGATTAACCAAGGAATGGATGGATGGGGATTGGTTTTATAGCAAGGAATCAAGGCATGATCGAATGCATGGCATGGGCTTAATTGGGTTTGTGAGCGGAGAGCGTTTGTCTCCCGCGCTTGCGCTTGCATCCGCATCACCGCTCGCTTGGCGCTTGCACGAGGGACTCTGCTTACATCCAGGGGAGCCCAATCACCCATGCACACTGCGACCAATATTAACCTTAGTTTCTACAAGGTTCAACCCTGCCATGCCACTCAGCTGCAGTTTAATTAATCACTACAACGTTCAATGAATCCTTCATCCACAAACAAGAGAATGCAGTGCTTGCCGTAGGAACATCTAAACATGATGGATAACTAGGAGGTGTTTCCATCTTTCCATCCATCACCCGCAAAAGACCATGCATGCATGAGCACTCTTTATGTTTTGTGGAAACTCTAGCTTTTCAGTATCTAAAACTCTTATGTTTTATTAACCATGTATTCATCCGGTGCTGGTTTGAAATCAAGTCATCACCAATAACGCCCCAAGTTAGATCGGTCCTATCAACTGTTCGCACCATCTTTTCAAAATTTATTTATATTTTCCTCTCTTAGAACTTATTAGACGTGTATGCATCAATCAATAACTATACTCCCTCCGATTTCATAATACTTGTTGTTCTGGATATTGACACGGTTTTCGAAATACAACTTTGGCCATCAATTACCAATAAAATTTATTTTTAAAATCCGCAAAAAATGATATTGTGAAAGTATTTTTCAAGGCGAATTTATATATATGGTTCTTTTGTGCACAAGCCAAATAGTTTAAAAGATTTTCATAGATAAAGTTCTAAAAATTTTACTTAGAACAAATATTAAATGATAAGTATTAATTATAAAACCGAAGGAATTACTAGCTAGCCGTGAAGCCGGCCTACTTTGGTACGTTAATTTCACACTGTTAGCTGCTAGCTAGTAGCTATGGCTGACACGGATTACATGCAGTGATGCACGTGACTTTGACATGGGACAGTGATTGTCATGGTTACTAGTGTCCCCCTTTCTTTATTATGACTTCTTCTTTGAGCCGGTTCATATGAATAACACATTTTAAATTGAAATCAGTATAGGCACAAATATGAATAACACAATTAAAATTATTCTATCAAGTGTGGTACCTTTCTGACAAAAGGCCACACGCCTATCTTACCAACAAAAGTACAATTACCTTCATCATCGAACCTAGGTTTTGCAACAACCGACAAGAACATCACTTAATCAATGGAGTTCTTGTTTTGAACACTTTTGTAAGGGTCCTCATTTGAAAGCATGTAAAATTCTTGTCCTTTTTTTTTGCATTGAACCATTTCTCATCTAGATGGACAATGTCGGGGATTGAATTACGGCCCATTGCCATGGCCCACTCCCTGACGGCCCAATCAGACAGCCTACCAGGGCCCAGCTCCCTGGGAGGTTCTATCAGGCCCATGAGCATCCTGCCGAACAGCCTCCGGGTTGGCACGGTGCGTGATGGCCTAGGATTCCTGTTTGAGTCCGGCTCGAACAGAGTTCTGCACGGCTACGTGAAGACCCGGACGTGGTTTCCCGGATTGGATTAGGAGTCGTGATCCCCAAGAATTGGAGTCTACCTTATCTACCTTGGGTTGTATTTGGCATGTATGAGTTCGTTACGATCTCGTAGCACACACTCGCAATATTAAATACTCAGCAACTAACAGTGGGCTTTTAATAAATAAAATGATGTTACAAACTTTTAATTGGTTTGGTATTTTCTTATGTATTCGGATGTGAGGTTGAGTTAGTTGTGGTATTTTCTTATGTTGGTCGCCCTTTCTAGCCAAGATTGCCTATGGTTAGTATCGCTACTGAGTAACAAGGTAAGCTTTTGGTGAATAGTCTAGCGGTGTGGCTTTTGGGTTGTGAATCGTGGATGAAATAATAAGTTGGTTGATATATAATATGAGATCTATAAATTCTGTTTCTTTGTCTGCTGAGTGGATGTCCAACTTATAGGGGAGGTGCTGCTGAAGTTTTGTAGAATTTAGGGAGTTAGTGGCATCTTGGGCCTAATTGTTAGGCCGGGGTGTTACAAGGAAGCTGTTCGGCAGGATGCACATGGGCCTGGAAGAGCCCTCTAGGGAACCAGGCTCTAGGAGGCTGTTCGATTAGGCCGTCAGGGAGAGGGCCATGGCAATGGGTCATGATTTTATCCTTGACAGCTAGCTCCCGAGACTCAAGTGGAATATCTCACTAGAGTGGGGTCTTCCTCTTGATACTCAAGTCACGAAGAGGGTAATTTTGCTGCTACAAAGACGTGTAACAGAAGACCGAACAGGTTATGGTTCAACCGAACAATACTTGTTCGGAACCGAACAAGATTTGTTCGGAACCGAACAAACCTGCCCAGTGCCGAGCAACTCTGTTGCGTCGAACAGAGAATCACATCTATCTGAGCAGAGTACCCAGCCCTTGATACAGAAATCGAAAGAAGTAGCCGTTTGCAGATTCTAAAGGTAACTTTCGCTGCGTAGTCGAAACGGGCGACCGTTTTGACCTAGCCGTTGCAGTAAAAAACTAGCCGTTTTGTGGCAAAAAAACGTTGCAGAGCTGCTCGGATCAGGGCTATAAAAAGCACCCAAGCAGCCCGCGGCTCGTCACTTTCGCTCTCACGCGCCTTTCCTTCTCAAGCCCTTTTTCAACAGCACTTAGCATCAAACAGCCACAACCCACTTCCAAAGCTGCTCGTCCAACCTGGGGATTGCTATGGCCAAATTCACGGGCACTAGCATGACCGAGGAAGACTTGTAGGTCTTGGAGGCGGAGGAATCAACATCTCGTCCAATACCTTTGCAGAAAGCAAGTCCAGCGCACTCCCGCCATATATCAGGACACGCCCGACTCTGGCGTTGCTGATGGTCGGAGCGACCACCAGCGGGAGCTGCTGAGGCTTGGTCATCCCAGTGGGGCAATCCTCTTTAGAGAAGAAGATAGAGACCTCGGTCCACTTCATCGACTCGGGCTGTGGTTTGCCCTTCTCGTCGTTGTGGACCTCCCGAGCAGCTTCCTTGAGGCTGCGCCGAGAGGGATAGGCCGAGGAGCGACCGAAGATAACGGCTATATGGTTCACGGGCTCTGGATAATCATCCTCATCGTCCCGATCACCATCATCGGTTTGGCGCTTGGCCTTGCCGGCATCACCTTTTTCGGGCAGGATGGGCATGGGACATTTGCCGTTGTAGAACTCCTCGAGCTTTGCAGCCCAGGTTCTGCAATGGCGTATATCGTGTCCGTAGTTCTGGTGGAACTGGCAATATCGGTCAATGGGACCTTTCTTGCCTTGACCGCCTCCCTGGACAGGCTTCTTCCCTTATTGGCGGGCGTCTTCTGCCCGTCCTTGGGAGGAGGTGCGCGATCTATACCCGCGACGGTATTGTTCGACGCACCTTTGTTCTTCTTCTTTTGGGACTTCTTGTCTTCAGAATTGGTGTTATTCTTCTTCTTCTCATCTACACCAGGCTGGGCGGGAAGCTCGCTCTTGTCGAACGCCTTCTTATACTGAACACGCTCTACCGCGTTGGCATAGCGGTCAGCCGCCTTGAAAAGATCATTGGCGGTCCAGGTCTCATTGATCTCGAGATCCTAGGTGAGCCGCTTGTCGCGGACACCGTTTTTAAAGGCGCGGACAACAGATTCATCCAAGATGTTCGGGATCGTGTTACGGATCTTAATGAAACGCTTCACGAAGTTGCGGAGGGCCTTCCCGTTCATCTGGATCATCTGGTGCAGATCATCCTCCTTGCCAAGACGCACGTAACAGCTCTGGAAATTGACGATCAGAGCGTCACAAAGTTGGTTCCAAGAGCGGATGGAACCTTCCTGCTGGTTGAACAGCCACGTCCGAGCAGCGCCTTCAAGGACAGTCGGAAGGTAATTAGCCATGACTAGCTCGTCACCCCCGGCTGCCATGATGGCAGTAGCGTAGATGGAAAGGAACTCCTCTGGGTTTTGGGTTCCATTGTACCTCTCCACGTGGCCAGGTTTGAACTTGGAAGGCCACCTGACAGCGCGGAGCTCGTCAGAGAAAACCTTGCAGCCCAAGGCGTACGCCCGACCACCTTCTCATGCAGAACCTAGTTTTGAAAAGATGTTGGTCCTGTTGCCCAGAGGAACTCTAGTTGAACGCGAAGGATCTACCTGGAGGAATTCCCTCCGAGACAATCCTCCGCGCTCCTTCCTCGTGGTCGCCACGATGCGCTCCTCCTGAGGGGATCGTCCGTGATCGCTGCGCGCCCGCTTGCTCCTGTGGTCGCGGTGACCACAGGGACTTGGCGAGCGTTGCTGACCACGGGTATCTTGCTCGTAGCGAGCTGCCCTTTGCCGGTGATGAGGGTCACGCAACCGATTGGAGCGCTCGCTGTCCGAGTCTTTCTGGACAGGCTGACTGCGTTGCCCGAAGGAGGTGTTAACCTCACCTATGGATTTAAGGCATTCAGCCAGTCGCTCTAGGTGAAAAGCAACAGCGTCGCCCATGAGGGCGAGATTGGCCTGGTTGGTGGATCTGACCACCGTTGCCAAGGCTTGAAGTTTCTCGACTCTGCTCAAGGGGTCCTGGGATCCCTGAGGCATCCACGTTTTGCCCGACCGGAGTCTGGTTACGCGGGGATTCGACCCGAGCAGGTGGATCGTCTGCCGGGGGACTTGGCATAGGTGCGCGAGGCGGGTCGCGTTGTTGTCTCTTGCGCTGATCGCGAATCTGTGCCAAGGTTTGGTTGTTCGAGGCGTCCAGAATGCGGCGTACAATCTCTTGTTCGCGAGCAGCCGGTGCGACCTCATCTTGCTGCCGAGCAGAATTGATCGGCTCGATCTCTTTGGCCGCCGCGGCCCATGGACGAGCCTCTGAGGTTACTGCGCCGGCCATGTTGATGCTGCGACGACCGTGCGTTGGCACGCTAGACGGTGTCATCACTGTGTCACCACAGGAGTAATCGACCGACATGGCCTTGGAATCCGAGAGATCTAAACCAGCGTACAGATCGTCGGTTCCATATTCATTGTCGACAGGAGCTTGATCTAAGACCATCTCCGGAACGTAGCCGGAGCGTTCTGTCCCAGATCTTGAAGGCGATCGAGATCGAAAGGATCGATCTGATGTGACAGGGGACGTGACATCCTGCCCTTCTGAGTCATAGCCCTCAGGAAGAGTTTCCTGGTCGCTGAAGGAGTTCGACATGCTCGAACAGACTTGATCTACTGTCCCCACGGACGGCGCCAACTGTCGACGGCTGGGATATCGGTCCCAAGTCAACTAAGCTTCTTGAGAAAGGGAGATAGAAGATCTGCCGAGGAAGGCAAATAGCAATCAACGAGCAACAGGGAGACACAAGGTTTTTATCCTGGTTCGGGCCTCTCCAGGGAGATAACAACCTTACGTCCAGCGCTTCTTTATATGAGAAAGAGATTACAAAGAGGAACTCAGCGAGATGAACAAGTAGGGTGTACATGAAGTATGCAATCTTCTGGTGATCTTGGCTTCAAGTCGTGCCCTCTACACGCTGTAGGCGCCCTGCTTATATAGTGTTGAACAACCGACCTACCAAGGGATAATCGGGCCGGGCTAACCACGAGGTCGTAACGAACTTGAATACATGCCAAATACATCCCGAGATAGATAAGGTATACTCCAATTCTTGGGGATCACGACATCTGCTCCAATCCGGAAAACCACGTCCGGGTCTTCACGTAGCCGTGCAGAACTCTTGTTCGAGTCGGACTCAAACAGGAATCCTAGGCCGTTACGCACCGTGCCAATCAGGAAGCTGTTTGGCAGGATGCACATGGGCCTGAAAGAGCCCTCTAGGGAACCAGGACCTAGGAGGCTGTTCGATTAGGCTGTCAGGGAGAGGGCCATGGCAATGGACCGTGGTTTTATCCTCGACACCTAGGTTACTTATTTAGCTAGAAATGAATGCTATAAGAATGACATGCTTAATAAATAATTTTCCTAGGACCAGAAACCATCAAAGCATTTTCACTAATTTTTACATAATTTTTATCATTCAGCACATATTTTTAATAAATGACTAAGCTACCTAAGATAATGATTAAATAGAAACTGAAATAGGATTAAAAGAAAAAGAGGAACCCTCGGTAATGGGCCGGCTCGGCTGGGTGGCCCAACGGCGAGGCGCGCTCGGCACCGTGCGGTGTGGCAGCTGCGCGGGCTGGCAGGCGGGACCCACCCGGCCCCACATGGCAGCGCCTCTCTCGATGGGAACGGGGGGAGAAACAGGGGAAAAACTCCGGCGGTGGCGGTGCCTGCGGCGGTGACGATTCCGACCGCCGGGAGTCTATTGGCCCCGCGGTGAGCAAGCTACGAGCGAGGTGAACCCAATGAGGGTCTAATCGTCCCGCGAGGTGAACGGAGTAAGCGGCGTGGCGGCGATGCGCGAGCTACGCGGCTCCGGCGAGGCGCTTCACCGGAGCTCAATGCCAATGGCTGAGAGGGTGAAGGGAGGGAGAGGAGCTACCTCTGCGATCACCGGGTCGAAGGGGAAGCGGCGCGACGGCAGAACCACGGCGGCGGCGGCGGCGAAGCGGGCACCGGGGACGAACACGGACCGTACGGCTCCTCTTCACCAGGCGCGAGCTCCACTGGATGACCTGCGCCAATTACACGGTGAGGTTGGCAAGGGAAAACAAGGCGGAACTGTTATAGGCTATGGGCTATTGGCCCAGGTCGGCCCAGGTAAGGGGTTATTAGGCAAGGAGGGGAGTGGGAACCCAACGGGTTTCTTCCCTGGGCAAAACCACCGCTGCCCCTGCCCTCTCTTTCAACCCCACCGCCCCTGTCCTCTCCTGCCCTCCCCGTCGACCCCGCTGCCGTCCTAGTGCCGCGCCGCCACCGCCATCCAGCGCCGCCGCGCGCCGCCGACACCCAGCCCAGCGCCGCCAACGTCGTGCTGTGGCCGTTTTGTCGCCGTCTCATCGCCTTGTTTGTCGTCCTGCTGGCTTGGTTGGAGACCCACGGGAGAGAGGCAAAGGGAAGTGGTAGCGGTGAAGGAGGAAGGTAACAATTCATGTTAGGGTTTGTTCTCCGTGTGAATTTCCTTTGTGTATCGCTGCATAGATTGTGATTTGGAAACTGCTCGTGGGGAATTATGTCCATTAGATGTTAGATGTGAGTATTAGTGAAGGTTAATGGTGGATGGATGAAAGTTAGTAGTGTGATTCCATATGCAGCAGCTTCTTTAGCAATTTTGACATGTTTAGGTTGGGAATCTGCACCCGATCCTATTACCAAAGAGAAGCGTAGCGACTTTCTCTTCGTTTTGGATATAAGAACGCATAAATCGGGCGAGAGATGTAGGAATTATGGCTGTTTTAGTGCTGCTGTCCAGAATTAATATTTGTTGAATTTCACGGATGTTAGTGGTATGAAAGAGATGATTTTTATGAAAGGAAGGAAGGGATGTGCGTAGGAACGTTATACATTATTTGTTGCCTTGTTTGTGTGAGTCATGTATTGAGATGTATCGCCTTCTGTAGGTGGTGGTGCGACATCGTCGTCGACTGTGCGCCGTGCTAGCCCTCGTGAATAGAAGGCAAGTATATGTTATTTAAAGATTTAACAATCGATGAATGTTGCTTGATGAAGATATGATTATTAAGGCAATGCAAATTTTATTGAGTATACCTGTTATTGAAATTGTTTATTGGTATAAGTTGCATCTCCTGCATTGCATACATATGACAGGACCTACCCTCGGGTAGGCATCCCACTGATGTGGGAGGAAAAAGTCCTACTTAGGTAGGCACTCCACGGAAGTGGAGTAATTGGTCCCCGGCCTTGAGAGGACGGGCAAGGGTGTCACCGACGGGTGACACTCTAGCTATACCGGTATGAACTCACAGATACAGACGCATATCGCATTGCATGCATTGCATTCATTGATGAAATGAGTTGGTTACAGAGACAGTGGCATAATGGATGAGGATTGGTATTAATGTGGTATTGTTAAAGTAATCTCTTTGATTAATGTATATTTGCTGAGTCGTGACTCTTGCTTTCTGATTGTTTTTAGGTGATTGATGAAGGCGACATGCATGAGAGGGCTTAGCACAGTTTAGATTGACACAAGAACTCACACTTTAATAAGAATGTTTGAATTAACAAATTTAGTTATCTCATTTCCTAGACTATTAAGTGAACCATTCATTATTCTGGTCTTGTGTGGAGATGAATGTTTATTCTATTCGTTGGTTATTTGGTTTGTTAATTGTTTAATGACCTTGTCACCGTCGTTAAAGGTAAAGGTGAATTTGGTAATTGTCATTGGCCCTTGTTGGTTTGGACTCATGAATGGATTATGTGAATGTCGATTATATACTGTTCATGGGAGTTGCTTAAATATTTGGTGTTGATGGTTGATTATATATGTAAATCTGTTAATTGTTTATGTGTGAACTAGAGCAAATTATGGGAGATGCTGCCGAAAATTGTAATTTTGTTTAAAGATAGTAATATTCCAAGCCCGGTTGGGTTGGGGTGTTACAGAAACAATGGAGGAAATGGCGGCGACGCGAAGAAGAGTGGCAACGCACCGGCTCGGGTGAACAACCGTTGCGGTGGCGCAAAGCAAAGAGCAGAGGGGTAGCAGTACCCCTCTTATAGGCACGCAGTGCTCGGGGGTTCTTTGACGCGACGCGCATGGTTTGGCAATCCGCCGGCGCAAATTTCGGCTGGTGGCGTGAAGAGGAGCTCGGCGGCGTCACGGGCGTGAGACCAGCGACAAGACGGAAGGCGGAGAGAGAAGGGGGTCCGGGCAAGAAGGTAGGGGCAACGACCGCATGGGAGGATGCGCCTACGAGGCCCCGGAAGAGAGGAGAGAGAGGGCACAGCGGCGGAGCGGGGAGAACAGAGGCGATGCAGGGGAGCAGGAGGAGGAAGAAGGGGCTGGCGAAGGGGCCCCACCTGTCGGTGGCGCAGCGCTTGCGGGCGCAAGGGAGGAGGCTACGGCGAAATGGGCCTGGCGCGCATCGGCGGCCCAACAGAGGAGGCAGGAGGGGAAAGGGGAAGGAAAGAGGGAGTGGGCCTGCGTGGCTCTCGCGGCCCAGCAGACGGAAAGAGAGGAGCAGGGGGAAATAAAAGATGATAGGGGATTGGGCCGGTTCGGGCCAAGGAGGAAATAAAATCCTTTTAATTTTCTGATCTCCAATGGACTTCTATTTTTCAATAATCTTTTTAAACATATTAATACTTTAGGAAATATTATTTTGCTTTTTTCCAAAATTTACTAACATTTTTCCCAGATAGTTCTCTTGGGATAGGCTTTACTAAAATGTTATGAATTAAACAAAATACCATACTTCTTATCAAGGGTATAAATTTGGAAAGTTAAATCATGCCCCTTAATTAAATGCAATGCATGCAATGATGATGCCATGGCTCAATATATTTTAATGTTTTTAAATTATGCGGTTTAAGAATTTAATTAACGTGCCAAATTGGTTTTAAAATTTGGGATGTTACAATATATGGCCTGCCTTTGATGTTCAGTCAGATCTTTTGATCGATTTCCCTCGTTTGCATGTGTAACTTCGTCACCTGAGTAAAACAGCTCTTCCTCGTCGAAGACTATGTTCACATGGTCGGCATGGACGCCGTAATCCTGCATTTCCTCGTCCATGGCTGACAAATCACCATATCCTTTTTGCAAGGTAAGATTAAATAAGTTTTTTGGTTAGGATAATCACCATGTCCTAGATGCAGTCATGCAATAACCCTAATTAGTCTTTTTTTATATTGTCCTAGATGCAGTCATGCAATAACCCTAATTAATCTTTTTTATATTGTCCTAGATGAAGTCATGCAACATATTTGTACTTTCTCACCTGGGTTGTGTTGTTCCTCTTGAGCACCATGGTTGAGATCATATGGGTCATGATTGCCTCCTCCACTCACTTCATCTACAAAAGGTGATTGTTGATATACTATGATAAAAAACTACTCTTTTTTCTTCATAAAAGGGCATAGAAGGATTATGTGCTCACCTTGATGTTATGATTCCTTAGGTGCATGAGAAGCCTCAATTCTTCCTTCTTCTTCTTGTTCATTGCACGGGCTTCATTTAGTTCAGGTAATACTTCATCTTCCTCTAATGCTGGCTGGTTTAGATCTATTATGACCATGGCTAATTTCCCCACTGTGTTTGTGAATGATAGGAAGAGTGATAGGAGTAGATTCTGTGATAGACTTTAGGAGCTTATGAGGTGCTGTTTGGTCGCAGCTTATGATTTTGGTAGCAGAAAAGCATTTTTTGGCCCTGTGATTAGCTGGGGAATGTGATTTTTGGCGCTAATGTAAATTCCTGGTGCTAATGTGATTTTTAGCGCAGTGATTTGGCACTTTGAATTTTGGCGCTAAATTTTATTCGCCGCTGCATATAGTTTTTTTTTTTTCAACACGGGGAAACATCCCCGATTTTCATTTCATTGAAACGGAAATATATTACAAGGTTTTCGTCTCGCCTGAACACATGCCCTTCTCTTAGTTACTCTCTATTACGCCCTCTTAGTTACATTCCTCTCGTCCCTCTGGCTTCCTTTTCTTGCAACTCCTAGCCTACCCTCTCCGACTTCCTTTTCTTGCAGCTCCCAACCTACCCTTCTCTTAGTTACATTCCTCTTGCCCCTCGGCTTCCTTTTTTTTTTTTGCAGCTCTCTGCTTCTCCTCGGTCTCGCCGTTCTTCACCGGCGTTTTTTTTTTTGCAGCTCCCTGCTTCTCCTCGGTCTCGCCGTTCTTCACCGGCGCTCGTGCCTCCTATACTGTTCTTCGGCTCTCCTCGGCCTCGCCGTTCTTCACTTCCGCCGCTGCATATAATTGGCGCTAATATAAATTTTTGGTGCTAATGTGGTTTTTGGCGTAGTGATTTGGCGCTAATTCTGTTACCCGCTGCATGTAATAGGCGCTAGTTTCATGCACATTTATTTCTAGTTTCCTCAGCCGGCCAGCATTAATCATACACCTAGGGATACATGCGTCATTTGGGTTGGATAATATTCTCTCAGTTGGAATGGTAAAACGACATTCTTTTTAAGACAGAGGGAGTATGTCTCTCCAATTAAAAGCTTGCAAAACCAATCGTTTCTCGCTTGCACTAACGGTTGCATATTTCCCCATTATCCAAAAAACTGTTGGTTGCATTAATTATTGCATGCATATATACATGGTCATGATGTTTCCTTTGTTCTCCGAGGCAATTGAAATGAGCAAAAAAGCGCGGTCTCTAGCGTTCACACGCATTGAATCTGGACCGTGGTGGAGTCTTGACTCTTGACTCTTTGAGTCGTTTGTTCGTGTCAAATACGGGAGTATTGGCTTGGCCCAATAGCAAAAATAGCCTCTCGGACTCGATCGACTTTAATTACTTGCACACCGGGCGGTTGGCTGCCACCATCCGTCCAATTAATTCTTCGTTAGCGTCTGTCTGCTTGGTTGCTTGGTTGATTGATTGTGCCACGATGAATGGAATGGAACGATGTACCCCTCCAGTTTTATGATACTTACATTTCAGGTTTGCCTAAGTCAAATTTTTAAACTTTATCTGTAAAATCTTTATACTATTTGAATTGTTACATATAAATTCATCTTGAAAAATACTCACAATATCAACTTTTTGTGAATTTTATAAATATATTTTATTAGTAATTGATTGTCCAAGTTACATTCCGAAGAACGTGTTAATGTCCAAAACGACAAGTGTTATGAAACTGGAGGGAGTAGTTCGACAAAAATGTTTGAACCATCTTGTATATGATAAGTAGAGAATATTCCGTAAATTCAAACCACCCCACATCATCTCATCTAGCTTCATTTCACTGACAAACATATGTACGAGGAACCATATCATCACATCCAACCAACCAAACACACCATATATAACATGCTATCCAATGCCACCTAGTTCAATGAACCAAACACATCTTACTTCTCCTAGTAGTTCTTACCTCCCATATCACGAAACCATGATGTTTCAGATCAAAGTTCATATTATCTATCTACAAATCGTTTTAATGAGCACTAAAAACATGGATATATACATGCACAACAACACTGTCATCAAGATCCATGGAGTTTGTGCTCCATGCTTTGATGCCGATGGATTCATCCAAGATCCGTGCACATCAAATAGATACATGCACAACAATACTATCATTTGCTATACAAAGTTGTGAATGCAATAACTACGCAATTAATTATTTACAAGCAAGGTACGGAGCACAAGCTTTCCTTAGTAATTTAGTTATGGTACATTTTATAAATAAATCATAATAATAACTAATAGTGAAATTTACAATATTTGAATGCTGTATCAATGTTCAAAGCATGAACTTTTTTTTAATGCAAAGCGGGCACTAATTTGTAACATGGAAATAGTATTTCCACTATGAGACCACGAGAGCACACCACACCACGTGACGATCAAAAAATAAATTCATCATCGTGACTCCCAAGAGTTGATTTCTATTTTTTTTTCCAAAAAGGAATAAAGAATAAGCAAGTATACTAGTAAGCTTTCCCTGTCGATGGAGAGACCGGGAACCCATCAAAATCTAACAGTATATAATAAAATATCGGGAAGAAAGCCACTCACACGTACAGCACGCATGTATCCAACTGAAAAGATTTGGAGAAATAAAAAAGAAACAAAAATCACCCTGGTCCCGTACGATTACGTACAAAAATCTTTGCCGTCCACCCACTTCCACAGGGTAGTATTGGGTATTGACTCCACTATCAGCACTGCTGGTTGACTTCTCTGATATTGGCATTTATTCGAGGCACACTGCACTACGCTACACTACACTGGTGCATGATTTGTTTTGCATTGACAAATACTCCCTGCAGTTTCATAATACACCACATTAATCAAAGTTGCATTTTAAAAATCGTGTCAATATCCAAAACGACAAATATTATTAAACTGAAGGGAGTAGTAAACACGTATCTAAGGTTGTTTCCAACCGGCCTCTGTGAAACATTCTCTACTCTAAAATAGGGGACGAATTATTTTCCTATGTGCTTCAATAACGTTCCCTATTCCGTTCCCTAAAATAGAGAATTTCTCTCCATTCGCTTATACGTATGGATTCTCTCTCCTTCCCCTATACAATTCTCCATATAGGAAACGTTGTTCGAGATGGAAGAAATATAGGGAGAGATATTTTTTAAAGGAAGTCTGTATATGAGGCTATGGGGATTAAATTTAGGGATTCTTGTTGGAGAGAGAGCCTAACCTAGGGACAGGATGATAGATACCAAGGTCTTTGGTGCATGGCGATAACACCCATTATCGCCTGGGACTGACTTATCATCAGACATCTGAAAGTTATTTATCTCACAGTCGATTTTCTATACCGTAGATTAAACATCTTTATAGGACATGTAAAAGATCTAACGATACAATCTAGCTATGTGAAAATCGATTGAAAGTTATTTAAAAATCAGTCGCCTGAGAAGCAGCAAAACCGTTATTGCCTACATCACTAACTAACTAAGGCCCTGTTCTTTTGAGCTGATCTTAACGGCTGAACAGCTGAACGGCTGAAATGACTGAATTTCTAGCGCTTTTTAGGGTAGTCTCGAGATTCGGATACATCTCGTTTGACTTACTTTTTAAAGTGTTAGAACCCACCTTCAAAACAGCCAAAAAACGGAGTTAAAAAACTCAAAGCATATGATTTTTTAAAACGTAGATAAGTCGTTAAGCTGTTAAGCCGTTAAGCTGAAAAGAACTGGGCCTAAATCTTATTTTTCCACATTGATATGGCCTGTGAAATACGAATTTGATCATCAATTGCCGTTGGATTGTTTGCATGCATTTAAAAAAATACAAACAACAATTTAAAGACTTTTGAGTCCATGCGACCTATAACGACGTATATTGTGGTCGAAGGGAGTATCCGGCATTGTCTTGTTTGGTTGGATTTCCCTGATTTTTGTGTGGGAGGGAACATCCAGACAGAGACAGTATTCAGCAAAGCAGTAAGCATCTTTATTCTGGCGAGGAAAAACGCCGCAAGATCCAAAGTGTCATCAACAAAGTACCAGGAAAGATGCAGGAATGCACTGGTGACCGCTGTGTCGTTAGAAAGAGGATGGTTCTTTTCTTCCGTCCAAGGCCACACAAATGACACAGCCACACCAGAGGATGAGATTCTTCATCGTTGTTGAGGTGAGGACCTGGGCCACAGACATGGCAGCAACCAATTGTCTGTGGGATCACAAAAACGAAAAAAAGGTTTCTTGTTTGCCCTCCCAAGCGCAGATATCAGCCTCGCAAAATAGTGTGTAGTTTAACTGGCACGCCCCATGGATCAGATTCTCCTGCACTGCCAGTAAATAGTGTGTAGTTTACTGCAAGGAGTATGACACTGGGAATAGCCTTTGTTTAGTTGTATCATCAGACAATGTGTAGTTTACTACAGGTAGTACGACACTGGGAACAATCAGGCAATGCAAATTAATAGGAGTATGTCGTAAGAGGTTGTGATGAATCGCTGAAAATTAGTTGTTCTAAAAAACATGATTGGAAAATTTTGTGTGTATGGTTTTAGGAACACTTTGGTTAAATTGCTGATAAGATATACTGTAGTACTATTCTCTCATGTCATAAATAAGTGTCATTTTACAAATTGACACGGTGTTTAACATATACTTTGACAATTAATTATGATCACAATTCATTTATTATACCTACTAAAATTACTATATTATCAAAGTGGTTGCCGAGATTTGGAGCATTTGGAGTCTTTGATGATCATGGATGACCTGACCGTCAACAAGTAGAGGTTATTCTGGTTAGCTCCTCCCCTCCTCTGGTTGTACAGCTAGTTTACTGTTTTGAGTTGTTTAGCGCCTAGTGTTCTTTTTGAGTTTTGTATATCTTGACTTGTTACCGTCTTCTCTGTATATAAGCTTTTAGGCAGAGCTCCTAGCAGCGTTTTAAAAAGTACTTGTCGAGAAAGAACATTAACATATAATTTTCCTATATTCAATCTAAATAGTGTAAAAGACACTCGTAGATAATTTTTTGAAATTTTAATTTACACATATTTTAAACAATAAATATTTATGATTAGAGGAGGTATATTAATTTAAGAGGCGAGCGCAGGTGGTAACTGGTAGCCACGTTTTACTCGAGGTGGGGAGGAGCAGATGTGGAGAAGAAGGACCCGGGAGGGAGAGGCGTCTCCATCTCCATCGAGATGGCAGCATCAGACGGCATCTGAGCTGAGCCCGAGCGGCCGAGCCAGCTTCCTGCAGCCAATCCTTCCCTTGCTGGGTTGCTAGCTTTTCCTCCGAATCTTTGCTTTGCTTTGCTTTCTTCTTTGGAGCTGCTCATCGATCTCATCTTGCCCGCCAATCGGAACCACACCGCCGTGCGTCACCCAGCCCAGCTCTGCTCCAGAGCTCCTTGGCATGCCGTAGGTGCTGGGTTGGTTGTTGGGGAGGAAGGAGAGCCATCCATGGAGATGGTGATGGGGGCTCGGGCTCTGCTCCGCCTGCTCTGCCTCTGCGCCGCCCTGGTGCCCGCGCTCCCCGCCCGCCCGCCCAACGTCACCATCGGCGCCCTCTTCACCTTCGACTCCGTCATCGGGAGGTCGGCCGCCGCCGCCATCGACCTCGCCGTCGCCGACGTCAACCGCGACGCCACCGTGCTCAAGGGCACCGTGCTCCGCGTCGCCACGCAGGACACCAAGTGCAGCGGCTTCGTCGGCACCATCCAAGGTACTCTCCATCACTATCGCGTGATTCATCCGCCACCATCGCATCATTCTTGCGTGATGAATGGAACTGAGTTGTTATGACCAAGGCAACAAAAAAGAAAAAGACGATTTTTTTTTTATCGATTAACCCTCGCCGGCGTCGGAGGAGAGATTGACGCTGGTGTCGGTGGCGGCGGCGCAGCGCTGCAGCTGATGGAGCGGAACGTGGTGGCGGTGGTGGGGCCGCAGTCGTCGGGGATTGCGCACGTCGTCTCCCACGTCGTGAACGAGCTTCACGTGCCGCTGCTGTCCTTCGCCGCCACCGACCCGACGCTGGCCTCCACGCAGTACCCCTACCTCCTCCGCACCACCCACGACTCCTCCTCCCAGATGGCCGCCGTCGCCGACCTCGTCGCCTACTACGGCTGGCGCGAGGTTACCGCCGTCTACGTCGACGACGACTACGGCCGCGGCGCCATCGACGCCCTCGGCGACGCGCTCGACGCCAAGCGCTCCAAGGTCTCCTTCAAGGCCGCCTTCCCCCCCGGCGCCGACCGCGCCGCCATCACCGACCGCCTCGTCCATGCCTATAATATTTATCGTGCTGTTCAAAAGCAAGGAGAAGGGGCCCACTGTAGGATGATTAATTGTACAATATTTATATGTTCATAGTTATCAATCTATATAAAATTTACACGTTCAAACGCATAAAATTAAGAGCTAAAACATAAACATCACTGTACGTCGACAAGGATAGTGAGAACACAAAATCAACTGAGGCCTTAGTGAGCACCAGAGGCAGTGAGAACCGTAGTGAGCATCTGAGGTAGTCAGAATGGAGTGCAGCGAATTGAGTGCGATTCTGACTGCAGCGGATTGAGTGCGACCTTCCTTTTATAGCCGAAGTCATTGATTAAAATTTTTCGTTAACATGTCATTTATTACACTAACTAAACAAGGTTTGAACACTTCTATCCTAGACAGAAAACAAAGATAGAAGTGTTTAGACCATGTTTTAGTTAGTGTAATAAATGACATGTTAACGAAAATTTAATCAATGGCTTCGGCTATAAAAGGAAGGCTCGCACTAAGTCCGCTGCACTCCATTCTGACTGCCTCAGGTGCTCACTACGGTTCTCACTGCCTCTGGTGCTCACTACGGTTCTCGCTGCCTCTGGTGCTCACTAAGGCCTCAGTTGATTTTGATTTCTCACTATCCTTGTCGACGTACTGTGTTGTTTATGTTTTTGCTCTTAATTTCATGAGTTTGAACGTGTATATTTTATATAGATTAATAACTACGTAATAATTTATAATAGTGCTACAAAGAAATGACCAGACATGTAGAATTTGTATAGAATAATGACTAATTATATACTAATTTATAGTAGAGATAAGACAGTGTTAAGACGAAAGGTACACATGTGATATGAAATGGTAACATGAATATTTGTTATGTTGCATGCGTACGTAATTAAAAAAGTAAGTCAATTAATTTGTTATCGATCATTAATAAATTGCTATTTAATTATTTAGTTCATTAAAGTTAGTTTGTAAATAACGGTACTTATGGCATTTCAAAAATAAACATTATTTTAGTCTTTTAGACGATTTTTTACCGTATAAATATAAAAAAATGTTATATTGAAATAGAAATCCTAAAAACTATAGAAAGTTTGCAGAACAATTGTAGACCGGCGGAATAAAAAGAACAATTATTGTCGAAGGTGTCTGCATGTGCCTGTTTGTGTGAAAATATTAAAATTTGTAGCACTGAATGCGAGTTTACATACATAAACGAGTGATATTTTTTTAATGACATATGGACAAATCTTTATGACAACAACGTTGCATATTTTCTATGGGGATGTTCCAACAGAAGTGGAAGGTACTTTTGTTAGCATGCACAGTTGCATGCACACACAAACCACAATAGATCTTTCTATATGACCTAAAGACTTAATAGGAGTGGTTGCCAGAACACTTGGTATAGATCGGCGAAACTTCAAAGTGCGCCTACAGGCGGTTCGGCCCCGTTACGTTCCGAACACTTCGCATGTAGTATGCAACCTGTGGGAGCTTCGGAACCGAGATTCCTGGAACTTGTATGTTACAAAGTCTGTTGAGAAAGCGTTTGAGATTGGTGTGTACGCTGTAGTGGTACCACGAGAGGAGGGAGACACAAGTGAATCATCAATGGTTGTAAAGTCTGCTACATGTGTTCCCAGTAACACGGTAGAGATTAGAGGCTCGTCGCGAGATCGAATCGCGGAAGTAGAGGAGAGGGTTAGAGGACATGATAGGGTTGTCGTAGCGGAGGAGATTGATGTGGCGGCCATGGAAGATGATGAGGTCGACGTGAGGGGAGAAGGTGAGGATGATGCAGGGACTGCGATCGCGTACTTTGACGAAATACAAGCAGCGAACTGCGTTATGCCTGATTTCACCTAGATATCTAGCTGGGGATATCAGTATAACGTTATACAAGTAGGACAAAGTTTTGGGAGTAAACAGGAGGCGCAACACTTCATTTTCAATTTCAGCATCATCACTCGTCGTGAGCACAAAGTGCTGCTGTCTGGGTCAGACGTCTATGTGGTTGTGTGTAAAAAAAAGGAGGAGTGCTCGTACCATGTACGAGCCCATAGATCAAAAAATAATGAATACTTTATTATCTCACGGTACGAACCGCACACTTGTAACACGGAGAGTGTCCTAAACATGAGCAAGGTCATGGATGCCAGATATATAGCCTAGACACTCCTTAGCATAGTCGAGTCAGACATCAAACTAGCATCAAACATCTTAATTGCGGAGATGCAGAGCCGAACAGGGATAGTAATCCCATACCATCTTGCTTGACAGGCAAAACAAAAGGCGCTAATGATGATATTTGAGGGATTTAAAGACTCGTATAACCTTTTTACGTCGCCGTATTTACTATTTACGTCGGCTTTTAGGGCGTGTTTGGTTGGAGGCCGCCGCGCGCCGTGCCATCTCAGGGCGCGCGTCCGCGCCGTGCCATCCGTTGGCGGTGGAATCGGACGCCATCAGATGGCGTGCCAACGCCGCGCCTCCGTGCCGCTGACAGCCGGGCCGAGCGCGCGGGACGCCGATGGCGCGCCGAGCAATGGCGACGAACCAAACGGCGACAAAATCGCGGTCAACGCCGCGGATTTGGCACGGCGAGCGTTGGCGTCCAACCAAACACGCCCTTAGGCTTGTGGCCGACGTAAATACGTCGCATTCTTGTAGTGATTTTCCCATTATCCAAAAAAACTGTTTGTTGCATTAATTATTGCATGCATATATACATGATGTTTCCTTTGTTCTCCGAGGTCTCTAGCGTTCACACGCATTGACTCCGAGCAGTGGTGGAGTCTTGACTTGGCCCAATAGCAAAATAGCCTCTCGGACTCGATCGACTTTAATTACTTGTACACCGGGCTGCCACCGTAATTCTTCGTAAGCGTGTGTCTGCCTTCTCTACACGCATTGGAGGCGGGAAAAAAGACGGGGAAAAAACCGAGGCAGCGGGTGGGCGGTAGCCGCGGTGGTGCCGCCGCCCAGGTCAATCGCCGTCGCCTGCGCCGCGGCCCAGGTACCCGACGAGCTTGATCTTCCTGCAGCCAATCCTTCCCTTGCTGGGTTGCTAGCTTTTCCTCCGAATCTTTGCTTTGCTTTGCTTTCTTCTTTGGAGCTGCTCATCTCATCTTGGCCGCCAATCGGAACCACACCGCCGTGGAGATGGGGGCTCGGGCTCGGGCTCTGGTCCTCCTGCTCTGCCTCTGCGCCGCCCTGGCGCCCGCGCTCCCCGCCCGCCCGCCCAACGTCACCATCGGCGCCCTCTTCACCTTCGACTCCGTCATCGGGAGGTCGGCCGCCGCCGCCATCGACCTCGCCGTCGCCGACGTCAACCGCGACGCCACCGTGCTCAAGGGCACCGTGCTCCGCGTCGCCACGCAGGACACCAAGTGCAGCGGCTTCGTCGGCACCATCCAAGGTACTCTCCATCACCATCGCGTGATTCTTGCGTGATGAATGGAACTGAGTTATTTTGACCAAGGCAACAAAAAAGAAAAAGACGATTTTTTTTTTATCGACTAACCCTCGCTGGCGTCGGAGGAGAGATTGACGCTGGTGTCGGTGTCGGTGGCGGCGGCGCAGCGCTGCAGCTGATGGAGCGGAACGTGGTGGCGGTGGTGGGGCCGCAGTCGTCGGGGATTGCGCACGTCGTCTCCCACGTCGTGAACGAGCTTCACGTGCCGCTGCTGTCCTTCGCCGCCACCGACCCGACGCTGGCCTCCACGCAGTACCCCTACCTCCTCCGCACCACCCACGACTCCTCCTCCCAGATGGCCGCCGTCGCCGACCTCGTCGCCTACTACGGCTGGCGCGAGGTTACCGCCGTCTACGTCGACGACGACTACGGCCGCGGCGCCATCGACGCCCTCGGCGACGCGCTCGACGCCAAGCGCTCCAAGGTCTCCTTCAAGGCCGCCTTCCCCCCCGGCGCCGACCGCGCCGCCATCACCGACCGCCTCGTCCATGCCGGCCTCACCGAGTCGCGGGTCTTCGTCGTCCACGTCTCCCCCGACTCTGGCCTCGCCGTCTTCTCCATCGCGCGCGCGCTCGGCATGATGGCCCCCGGCAACGTCTGGATCGCCAACTGGCTCGCCGCCGCGCTCGACTCCTCCAGCCCGGCCGCCCCCGCCACCATGACCCTCATCCAGGGGGTGCTCACGCTCCGCCCCTACTCGCCGGACTCCGACGCCAAGAGGTCGCTCCTGGCGCGGTCAAGGAACCAGAGCGCCGCCATGAACGCGTACGGGCTGTACGCCTACGACTCCGTGTGGGCGGTGGCGCGCGCCATCGACGGCTTCCTGGACGACGGGTGGAACGTCTCCTTCTCCGGCGACCCCAGGCTGCGCGACAGCAACGGGAGCACGCTGCGGCTGAGCGCCCTCCAGGTGTTCGACCACGGCGACCAGCTGCTGCAGAAGGTGATGCTCGCCAACTTCAGCGGCGTCACCGGCAGCGTGCGGTTCGGCGGCGACCGGAGCCTGGCGGACGCGGCGTACGAGATCCTGAACGTCGGCGGGACGGGCGTCCGGCGGGTGGGATTCTGGACCAACCAGACGCGGCTGTCCGTGGCGGCGCCGGCGCCGGCGGGGTCGGGCAACGGCAGCCAGGGGCAGGAGCAGCGGCTGTACAGCGTGATCTGGCCGGGGGAGACGACGGCCACGCCGCGCGGGTGGGTGTTCCCGAACAACGGGCGGCCGCTGAGGATCGGCGTGCCGTGGCGGACCAAGTACACGCAGTTCGTGTCCAAGGACCCCGGCAGCCCCGACGGCGCCGGCGGGTACTGCATCGACGTCTTCAAGGCGGCGGTGGCGCTGCTCCCCTACCCGGTGCCGGTGTCGTTCGTCCTGTTCGGCGACGGCGTGAAGAACCCCAGCTACGGCGAGCTGGTGCAGAGGGTGGCGGACGGCCGCTTCGACGCGGCGGTGGGCGACATCTCGATCGTGACGAACAGGACGCGGATCGTGGACTTCACGCAGCCGTACGTGGAGTCCGGGCTGGTGATCGTGTCGCCGGTGAAGGAGAAGAGCTCCAATGCGTGGGCCTTCATCAAGCCCTTCACGCTGGGGATGTGGGCCGTGACGGGCGCCTTCTTCCTCTTCGTCGGCGCCGTCGTCTGGATCCTGGAGCACCGCTTCAGCCCAGACTTCCGCGGCTCCCCCCGGAAGCAGATTGTCACCATCTTCTGGTTCAGCTTCTCGACCATGTTCTTCGTGCACAGTAAGTCGAGTCACCAACTCACCATATGGCTGCAGCCTGCAGCTGCAGCTCATCATCGTCTGGTGGCATGTGGGCATGAGCAAGAACAATGGGCATGCATGGTGCAGGGGAGAACACGGTGAGCACGCTGGGGCGGCTGGTGCTCATCATCTGGCTGTTCGTGGTGCTCATCATCAAATCCAGCTACACGGCGAGCCTGACGTCGATCCTGACGGTGCAGCAGCTGTCCACAGGTATCCAGGGGCTGGACAGCCTCATCGCCAGCTCCGACCCCATCGGCTACCAGGTCGGCTCCTTCGCCACATCATCATCTGGGGATGAACAAGAACAATGTGCATGGTGCAGGGGAGAACACGGTGAGCACGCTGGGGCGGCTGGTGCTCATCATCTGGCTGTTCGTGGTGCTCATCATCAACTCCAGCTACACGGCGAGCCTGACGTCGATCCTGACGGTGCAGCAGCTGTCCACAGGTATCCAGGGGCTGGACAGCCTGATCGCCAGCTCCGACCCCATCGGCTACCAGGTCGGCTCCTTCGCCAAGAGCTACATGATGCAGGAGCTGAGCGTCCCCGAGTCGCGCCTCCGGGAGCTCAACATCGGCGAGTACGCCGACGCCCTCCAGCTCGGCCCGCGCAACGGTGGTGTCGCCGCCATTGTCGACGAGCTCCCCTACGTCGACCTCTTCCTCTCCACCAACTGCCAGTTCAAGACCGTCGGCCAGGAGTTCACCAAGAGCGGCTGGGGATTCGTCAGTTCCACTTCCACACTGATCAGCTCCTCTTTCTTTTCACCAGCCTTTCTTTTCTTGTTCTTGCTCACCGGAATCAATGGCAATGGCAATGGCAACGACAGGCGTTCCAGCGCGACTCCCCGCTGGCGGTGGACCTGTCGACGGCGATCCTGACGCTGTCGGAGAACGGCGACCTGCAGCGGATCCACGACAAGTGGCTGAACCCGGGGCAGTGCAGCGACCCGCAGGCCAGCGACGTCGGCGGCGACCGCCTCAACCTCGGCAGCTTCTGGGGCCTCTTCCTCATCTGCGGCGTCGCCTGCTTCCTCGCCCTCCTCATCTTGTTCACCAGGATGCCCCCGACGACGCCCCCGACGACGCCGCGCTCGCGCCGGAGAGGAGCCTCCGTCGCCCCACCAGGCTCAAGAGCATCCGGGAGCTCATCACCTTCGTCGACATGAAGGAGGCGGAGGTCAAGAGCGCCATCCGGAGGAAGTCCAGCGACGACAGCCGCGGGGGCAGCAGGTCCATCGGCAGCTCCAACGGACCGGCCTCATGGCGGCAACCCCTCTCGCCGCCGTCGCCGTCGCCGGCGGTGTAGCAGCCGCCGCCGCCGCCGCCGCCTCTAATTTTGCCCGTGCATGCTAGTCACTAGTGGTATATAGAAGTAATTAGCTCATTAGTTGTGTATATGCAGCGTGTTAATTAGGCCACATGATGGCATTGGCTGCAATAGAAGAGCTTTGTTTGAGCTGGGTTGTATGTATGTACACATAGACATAGCAATTGTGAAATTACAATTACAACACTAGGATGCAATTGTGAAATTACAATTACAACACTAGGATGCAATTGTGCAGGTGCTCCAAAGAAATCTTGATCAATTCAAGTCTTGATCAATGGAGTGATTGTGTGTGTGGAGTGAGTGAATTAGGCCATGATGGCATTGGCTGCAATAGAAGAGCTGTGCTGTACGTATGTATGTGCACATAGGCGTAGCAATCAATTCCTACAGATTACGGGCCTGTTTGGTTGCGCGCCGCAGCTCGCCGCGCCGCAACCACGGCCGCCACACTTGCTTGGGCACGGGTTTGGTTGTGCGCCGCGCCTTCGGCACGCCACAGCTCGCCTGCGCTAGCTCAGGTCATTTTTCCAGCCCGAGGCGGCCTCAGTTGCGGTGCTCGAATCGGCCGCCGCATCTTTGGCGCGGCCACAGCGGCGGCATGGCGAGCTGCGGCAGCAACCAAACTAACCCTACAATTGCAATAGGATGTAATTGTGTAATTGTTTGAACTTGAAAGAAATTTTGATCAGTTTGAAGTGTTTTTTTTCTTTTTTTGTTGCTGCTGAGAAATGATGGGCCGGGCTTGAAGTAGGAACTAGGAACCAGGACATGGGACAAGGCTAGCTACTAAGGTTAACTAGGTCCGTACTACTACAATTAACTAGCAAGATTGATTGATATAACTAATTAGCTTCACTGCAAAGCTTACTTAAACACAAGCTAGGTTCAAGAGAAGGGCGCAGCTTCCTTATAAGCATTGACCTGTGGCCATATACATATATCTGTATCTGTGTATGTGCATGATGATGGGCACCGCATAGCCATGGCCACCAGTAGGAGGCAGCAGTACAGGCGTACAGCAGGAGGCACCAGCACCAGTCCCCAGCACCAGATGAGCTGCAGGAATCCCATCCCATGTTCCCAAGTTTCTACTAGTGTAAAATAAAATGTGAAGAAATAGAGAAATAAATAGAGTGTGCATTTAAGGCTTTAGGTGAAGATCCTCTAGCACATTTACCCTTCGGCTGGTAACACATGTAGTCCTGTATTAATGCGGAATGCCTGCTTCCAAAATTCAATATAGTAATAACAATGGAATGACTCTTGCCCTGTAAAAAAATGTTTCCTACATGCATGAAATTAGAAAAATGTTTGAGCAATGGATCAACATTTGCTAGAGCAGCCAAGCAGGTAGCCCCAACCATGGAAGGGACACTGACCGCACCTGCTATATCATCGGGGGGACACTGGCTGTTGGCACCATGGAAGGCCCAAGGGATGTGAGGGAGAAACATACATACGCCTGTCTAGCTCATTGCATGCATTTGAACCATTGATGCATGCCTGCAGTGCAGGCTTGTCAATGTGGCTCAACAAGCTTCGTTCAGACGAATGAAATAAGCGATACAGGGCCTCAGGTGAAACGAAACAAGCCAACACATCTGCCGAAGATGGTTAAAATGCGACCATGATGCATCTCAACTCTCAATCAATCAGTCACTACAGCCACAGCCTGGCTTTGTACTACTACGTGTGTAATGGCAACAAGATCATGCTAGCTAGCTATATATGCTAATCTATCCAACACCACCAGTACCTTCCTCTGCCATTACTGCAGCCCAGCAAATACTCCTAACATTTATGTTGATCTTTTTCGTTCAGGTCCAACATGGCACATGCTGACCTGTGCACAAGCAGAGCTAAGCAAGTGCTGTATGCACCTACATGAGGCCTTGCCACCTTCTCTTCGCCTTATCTAACTTTAACTTAATTTTCACTACCTATAAAGTCAAAGATAAATTATGTAAGGCGAAGAGAACGAGGTTAGACATCCCATCCCATCCCCAAGCTAAACACCGCAAGGAACAGAACTCATGCAGGCTCCTCAAAATATCGCAGTGAATTGAAATTGCTAGTACAAGAGGTGCAAAAGCAGATCCCTAGAGTTCACTCTTCAAAGTTTACAACCATTTCATCATATTTACCATGTGAGCATCAACTCTGAATATCTCATTTGAGCAGTAACTTGTCAAGCATAAATCCCAAGCCCCAAGTAAGGTTAGCACAAATTCAACATCGCTCAAGACATACCTCCTCTTGCACGGAAAGTAAAGCTATGCTGCTATCTTGGTAGGTTAACAGGAGGCAAGAGTGATTTCTCACAGCTCTGTACCTGCTACAGCGCTTTCATCTTGTTGGTCCTCCTTATCGTACTGGGCCTTTGGCTCCAGATCAATAAATTGGTTGGAGTTGTTCGCAAGATGTGATATGCTGACTCTCCCTTGTTTCCTGATGTATTCTGCAACTGCCTTCATCTCCTCAGTTGATATGTATATAAACTTCCCCCGATCATCCATGACACCAGATAATCTATCTGAGAAACAAAAAAAACAAGCCTATCACTCCAAATCAAATTGTATCTGGCAATTTAATGTACCAAGAGAGTACTCAAAACTCCAGACACCATAAGACTATGAGGCACAAGCCCCATCATAAGACAACAGTTGTAAGAAATAAAAGTCACATACCCATGCCTTCGAGTGTAATAATTCGGTTGATGCAGTCCTGAAAATAGAAACTAATGAGAAGCTATGCAAACGCAACACAACGAAAGGGTGAAGAAGAGTGATACAGAACAAAGGAAAAAAGTTGACATTACAAACTAAAAAAAGAAATTCAACAATAGTTGAGAGGATAAACACTCTCTAGGTAAAAAAATAACTATGATAATAATGGAGGGCGTTCTAGACCAAATTTAAGGTCAGTGGATCACATCATGAAATTTACTATGATGCTTTGAATACCAATCATTTATCAACATGTTAAATGTTCAGAACTCTAGGAACACCAATGTAGGAAATTTGCAAAAGTTTGTCAATGCCACATCCTTGGGATAAAAAGAGATGATAAGAAATTGAGGATTAGCATGTTTTCATGAAATTAATACTCCACGATTTTGGTGTACAAATTAACTATCTACAGAAGCCAATGGGTACAGGAAGCAAACACTGTTTATAAGCTATGTTTCGTCTTATTACCAGATCTGAATTAACAGACACATCCAAAATCAAACCAAGCAGACACAATTGACAGATTTGAATCCTAACTAAACAAATGGGGATAAAGAAGAGGTAAGGCAACAACCAATTGATGATGTTGGGTTCATTGTGAGGGCCTGAGGGGGGATGAATGGCTTGAATGGGGGATCGGGTTGGAACAATGTTATGTACAATGACAATTTTGTGGGTAATCTACGCACAACTTCATGGGTATTTTCATAACCAAAGGCGCAGATTCTCATGCCAAGCTACCCACCTTCCGCTCCATAATTTTGTGCTGCCTGGGGGAATTTGCAATGCTCTGCGCGCTCCATGGTTCGCTGTAATCTACGCACAACTTCGTGGGTATTTTCATAACCAAAGGCGCAGATTCTCATGCCAAGCTACCCACCTTCCGCTCCTTAATTTTGTGCTGCCTGGGGGAATTTGCACTGCTCTGCGCGCTCCATGGTTCGCTCGCTGTTCAGAGCTACTCGGACTGCTCCAAATGAGAATTCCAGAGCAGAATCAGCAGACGAATGGGGCATTGGGGCCTAAGAAAGAGTGCCATGCCATAATTCTGGCATTGAACCGAACACTAACCTCATTTGGTCAAACCTCTCTCTGTTGCCTCGGAGGATACCATTGAAACAGTGACCGATATCTTATTTCATGAGGCACAATTATGGTTTAATGGTGTTCGTACATGATTGTTTCAGAGCAATGTTCCTGTGCGCCCTGCAGTTGATAACTTCTTTGGATATATCCTACTCTTTTTTAGTACATATGTTCAATCTGAGGTTTTGAAGGTAAGATTGGAAAGAAGAATATCAAGATGGTACCACAATATGCTTGGAGAGAAGCTGACTGTTTGTAATATGCTTGTAATCGTTGGCTTGACAATTGACATAGCACTCAGGTATTTACCTCAATTATGTTTAGTTTATTTTAACAGTAGTGATGCAGATAATATAATGGAATAATAACAATTGTTGAGAGTACATACTGTGATGTATATATTGGAATAACGAACTATTGGTGGTTCATGTTATCTTCATGCAAGAGCACTATCCTGTGTATGTATGGCCTATGTTGTTTTTTTTGGTACTGTATTGTGTGTGTCAGGTTCGGGTTTGGCCAAGTCTATGCAAGGAAGAAGAGGACAGCTGCAGGACCTGGCCCTGGTTCATCCTCCGCACCAGGTCCAGTCCAACCAGCTAGTCCCGATGAGTAATAGATGAGTAATAGATAGCTTATCTATTAATTACTAGTTAGTTAGAGATAAATATTATCTCTTAGTTAAAAATTGTTAGATTGTACTCTCTTGCCACAGCCTTGATGTATAAAAGGCATAGCCGGCCATATAATAAAGTTAAGCAATAGATTTCTTATCTGTTGCCTCCCCTGTTTTCCATCTATTAGGACGCCGGCATCAATCTGCATGCCGCCGTCCCTCCACCCTCATCCCAGTTCATAACAGCGTGCATCTATGGCATATGTTGCATATTATTACTGTTTTGTATGTACGTTTGCAGTATCCACATAGCAGGGATACAGTTGGAAATTCCTCCTCTTTTCCTCTACTCTAGGATTCTCGAAGGTCACAAACTACCACTTCATCGACCTGCTTCAAATTGCAGATGAACTAAAGCATTTTTAAGGCAATACAGTTTTGAAATGAAGACGCCCAAGCCCAATGCAACTCAAAACATGTTTCTCAGCGATTGCAACACAAATCAGTGTTTCCGCGATAGTACAAGATGCCACTTTAGCACCCAAAAACAAGGTAGGGCCATAGGCAATAGAGTGTCAATCATAAATTATCAACAACCTAATGGATTTTATCATTATTTAAATTTTAAAGTTTAGACAATGTAGAACCTTAGCATTCTGTCATGGCATCAAATGTCAATCAAGTTAGCAGCAGAAACACCCAAAACTGTGATGTGTGAAGGCTCTTTAATTACCTGGGTTCGCATCCTGAATTCTGCAGCAAGGTCTTCTAGCGGAACACACTTCTGCTTCTGAAACATTTATGAAAGATTAACAGCAAAGGTTATCAGATTACTAATCTAGCAGATCATACCGATGAAAAATATTAATCAAAGTGATAAGACAATACTACATCCTTCAAATTTTTAGTTAACAAGAAAATTATTGCTATAACTTCATAAGAAACTTCACCGTGATCAACAAGCGATTATAGTTGTCTAGTCTAAAGGGTGCAATACACAATTTGTTCTTATTATAACAACAACAATTTGTTGTATAAAAGACAGATTTAACATATATTGTGCCATACAAAGGAGATTATTTGGTTGGCTGCCAGCTTTGACAAAGAAAACATGCCAACTAATATAATAGGGGTAAAGTTCAATGTATTATATTGGTGATAGCAAAAGTAAAGACACTTGATTTCGTCAAATAACGAACCATCAACATACGCTAGAATGAGACACTGGACTACATACACAAAAAAGAGCGATGTACCTTGATGTATTCCACAAAATTGTGGAGCAAACCTTGGCCATCATCTTGTGTCTCGCTCTCCGTTGTACCTTCAGCATCAACTGAAAAGGCTCCTTTCCATTTCTCAAATTCCAGAGCAGAAGCCTCCTCCTCCTTGGCTTTCCGTGCCCTAGATTCTTCTTCCTAAAGATATATAAGCAGCAGGTCATAGAGTACATAACACCACCAAAATGAACAATCATCAATTAAAAAAATCTCGAACCATTAATCTCTCTTGCGCTTCACGCTCCTCGTCCTTCTTCCTCCTCATTTCAGCATAACGATCTTGTTTAGTCCTCCTTGAATCCCTTGCAGCTTCTTCAGCCTTGCATGTAGACAGTTTTTTTTTGTGTGAGTTTTTTCTCTCTCTTTAGGATAGATTGATACAGGTGGGAAAAAAATGCACATATGATTCATACTCTATTCTAATATGAACAACCAAATTGGCAAAAAAAAAACTCGTGTGCTTTAAGAAACCAAGAACGAATATTAGTCTTTGGAATTTGGAGTGCCATAAAATCTACAGTCAGTAATAACTTAGCCTAAGAATCTAAGATGATAAGGATCATCCTAACTAACTAGTGTTGCGAGCTGAAAGCACATTGTAACATACTGACATTGTAGAGGAACAAATTAAGAAGCTCAGCTGCTCATGTAGCTAAGACTGCAGTTAAAGGAGTTAGCTGAGTACCAATGTCCTAAAACAATACAGTTGGGCATACTCCATCTTGTAAGTGAAAGCGGTTGCAGAATTGAAAAGCATGGCCTCCTAATTGTTAACCAACCTGACGTTGCGCCTCTCGCTCTTGCCTTTTCTTCTCCTTCTTCTTGGATGCTTTGGGGGCATACTGATCCTCCTGTACCTCCCCCTCGTCAGTCCCGACATCTTCCTCTGCCACTGCAAGAACCGAGCAAGCTAGGGTTGATAAAAGCACGGGTCAATCGAAGGAAAAGGTAAGGCAGTACCATCGCGGCTGGTGGAAGCGGCGGACGAGCTCGCAGCAGCTGGCCTCCGACGCATGCGGCGCGCCGCAGCGCCGCCGCGCACCGCCCGATCCTCCTGGAGTGTAATACACGCACGAGATTCGAAAGGGATTAGGCAGCTAGCTACAGGCGGAGGGGGAGATTGGGGTGGAGAGATGGGGAGCTCGAAGAGTGGGGATACCTGGAGGGGCTGGAGCGGGAGGCGGTGGTTGTCGGCGGCGGAGGCGGCATCGGAGCGGCGGCGCCAGAGGAGGAGGGGGAGGATGGCGAAGACCAGGAGCATGCACACCAGCGCGGCGAGGACGCCGCCGCCGCCGTCCATCTCTCCGAACTCCGGTCACCCGGAAACCGACGGCTCAGTTGGGATGGATGGATCGATCGATTTGAAGTCCGTCCGGTGGAGGTGGAATCGAATCGTATTGGGCGGAGCTCCGCCGCCGCCGCCTGTAGCACGACACGGACTCGATCGGCCAACCAAGGATGGACGGTCCTGATTTTTTCTCCTCCGCCCACCACTCACACCGTTCACCACATTTTTCAGACTATTTTACCATCATTGAATTGCCCGTTGTTTCAAAAAAAAAATGACCTTTTACACCCAATAAAAGGTTTCTGAAACTACTGTGGAATCAAAAACATTTGATTGGAAATTCAAGTTTCAAGCAGGCCGAAAACAAAATTCAATGCAGAACTTTAAGGCCCTATTCTTTTGAGCTGATCTTAACGGCTGAACAGCTGAACGGCTGAAATGACTGAATTTCAAGCGCTTCTCAAGGTAGTCTCGAGATTCGAAACCATTTCGTTTGACTTGTTTTTAAAGGGTTGGGACCCACCTTCAAACCAGCGAAAAAACGGAGTTAAAAAACTCAAAACATATGGTTTTTTAAAACGTAGATAAGTCGTTAAGCTGTTAAGCCGTTAAGCTATTAAGCTGAAAAGAACTGAGCCTAAATTTAAATGGAAATCATCTCAAACTTATCCCGAAACAAAATTCAAATCCTCGAACACTCCGCTCTGAGCTTTGTGCGTCGCTCCAGGAAGTGTGGTGGCCTGGATAGCCTATGCAGTGGAGGTTTGCGTTGGAGTTGGTGTTTGGGATGTTTTCATTTTGATTTAAAATCGTGTCTAGCCACTAATGAAAAATAATAAAGTGTGGGTGTGCCAATGTGTCGAAATACATAAAATAAAGAGAAAATTGCATTGTAACTCCCGGAACTTGTACCAAATTGCACGAAATACCCTAAACTTTGAAATTGCTTTCTTAACTCCTGGAACTTGTCTCTAGTTGCACCGTTAGTCCTCGGTTGTTAGGATTCGTTAGAGATTCCGTTAAACGGTGACGTGGCGCCCACGTGGCCGTTAAGTGCTGACGTGGCCTCAAAAAATCCCAAAAAATCAAAAAAAAACTTAAAAATCTAGGAAAATTCATAAAAAACAAAAAACACGAAATTCATAAAAATACATTAAAATACTTAAAAATCTAGAAAAATTTAGAAAACCCAAAAATAATTCACAAAATTCATTAAAACATCCAAAAATTCATAAAAACCAATAAATCATTAAAAAATCATTTAAAAATATAAAAAAATATAAAAGCCGAAAATAATTCAACAGAGGCTATGTATCGAGATCACCGGAAGCTCCGGGCATCGACGCAGGTGTGCAGATCGGAGCTAGCTCGATCCAGCTGCATGCATGTGTCATGTGTGAGTGTGACGGGCTAGTATATTAACTCTGCTCTCAAGTGGTCATCAGTGTCGTCCATCACAGAGCACAGTTTTAAGGATTATCTAGCAAGGAAGGATGACGGCACCAGCGTTTCTTACAAAGGTAGTGACAAGCATTGTTCTGCTGTCTTCCCCGGAGTTTGCTCACTTCATCATGGATGCACATCAGCACATCTGCTCACGAGAGCCCAGCACAGCCATTTTCGGCCTGTGAAATGTTACACACACGGGCTATGAGATCGTTCAAACTATGATTGCCATAAATTGGAGACAACTCCAGACCTCCACAGCAAGACATTCATGAGAAACTACCCAACAGCATACAATCGGACGCAAATAACACTCCAAGCACAAGGGTAATTGCTGAACCAGATGGGTTGACCTGTAACTGGTGGCCTTAAGCTCCTTGATGACCTACCGGTGCTGGCTGTGCGTCCGGGAGGCGTAGATGATGACAGGATACCGCGGCGATTGTGGCCCGGAGTCCCCCGACTACTGGCTCCCGGATGGCTGGTTCCCATACGACGGATGCTGGCTGCAAGATGGCTGGCTCCCGCCGCCGCCGCCGCCGCCCCCTCCCCGCAGGAACTCGCCAAGAGTGCGGCGCCACGCGAGCGTCGCGCAGAGGAGGCACAGCGTCTTCCCCGTCCCCGTGGGGCTCTCGAGCAGAGCGTTCTTCCCCTGCGCGTCGATCCAGCAGCCCAAGGCGGAGCAATCAAGTCGAAGTGCCGAGCCAAATTGGCTCGCCTTTAATTTACCCGAGCCACGAAAGCCCGAGCCGAGCTGCCAGCTAATTTTCCAGCCTGTGTGGGTGTACCCGTGTGTCGAAATACATAAAATAAACAAATACGGAAAAAACACATGCTCTATATTAATATTGCCGATAAGATACATGGTTTCCATTATTTAGCACTCTTGTTGAAAGAACATCTGTAATATGTTTATGTGGGTCTCAAGAGATCTTCCGGTTAATTATATTCGTGAGAAATTACACAAAACCTTCGATTAAGCTTTGTCATACTAAACAAAATATAAAAACATAAAAATCTAGAATCAAATCATATCGAACAAAACATAAGAACATGAAACACAAACAAACAGATGAACACAAGTGTGAGGTACAGTCCAACACTGCCTTTCTTCCCTCTGTTCACTTTTTTAAACTCACAATGAATAATTTGATTACATGGCCAAACTAATCACCATGCCTTTCTTAATTCCTTGAAGTTGATCCTTCTACTGCTCGTGTTTGGCGTCAGCCGTCCGAGGACGAAGGCGATGCATTGCTGTATACATCTTTGTGGGACATTGCGATGCATTGGGCCGCGCTCCTAGTTGCCTAGTTGGGCTGCCGTAAGATATTGTTTCGGTTTAATTAAGCCCAAGTGTTGTGTATGAAAATCTCGACAATTTTTAAAATCTAAATATTAAATGGCCTCCAAATTAAGATGCATGGTGGAATTTTTCAAAATATTAAGATGGTACTGGACTTAGGGATAAAAATAAACATGCACACAAATATTATTTTTTCAAACTATTAAGATGGTACCGAGTACCGACACATATAAACATCTTTTGTATTTATGTATGCATGCATGTATGTGTGTAGGAAATTCCTACTAGGAATGTAATGTTGTTGTGCGCGCGCGTGTGTCGGTTCGTAGTCACTTGTGGCACATATAATCAGTAATTAATATATGATTTCGTAATAACTTCGTATAGCATACATTATACGAAGTTATACGACAGTAATACGCAACGATACGATACGCTGAAAAGAACAAGACCATATAAACATATTTTGTATGTATGTATGCATGCATGTATGTGTGTAGGAATGTATGTTGTTGTGCACGCGCGCGTGTCGGTTCGTAGTCACTTGTGGCACATATAATCAGTAATTAATATATGTCGATCACTGCTCAGCACCGACATTTAAATTTGTGTCATTTGTCATTCAAAAAACTGTAACTGGCTGGTTACATTTGTTTACAAGTCCTACCTGAACCGGCACTAATATTTCACACGATATATATGACTTTTTTTTTTGTAGTGTGCTATAGTTGTATGTAGTATTGTAACACACCTTGACTAAATTCATAGAGTTTTGTCCATCTCATGGTTGGCCCACACACGCATATATATGTAACACATATCTTGGACTAGCTAAAGGCCTCACTTCATATAGAGGATTTGGTAACATTACCTATAGTTAACCAAGGAAACTTTCTAAACAAGACTACCAACTGCTCCTAGATAAGATTGGAAAGAGACTAGCTGGATGGAAAGGGAAGCTTTTGTCTAAAGCAACAAGAAAGGTACTTATCAACTCAACCCTGTGATCACCTCTCAAGCAGTTTACATGTTTACAACCATACATATAAGTAAATGGGCAATAAAAAGAATAGATAAGCTTCACCGGAATTTCCTTTGGGGAGGTGATGAAAATGGAAGAATCTCGATCTCATTGGTCATTTGGAAACATGTGTGCATGCCAAAAGAGGTCGGTGGATTGGGCATTAAAGACTTGGAAATTTTTGGTCGAGCACTGACGATGAGATGGTTATGGTTGTCTTGGGGAGATTCTCAAGAGACCCTGGAAAGGAATTCCGCTGCCCTGCGACCACACTAACATCAACTACTTCAGGGCCAGCACCAACATCATTATCAACAATGGCAAATCAACCAATTTTTGGCAAGACAAATGGTTGTTAGGGAGTCCCCTGATCAAGTTGCACACCCTTTGCTATGCTGAGCATGAAAAAGAATGTAATGGTTAGCGAAGCGTTGCATGAGGGGGATGGATATAGGACCTTGGAATGCTCACAACGGTCGATGAATTACCTCAATACATGCAGCTCTGGAGTGTTGTTCAGATGGTCCAACTAGGCAATGAGGATGATTCTTGCACTTGGCGATGGACTGTTCTTGAAAGTATAGCACGAGCTCCGTTTACAAAATGCAATTTGTGACATGTATCAAGGATAGATTCAATAAGTGCATTTGGAAGGCGAGGGCGGAGCCAAAATGTCTTTTCTGCATGTGGGCGGCTTTGCAAGACAGGATCTTTACTGCTTCCAACCTTCAGAAGAGAGGATGGCCAAATGCTGATTTTTGTCCTCTTTGCGGATCAAATTTGGAGACCACAACACGCATCCTGTCAAAATGTGTTTTCTCAAGATTGATTTGGTGGAAGATTATGCATGAAATTGAAAATGACCACAACTTCTGCACTCCTGATCAGTACTCCCATTTTGAAGACCGATGGCTGCACTATAGAAAGCATTTTGATAAGGGTGTTAGGAGGAGTCTTGATGGAATTGTCACTTGCACAGTTGCACCGCTTGGAAACTTATGGAAGGAGAGTAATAATCGTATCTTTCGAAACAAGTACAGCCAAGTTCCATAGGTGTTGCAGCGTATTAGACTTGATCTGACTAATTGAATGCATGCTTATCAGGATTTCGACGATCATGGATGACAACCTGTTCCTCCTCCGCTGTTTAGTTCTGTTCTTCCTCCAGCCTTCTTTGTTTTAGCCCTTTCCATTTGTAGTTCTGCTAGGTTTTTTCCTTCTTCTTGCTAGCTCCTTCGCTGTATTTAGTTCTATTTTCTTTTCGTTGTTTTCTTGCCACAGCCGGCTTCCTGCCTATGTTGTTTGTGTATTACAGTTTTAACTCCTAACTTTATTGTACAGGCAGAGCTCCTGCCTTTGTTTTTTTTTAAAATAATTTTTAAGTAATAGGTGCTAGCTAGCTATATATGTTTAGACCGAAACGCGTGATTTCACTTAATTGGTTAAAATCAGAGATTCTTGAGAAGCCAGATAATTTGGGTTTCAGAATATTGAAACGTGCCGGGTACAGCATATATAAGCCGTGGATCATATGATTGATCTGATTATGATCCGAGAGAAGTAGTGTGCGTACGTACGTAGTACGTGTTGATCAAGTATCGTGTTTCCATCGTCCTGGCTAGCTTTCGAGGCAAGTCAGACTTGTATGGTAGTGCTGGATCCAAGTATGCCAAATTGGCAGCCAGAATTTTGAAGTTGTTGCCATCGATCGATCGATCTCCGGCCGGTTGCGATGGCTTTGGAGTCACCCGGAGGCCGGAGGTACGTGTGCCCAATGTTGTACATGCATGTCAAGGTCGTCCCAAGTTTTTGGCACATGCATGCCTGCTGGCCTGTCCCTGTAAGTAGTGCAAGCAACATCGATCGATCGATCTCTAGTGATGCACAGGAGCACATCGATTTCCTCTACAAGCTATAGCTGAGGCAGAGCCAAACGCATATATGCATATAGCTTAGCCATGAGATGACCAACGGATGTGCATGTTTACTGGCCGGCCATGCCCATATATGCATGAGTGGACAAGGGAACTCCAACCATGCATGATTGCATGCACCATATATCAGAAGCAACAAATATCTCCCACGATGGAGCGGCACCATATGCATCACTCAATTGTGCGTGCGTACGTGCAGATCGACGTACAAAACAATTAGCTAGCCAAAACCGTAAGCAATATTTAAGTTCGAGTTCAATTCCATCACAGTTGTGTTGGTCACACACCAGCTGCAGTGCTACGACTGAACGGTGGTTTGATTCTGGGGCGGCAGTCAGCCCTGCATTTCCCTGATCAGCAGCAACAGCAAATTAAGAAGCAGGCCAGGAAACGAGCTATGGCTCCAGCAATTCCAGCTCAACCACGTAATTGATATGAAATGATATTTGCATATGATCGATCTGCTCACCTATGATGATCACATGTTATCCCCTGGATGCCAGAGGTCCACCAATGTGTGGTTACTGCTCATGACTTGGATGCTTGGATCTTGTGTTGTTCCGGCCTGCCTTTTCTGTCTGCACCTTTCACCTCCCTGTTCACTGATATTTCGATCGATCGGCTTCACAAATTTGTGGAACTCGTCTGTCGGTTGAGAAAGTTAGGATTCAGCACACATTCCAATTAAACTTGATGGATCAGTGCTGCAACAACAGCAGCAGCGACAGCTAGCTTACACCTGTCCTTCACTACAGGAAATGAGAATAGTGTGGGCGGCCAGAAAAACTGTGTCGGTGGTATTAAAGCCGCTGACACAGAAATATCAGTGGCCAGAACAAAACCGCCGCCACAGTCACCCAGTGTCGGCAGCCTCAAATAAGCCGCCAACACAACTTAACACCCCTCACGGCCGTGACGCAAAATTCAAATTTGGAGCCCGCCAGACCAGTCTATGTTGACGGCATAACAACCGCCGACCACACAGATGCATTCCCCTCACGTCACACTAACGGTAGAACCGAACCACCTGCAAGCGGCCCCGCATGGCAGACAGAGTATGTGTCTGCCATGTGGGGCCATCCTGTGAGGTGCAGCGAGGCGGCTAGGCAGCACCTGTATCGGCGGCATACCATAAACCGCCGACATAGGTAAAATAATTAACTGCGGGGGCGCAGGCGGGGCTCGAAACCGCGACCTACGGGCGAGCCCGCGCCGTGCCGCGCGCTGCTAGCTAGTTGGGAGAAAGTTTATAATCGACAAATGAGGCCAAGTCATGTTTTTTGTAGAACATTCGCCACCAGTGTCGGCGGCCGTAATCAATGCCGCCGACACAAATGCCTGTGTCGTCGGCCGTTATCCATGCCGCCGACACAAAACCCCCCAGCTGGGACTCTCTCCGGGCCACCAGCAGCGATGCCGACTCTGTGATTTGCTCAATGTAAGGTTTTAGGGTATGCACTTGATATCAAATGTCATTATACAGGGTCGAATTGCCGTGCGTTACACTTCTGGTAGAAGTTTTGTCGAAAGCTTAACGTTCGGTCACGTACGTGTGTAGCCAGTGACCTTAATGTTTCGAGAGAACTTATACCGAAAGTTAAACACAGGGCAAGACCACCCCTTATAAAGACCTGTGATGTCAAGTGACTCCCCTACAATCTTAAATAGGGAAAAGCAAATTGTCGGCATTGCCGCGGGTGGACCGACGAGAGGCCGGGCGCCGACAGAAGTGCTCTATGTTGTCGGCCTAGATTATGCCGGTGACAAACATATGTGGCAGTGACAACTATTGCACTCTCAGTGTCGTCGTCTATGCTTTAGCCGCCGATACAGTAATGTAGCGCTGACATATGGGCGGCTAGCTGTGCTTTATGTCGGCGGTATTTCGTCCTATATATGTCGATGGTTTTAGCCGGCGACATTGATCACGGTTTCTGTAATGCTTGCTAGTCGGCATCTTTGTATCGTCAAACACACTCATATATATCACAGGCCGGGCATTCTTTACCAACTTAGGGCGTGTTTGAATGCTCGTGCACAGCTAGTATAATCTTGTGGCGAGCGCATTGAGCGCACGTGTTTGGTTGGTGCGTACGCGAGACCCGAGCGATGCAACCCCAGGCAAAATCCAAACACGCCGGCCCGTAGTGTCCTCGCTATCTAGTGCTTCAACCAAACTCACCCTCACCTGCACTTCCTTTCTCTATTTTTTGCCCGCCGCATGCCCTATTATTTTATCCATTCCTTTCTCTTTCTTTATCACGATTAAAAATACCAAAAATACTTCAAAACAATGGAAGGGTCCCGAAAAGTATAAGTTTTTGGGAGAAATTTAGGAAATTTTACACAAAAAAACGATTTTTAAAAATCACAAGAAATTTTCTTAGAGTTTTTATTTGAAAATTTCACACGATGTGAATTTACAATACCATGAAACTTTATTTTTGAAAATTTTATACAATACTCATGTGGTTCAATGAATTTCTGGTGCTTTTCCCGCATTTCTTATCTAAACCATATTCCTTAGATTATGTTATCTATCCGTTAAAGTAAAACTATAGCCATTAGAACACATGGAATTGCAAGCTGGTACGCGTTAGCCCCTCTAGCTAGTCCTTATATTACAGGTCTTAACTTGGGCGTGCCTAAACTACTGAATAAATGACATTAAGTTTTTCACTTCTCTAGTAGTATGGCACTCTCTGACTGATCCACAAATAGTAAGATCAATTGATTTATCTAGACAATATCGATGAATGGTCTAGAAACGTTTAGATGTGTTTAACAAAATTCTATTTGCTAATTAGTGTTTACTAGGAATTGAAACAAAGCTCTTTCAGCTTTGAGATGCCACATTACATGCATATATACTAGAGTTTTCTAAACGGACCTGCTGTTTGGAACCCATCCATGCATGCCATAGCTAGTTATATAATCTTGCAGAGATATATATGCCATATACATGTGCCACATAGTTAATTTTCTGTTGGCCCTGGCCGGTACTATGGGTGTCGGCAACAAAATGTAGATGAAAGCTACGTGTATGGTGTCACATAGCCATTTTCGAGAACCATGGCTTTCCATGAATGACATTGATTCCTCTCACCCTCATCTCTGCCTTCCCATCATACATAGCCTTTTAATCTCACCACTGCGACTAAGTAGTTTTGACATATATCATGTAAAAATGATTCGACTTGAAAAGGTGACGGCAATATCACCGCCCGGGGCATCAATGACCTAATTAAGCGTTGATGATCTTATTCAGATGATGTCGAACGACGTGGCTACACACACACGATGGAGGGACTTGAGATCAAATTAAGGTCTGACGTCAGGCAAAAAAAAACCGAACGACAAAGTGCATAGCTGAAGCTACTGATGAAACATTTTTTTCGTTAATATTTGAAAGATATATTTTTAAGAAAATGTTTTCAAAAAGCAAAATAAGTATTCATCTACTTCTAAAAATGTTCGGCACGCATATTAGAAATGTTCCATATATAGAAAAAAAAAAGAAATTTCACCACATCCAAACAAATATTTCATAATACGGTACAAAACATTAATGTTTCACGAGTTATTCAAAATGTTTTTATGACTAAATTAAATGTTTTGTAAAAGCAAAGAAAATGTTTCAACAGCGTGGTCGAGAGAGACTGTACCAAAGCCGTCGAGACAGATTGTCTCGACGGCCAAGCCGTCGAGAAATACACGGCGGGCAGGCACGACGTGCTGGAGGAGCTTTTCTCGACGGCTTTCAGCCATCGAGATTATTCATTTGCCGGCCGCCGGTGGCCCAGCCCAAAAAATTTTCACGATGGCCTTTACAAATGCCGTCGAGACTGACATCTATCTCGACAGCTAGTACATCACCCCCCTTTGGTGGTCAACATAACTTATTTAATTTTTAAAATATTTTAAAAAAAATTCTTTGGTGCTTCGTAATGGCTAATATTGTTAACGACATAAAAATTTACCATCATGAAATTCGTATGCTCAAATTATGTACGCAAACGGAGTTACATATGTAAGGGGTTATATCGAGCAGAGTATTAGTTAGCGTTCTATATAATTTTATGAAATACGGGTGACAGGGATATTATAATTTTCATGTTTTCACCATTTAATCAGAACACCATTGTACATAGATCATTGCATTGGAATGTAACAAAATATTCCATTTTAAACAAATTTATCCCATAGCGGGAGGCGGCCCGGCGCGGCGGCGTGGACGTGGTCCGGCGAGGAGGCGGGGACGCGGAGCGGCGCGGCGGCGGGGAGGCGGCGGGATCGAGCGAGGCTGGGGACTTAGCGAAACGCTAAGTCCCCGCGCCTGCGGTCCATCTATAACTAGGACAGTGTCGACGGCAAACCCTAAGCCGTCGATACTGATGTAAAATTTTCGTAGTATCGACGGCCTTAAATAAACCGTCGACAAAGCCCTCGTAACGGCCCCTTAGTATCGACTGCTTTAATTTGGCCGTCGACACTGCCCTGTCAAATTTCGTTGTCTCGACGGCTTATATCTGGCCGTCGACCCTAAGCTTGTAGCTGCCTACGCTGTATCGACGGCTTGTGCAACAGCGGTCGACACAGTCGTCGGGGATGCTATTTTCGACGGTACTATATAAAACCGTCGATACTATCTCTCTCGAGGGTTTCCGTTGACTGCCATCGAGTATTATGATTAGTATCGACGGCTTTTTATCAAACCGTCGATACTAGTGCTTGTCTCGAGGGCAACCCCCCTTAAAGGGCATCAATGGTCAAACCTCTCTGTTTAAATTTTATAAATTTGGAAAACCTAATTTCAAATGTTCAAACTGTTCCATGTTGCTTTCTACTGGGAATTACACATCTAGAAAAAAAATCAAATAATTTAGAACTTCCTATGAGGTAACACCTTTGAAACCAGTAGTTTTCCGGAGAAGTTCACTTGGAGTTTTATATTTCGTGTGATCAAAGCAACGTCAAACATCCTATTTGAATTTATATTATGTTCATTTCTAAATTCAAATTTATGTTTTTCCAACTATTCAATAATCGATACCCGCACGCTCGCACCCAACTAATTTTTGAATTTTTGACTGCTAAAATTGAAATTCTGAAATTTAAACAGTATTTAGAACATTAATTACAAATCTATATATGTTCAATATTCCTCAATTCAAACATTACAGAAATTCCTACATAATAAATTAACAAAATGCACCATTTCTAATTTTTATTACAAAATCGCAGGATTTTTCAACAAAGATTAAAATAAAAACTAAACAAAAGGGAATAGAAAAAGTTTATAAAACAAACAGTCTCGACGACTGTAAATAGACCGTCGATACAGTATGTAGTGTCGATGGCCTAACGGTTAGCCGTCGATACAGTTAGACGCCGTCTCGCCACACAAACTCCCCGTGGGCCTTCATCAAGCAAACTCGACGGCTGTTTCTTTAGCCGTCGATACTGGCCACTGTTTTGAGTTGTATCGACGGCTTATATATGACCGTCGATACTAGGTTACATGTTTCGATTGCTTAAATCTGGCCGTCGAATCAATACTTGGCAGTCGAATCTATTTTCGTTTCCTGTAGTGTACAGTGTGGATCATCGTGATTAGGAAATTTCTTTCCATGTTAAAACTCGGCTGCCATGCATATATGAATCTCTCTTGTAAGCTGCACGATGGATACGTCATTATATAACATTTGTAACTCTTCCGGTGCAATGAAATTTCGTCGAGTCAGCACTTGTGTTTTTTCCCATAGGGGTTTTCTATGTAATCTATGTACTTCTTTTAATTGTATATTATATCGATCTAATTTCTAACAGAAGAAATATTTATTGGACCCATTTTGACCTGAATATGTGATTGTCTAGAAAATGCCCAAAATATTTGTAAATGTTGAGCACGTTAGGACCTGCAATTACTCTAATAAATATCTCCGTAAACAGTTACTCTACTTAACAACGTCCCTGGAAAACATTCCAAAACGGCAAATCTGACGCATCAAATTAGTCATCCATATCAGGGAAAATAGATACTCCTATGTGCCTTTTCTTTTTAAGAGCATAATTAAAGAGCTTCATGTTTAGTATCTATTAATGATGTCCTCTTCGTATCTTGCTTTAGTCGGCCAGCTCTTTCTCATGAAGTAAAGCACCTAATCAAATATCAATCTGGTGAAAATAGGTCATCCATCTTTTGATCTCTAGCCATCACATCTTCTACATATGTCGGCAAATAAAGCAGATGAGGACGATGATACTGCATGCAGTAATTAATGTATATCTTTAACCAAGACACTTGGATTAGGGTTCTTTCTGCGTGCAGTGCCTTCATATCTAAATAAGAAGCATAATATTTTTTTTATATAGTGACTAGCTAGTACAGAGCATGCCTGGTTCGCAACGAGGAAAAACCCAAAAATCAAGCGGCTCTTACCGAGGATCTATGCATGAATAAAAAAAAATGATCTGGAGGGAAATGGAATTAAAATAAGAGCCTATGCTGCTATGCAGGATGACATATGTTGCATAGTTTTAGCCACAACACGGTGGACTCAAAGTTCATTAAAATAGTAACTGACTGTTATCAGTTGTATCAATGTGCTTCTGAAATTATTTTATCCCTGGGTAATTGTATAAATATACTCACATCAAAACCTAACTATGCATATTGGTTAAATATGGTAATCTACTATATATAATTGTGCGCAATGATTTTTTGGGCCACACACAAAAAATCTAATTAACTTTTCCTTTTCTTTCTCCTAAAAATAATTAAGCCGAGCTAGAATATGGAAGGAATATATCCCAACTATCTTGTATGTGCCGTCAAAACCAACAAAATATAGGGTCATTGCAAAAAGCATGCACGCGTAAGGCTTATTTACCCAACTTCAAAATAATCAACCTACATATATAATATTATATGAAAAGTTTAATCACTATCATATGTTGATATTATCGCATGCATTTTGCATAACATAACTTATAATTTTGTTTAAGTAGTATTTTATGGATAGGATACACACACACACGCCTCTCAAGGTATTCACTATCAGAAAACGAGGGCCGACAATACAGGTGCGAAAACCGTCCACACAGGTCAGAGAGTTTGGAACACCATGGGCATACAATGGAATTCATGGTCGTCATGCATGAATGAGGAGAAGATACGAGTGAAGCAAGAAATATCTCTCAGCTTATTGGCTGCCCATGATCGATCCGTTTGAAGAAGATTTTGTATTCAAATATGCATGTCGACAATTACTACTTGCTAGATATATAGGAAGCTGGAGTTTGAGAAAATCTTGGGCAGGCCAATGGCAGTAGAAGGTGTGTCAAATCGGGATGACACTAGATTGTGCCTAGCCACTTATCTTTGATTATTATCTCCGTGGTACTGGATTCACACTTGAGCAGCACACCGTGCCCGACGATGGATGGTGATGAGACGTCTGCTAAAGTGACCAACTAATTAATGCCAGAAAATTGATACACCTTCGTTTTCTTCTACT
>SPJY01031580.1:263484-286318 GCA_005191435.1 Raddia distichophylla
GAGTGAACAGTGGGGGGAACCCTACCTCTAGCAGCTAGCTGTCATACGCGTAGTGGGGACAAAAACAAATAAGCCCAGCCTTATTTACGTGGGCTCACTAGGAGGACGTACGTAAATAAAGACACATGTCTTATTTATGTGGGCTTGGCCTACGTAAATACGTTTAGACAGCCACGTGTCATATTAACGTCCGCCCGGCCGACGTAAATAGATATAGGGCCGACGTAAATAGTGTGTGAGCACATGGTTGATGTATGATGGAGTCATGGATCAGTATTTACGACAGCTTTTCCTGCAGGCCGAAGTAAATAACTTTATTAACGTCGGCTTTCTGAGGCCGACGTAAATAAGTCTTTATTTACATGGGCTTTCGGAAGCCGACGTAAATGCGTATTTATTTATGTCGGCTTTTCAGAAGCCGTCGTAAATAGTTTTGGCCGACGTAAATAATTTGGATTCCTGTAGTGACTCTAAAAAAATCACTTCCTCCGGCTTTTTCTCTATCCAATGCTACAGTATTTTTTGAAGACCACCTGAAGACGCTATTAGAAGATCTTAGGTCCAATTGGAGAGGGGTGGGGTGGGGGGAGAGAGAGGGAGAGGGAGAGAGAGAGAGAGAGAGAGAGAGAGAGAGAGAGAGAGAGAGAGAGAGAGTAGATGCATGCAGGAGGGAGGCCAGGAGCTAGAGGAGGTGCAGGTCTCAACGTTTGCTGGCGGCGCTCCACACGTTCAGGCTCAATTAAGCAAATTAAAGGAGACCGGCCGGCCGACCTCCTTCCTTTCTCTCTCGCGATCGGCCCCAACATCCATCCAACCAATTGCAGCTACCTAGCTAGCTACCTTGCACTTGCAGTATTACATATATATATAGACGACCAGCTGCACCCGGCCTTTATATTACTACTTGCCATTTCTCAAGAGATCACTTCGATTCAGGGATATATAGATGCATGTATGCATATACATGAGCGACCTAATTCAAGTCAAAGAGCTGGCTGCAGGCTACCAAGATTGTCGATATCTATACATCGGCCAGTGCATGCACTCTTTTTTATCAGCACGCTTGATCCACCCAGGTTTGGCATAGCTAATATCTCGACTTCATCTCGCTTGTTTGTTTTTTTGCATCTTGCAAATATATTTTCTTATTTTCATTTATGAATGCATGTTCCAAGAGTTTGCTATATATGCACGTACTCCTGCGCGCATCCGCTAGTTGTATGTCGAGAAGAACTACTACAGTATATATGTGCGTTTGAGCACATTCAGTTCATCTGATAATTAAAAGAGCGCATGTCAAGTATCAAGACCGAGCTATGTACGGAAACAAATTTTGTCAAGTTTTTATATATGACCTAGAAACGCACTTGCACTGATTAAATTAAAGATGTGTCCGGGTTTCTGCATATATATAGCCGCCGGCCATTTGTACTACTAGCTTAATTGCATGTCCCTCAATGATAGTGTCCAAGAAAAAAGACAGCAGGGGGAGCTGATATAACTATAAGGGAGAGAGAGTGTGAAAATCAAGTGACTGATATGGGCCGGGAGCTAGCAGCTAGAAGTGATAAGAAACGAAATAACATATTTACAATGTTGCAGTAGTCACAAGTCACAACGTACGTACAGCTGATCTCGAGTCGGCATGCGCCACATTCATCACGTGGTGCAAATTAAAGCAACTAGCTAGGAAGGCAGTACGTGTTAACTAACTCTGTACTAAATTAATGATCGATGTACGTACCAACCGATAACAGGATGCCAGCAGCAGATGCACGACGTGATTGATCCGGTTATTTTGTTTCTGTCAATTTTAATTATTATCTTGTGTGCTGCTAGCTTGTCTGTTCCATTTAGATTAATATATCCTTGTATTATAATTTTTACCAGTAGGATGGTCTCAAGTTCACAACCATATATACCGCTATTATTCGATGCTTGTTTTTTTCTACTTCTAATTCATCAGTCTTTTTTGCTAGTTTCGTCAGCGTATATTAATATGGCGCGCGTGGAGGGAGGTTAGAATCATCTCAATCCTTCCTAGGCTTGGACATATAGTCTTTTCTTCTTCTTTTTTTACGAACTATATACTATGAATAGACCTAGCTAGCTAGCTACAATAATAATAATATGAACTACATGTTTAATTAGCAATTCTCACGTTTCTAATAACTCATAGAGTCAACAATAAAAATATGTAAAATGGGATAGAATTTTTTTTTTGAAATTTTGAATGTATACTATATTTTAAACTTGTATATATTTGGACACCACAATATAGTGAATTTGAGTATTCTTTACTGAAATGGTCTAGGGTATATGTCAGTGGATTAATTAGCTATAGTACTTAATTAGTTTGCACTTAAGTTGATTTCTATGCGCTGCATGCAAACATGCTTGTATTTAAAAACTTTTGTGACCCCTTTCAAGACTATTCCTAGTTTCCATAAATAAGTTTTACTTCAAGAGTATTGTATTAGAACTAATTAGCTTATTTCATTCACAAATGCATGAAGCTCATAGCACTTATGCATGCAGGATATATATTGTTTTGGAGCTCAACGCTCCACTAATACATTGACTTTTATCACTAATTTAATACGGCAAAATTGGCTATAGTACATTTAAAAGCGCAATATTTTTTGTCTGTCACTACAACAAAAACTCTTATATGTACAGGTACGGTTCATTTACACTGTTCATTATAAATTGGCACACATGATTTGTGCCTTCATCTGTAAAGGGCGGGGCGTGACAAGCACATTTGTGCCGGTTTTAGCCACAATCCGACACAAATAATTTTATTTTTTATGCGGTTCATGGCTAGAACCGGCACAGATACTCACTCATCTTTGTTAATTCTAGACACAAATCGTCACAGATATGCAGTTTCAAGAATTTGAGATTTTTGAAAGTTTATAACTTTTTTCATATGAGCTCGGATAGAAACAAACTTTATACGTAGAATGTAGCTCTCGAGAAGATATACAATTTTGTAGTTGACATATTTTTTGTTGGAAGCAATATAAATGCTTAAATAATAATTATAATGATAGTTTATTTATAATTAATTCAAATAAAGTTGGATAAAAAAATAAATTAACATGAAAATTAGAGGCTTCAACGAGATTTACAACCTTGCAGTTGAAAACTTATTGTATTTAATGTCGTTTGCATGCATAAACAAGGTGTAGCGGGTCGGTAGTATATCGCACTAGCGCTAGCTACACCTATTTTTTAACTCCAATTTTGGAGAGAGAAAATGTCACAAAAACCGAAACTCCCATTTCAAAATAACTCCCCTCCCCCTCTCATATACGTAGATTTGCAAACAATTTTGAATACGCATGCGCTGTCCTATAACCAATTTTGTACTACATAGTTATATACGATCAGCCTCGATCTAACTAGAAGAAATGGTACGTATGCATGAGCATGACAATGAGAGTGCTTAATTAGCAGTAACGGAGAAGACAAAAGAGGCAGCGTAGGTTCTGAGAATTAGGTCCCGTTCTTTTCAGCTACAACTTATCGACTTATTAACGGCTTAACGACTTATCTATGTATTATAATAAAGACATGCTTTTTTTGTTTCGTTTTTTCACTGTTTGGAAGGTGGGTACTAACGCTTTAAAAAGCAAGTCAAATAAAATTGATCCGAATCTCGAGACTACCTCGAAAAGCTCTTGAAATTCAATCATTTCAGCCGTTCAGCTGTTTATATCAGCCGAAAAGAACAGGCCCTTAATGTTGGCGCGCGTGTCTGTCATGCATAGTCGATCGATGCATGTTTTGCATTCCAAGCTCCAACCACTGATCGATGCTGATTAATTTGTCAGATCGCCGCATAATTATATTCATTATCCGGCCTCTATGTATATATATTGTCAAGATCGTTGGAATTTAAGCCGGCATTTGCTGAATCAATTATATATACTACTTATTTGATGATACATAAGCATGCATTGTACTAACATAGTAGTAGTATCATCATCATTCATCGCTGCCGGCTGCAGGGTGATCATCGATCGGTGCTACAATTAGCTAGATACATAGTCCAGGCATACATTAAGGAAGGAATTAATGGACGATGAGGGCGAGCTCATGAACCCGCCGTTGATGGCGACGTACAAGCACCTCTTGGACGGCCGCCTCCTGGACGCCGGCGACGAGCAGGAGTGCGAGCTGGCGGTGATCGACCTGGGCCTCCTGGACGGCGGCGAGGCGGAGCGGTGCCGGGCGCGGGCGGAGATCGTGCGGGCGGCGTCGGAGTGGGGCTTCTTCCAGGTGACCAACCACGGCGTGCCGGCGGCGCTGCTGGCCCGGCTGCACCAAGCCCAGGTGGCCGTCTTCCGCCGCCCTTTCCGCACCAAGGCGACCCAGCCGCTGCTGGACTTCTCGCCGGAGAGCTACCGCTGGGGCACGCCGTCGGCGACGTGCCTGGAGCAGCTGTCCTGGTCGGAGGCCTACCACATCCCCATCACTACTCCGGCCGATCCCGACCACCCGTCCGCCGACGAGACCAGGGCAGTGATCGAGGAGGTGGCGGCGGCGATGTCGCGGCTGGCGCAGCGGCTGGCGGAGATCCTGATGGGGGAGCTGGCCGGGGACGGCGGCGGCGTGGCGGAGATGATGCGGAGGACGCGGGACACGTGCTTCCTGCGGCTGAACCGGTACCCGGCGACGGGGGGCGGCGGCGCCTTCGGGCTGTGCCCGCACACGGACAGCGACTTCCTCACCGTGCTGCAGCAGCAGGACGGCGTGGGCGGGCTCCAGCTGCTGAAGGGCGGGCGCTGGCTGGCCGTGAGCCCCAGCCCCGACGCCCTCATCGTCAACGTCGGCGACCTCCTGCAGGCGTGGAGCAACGACGCGTACCGGAGCGTGGAGCACAGGGTGAGGGCAAACCCCTCCCTGGAGCGCTTCTCCGTGGCCTTCTTCCTCTGCCCCTCCTACGACACCTTGATCCGGCCGGAGGGGAAGACGGAGAGGGTGCAGCTGTACCGGAGCTTCACCTTCGGCGAGTACAGGAGGCAGATCAGGGAGGACGTCAGCCTCACAGGCCGCAAGGTCGGCCTACAACGCTTTCTCCTGCCTCACCACCACCCCGACTCATCCTCACCTCACTTGCAGCTACCTAGACCCAGCTCTGCTAATTCTGATTGAACGCATAGCATATATATATACTCCACATGTGTACACAAGCGATACCCATATGCATGCATGCATGTACGAACTAATAATTAATGCTTACTCACATGCATGCGGTGAATATATTTATTTATTCGACTTTACTTCATGTCAGTCGTCTGCCTGCCACCGCGCGCTCGCCGACTGCCGGGCCTGTGGGAGGCGCTGGCACGGGCAGGCGACTGTCCTCAAGCCGCTCCCTTATTTATTAATGAACATGCATATGAATTGTGTCTTTTTTCTTGCTCGCTCCAATATATATGTCATGAATTGTAGCTCAAAAAAAATCAACGAGTTGCAAGCCTCATCGTTTTTGTAGTTGGACCCCGCCATCAAGAGTATTGCTGGCAACAGCCTGCTAGGGTCAGGATTATAAGGGCCAACATGCTAGGCCGCAGCTGGTGGCTAGGTCACAGGATGAACAGGGGGTAGTTGATATGGTTGGTCCAGGGCCGGTCCTGGCATTTTGGGGGCCCATGGCGAAAACTTATACGGAGACCCCATCCACCCCTTTATATATATGTCTATGTATATATGTATGTATATATAGTCTTTTAGACACACATCATTAAAGAAATTAATATTCGATGCACAAAAATTACTTGTATAAAACACTTTAAAGTTTATGAAATGACAAATGTAAATTGTATTCATAAACACTTAATTGGCACTTGACATTATCTTAAAAAATTTCTTCCAACATTTTGACATTTTCCTTTTTTCGCTACCGGATGGATACTTTTTCGATGACATGAAATCACAAAGCACTGAAAATAAAAATAAACGCATCAAATGATGAATTGAAAAGAACCTGTACCGTTAATTCATTCCATGAAAATAAATTGAAAATAAAAAAAGAATACGCTTATACGCATAACACATATACTACATATGAGATGAATAGATGATGGATCATGGATGGATAAATCATAAATGGATTGGATGTAGGCAGGGCACACATACACAGGGTCAGGGGCGGCGTCGGCTTTCGGCGATCTCCGTGAGATTGCGGCCGAGGCGGCGTGTCGGCGTCCGTGAGTCCGTCGCGTCGACGAGTCGATGGGCAGCAGGGCAGGGGCGCTGGCCGGGCTGCGCGGCGCTGCGTGGAGGAGTCGAGGACGTCTGGACTCTGGACGTGATTGGCTGAATCGTGGACATCGCTCTGGACTCATCAATCCCACGCTGCGCAGGCGGCTCAGCCAAAGCCCAATTGCCCAAAGGCAAGGCCCACGCAGGCGGTGCTGCCGGTGCAGCAATACAAACCTTGCATACCTGGGCACCTGGCTGGGGGCCCCGTTACTTCGGGGGCCCAGGGCGGCCGCCCCCCCTGCCCCCCCCCCCCAGGGCCGGCCCTGGGTTGGTCGATGTGATGACAAGGGATATTATAAGGTGTGTGTACCAGAACTATTTAAATAGGATGTCGTAATGATCTGATTTTTAAGAGGGTATCCTATTGACTGCGTTAGTGGGCATTGCTACCGAAGGAGACCACGTTTGTGTTTAGCTGGGCATAAGTAACTTGGAGTGTTACATGTTACTTTCCTTCGTAAATGCAAATCTGCATGTATCATATTGAAGGTGGTGGTTATAGAGTTCTTCAATAATTGTGGATGGAGAACTAATAAAAAGAATTTGATTAGATTGAGTTTGGATTTTAATTTCATGGTCTAGCTAACCTTGTAGCTGTATACGTGTATGACATACAGGTCGAAATTTCTTTCATTACTTGAAAAGTTAAACGGAAACACTGCTGCGCGGTTGTCCGGATGCGCGCGCTCGCGCTGGACACCCGCACTGACGCTGCCTAGTGTGGGTTCAACCATGCAGTGGGTCCTACAAGCACTTTTTTCTTTTGATGGCCATAAATTTTGACTTGGTGCTCTAATCCACAAATCGTTTGCACCAACGTGTACCTCGTATTTTTACGAACAAAACAAGATTATGTTGCCATATAAATCTTCAAACTTACCTGATGAAACTTGGGTTTCGCCTACTAAATTTGGATTTCATATTCGTTAAACTTGCCAACTGTCAAGTTTCATCAGGTTTAATCCAAGTTTCATCAAGTTTCAACAGGTTTCATCCAAATTTCTTCAAGTTTCATCAGGTTAATCTAAGTTTCATCAAGTTTCAACAGGTTTCATCCAAGTTTCATCAGGTTTTATTTGGCGCTCGCCTTTATCAATACGTGAGTCAAGGTTCATCAGCACACGGTCAAGTTTCACTAGCATACTGTCAAGTTTCATAAGTAGGTTCTGCTAGGTTCACATTTAAAAAATTGAAAAAGTGACAAAAATTTAAAAATAAAAGTATTTAAAATGGGTTGTTCTCGATTTTAGAAGAATTATGATATTTATTCCAAGCATTTTGAACACTTTTTGATTTTTATACAAAAATCAGAAGTTTAATAGAAAAATTGATCAACTGCACGGCTAACAACTCTGCCTTCCATCGATGCACACGGGAGCGCGGGCTGCGTTGGATGCACGCGGTGCCGGCGATCCAATGGCCGAGATGCGTCCAATCGACGCGCGCTCGAACGGACGTGCGACGCCTGGTGCTCGCCAAAGTTAAAATCTAGTATCTCCGGGTGGCCATCCGAACGGTATGCACTTTCGTGGCCATCCGATATAGTATCGATCTCCTCGGGATTCATTTCACGGTTGAATGAATCAACAAGGGATGAGATGCATGCATATCGAGCACTAATTACTGATTGGGAGTAGTTAAAATGCATGGCATGCACCCCGAAGGTCTAGGGCTCCTTTTTACCGAAGAAGCTGGAGTGGAGCGCGCGGTTGGAACTTGGAAGGCAACGGCAACTTCTTTGTGGTGTGACCCATGAACGCCAACCAAATTAAGGAAGCTTGATGAACTAATTAAGCCAAATTAACTGCAGGATGATATAGCTAGCTAGAATTGCAGGATACAGCTGCATTGCGTGGCTGCTTAATTACTACTACTACCAATCTACCATAGTACCATGCATTGCATGTTCATCGATCGATCAGCCAATAATGATGTGATGGCTGTCCAATATGTGCAGAATCGAGTCCAAATGTCCAATAAAAAAAATTTGTACGTGGCTACTATATAAGCATCAACCACCGATACTCGATCTGCCACAAGAGCGGGCTCTCCCTCTCTCACTCTCGCTCGCTCGCTCGTCAGCTCGTCCATCCTCTCCGTCTTCGGCTGCGGCCATGGCCTCGAGGTCGACGAACTGCCGCGGCGCAGTGCTGCTGCTGCTGCTGCTGTCCATCTGCTCTGCGGCCAGGGCGGCCGAGCTGGAGGTGGGCTTCTACAGCAGGACGTGCCCGCACGTGGAGGCGATCGTCCGGGAGGAGACGACGGCGATCCTCCGGGAGGCGCCGGCGCTGGCCGGCCCGCTGCTCCGCCTCCACTTCCACGACTGCTTCGTCAGGGTACCGAACAATTGATATTAATGGTTTGTGCTCCACTGCTAGCACCTAGCTACATTTGCATTGCTCATATAGGAGGAGTACATGCATGCGCGCAGGGGTGCGACGGCTCGGTGCTCATCGACTCCAGCAACGGCAACGTCGCCGAGAAGGACGCGCGGCCGAACCTGACCCTCCGCGGCTTCGGCTCCGTGCAGAGGGTCAAGGACAAGCTGGAGGCCGCCTGCCCGGCCACCGTCTCCTGCGCCGACGTGCTCACGCTCATGGCCCGCGACGCCGTCGTCCTCGCCCGGGGCCCCTCCTGGCCGGTGCCGCTCGGCCGCCGCGACGGCCGCGCCTCCGTCGCCAACGACACCAACCAGCTCCCGCCGCCCACCTCCAACATCACCCAGCTCCTCCAGATGTTCGCCGCCAAGGGCCTCTCCGTCAAGGACGTCGTCGTCCTCTCCGGCGGCCACACGCTCGGCACCGCCCACTGCTCCTCCTTCACCGACCGCCTCTACAACTTCACCGGCGCCGTCAACGCCGCCGACGTCGACCCGGCGCTGGAGAGGGCGTACATGGCGCGGCTGCGGTCGCGCTGCCGGAGCCTCGCCGACAACACCACGCTCGCCGAGATGGACCCCGGCAGCTTCCTCACCTTCGACGCCGGCTACTACCGCCTCATCGCCAAGCACCGGGGGCTCTTCCACTCCGACTCCTCCCTCCTCGACGACCCCTTCACCCGGGCCTACGTCCAGCGCCAGGCCACCGGCCTCTTCGCCGACGAGTTCTTCCGCGACTTCGCCGCCTCCATGGCCAAGATGGGCGCCATCGACGTGCTCACCGGCGACCAGGGGGAGATCAGGACCAAGTGCAACGTCGTCAACTGACGTACCAATCAATCGATCGATCACCAATTGGAGTTGGTTTTGCATATTTCGTTGATTGATTGGTTGGTTGGTTCATGCATGCATGCATCGATCAATCGGTGTGTATTTAATTTGTAAACTTCTTTCTTTTGGTTTGGTCTTTTCACCCTGGATTGGTAAATATTTGCGTCAACTGATGTATTGATTTTCTTCTCTTTTTTGGGTTCAAATGTATCATGATCTAATAATAACGAGTTAATGGAATAAATATTTCCTCGTTTTCATCACCATTTATTGAGCGTGCCATATTTGGGCTCCAATGGTTTGCATAGATATATCTTCACTACGCACAAAACTATATTGGACTAGCTACCATGCAGGCGCCTGCATTTTAGCATTTAGTGCAGGCGATTGAATTTTCAATACAAAAACACATAAATTTCAGCAACAAGCACAACTGAAAAAAAAAGTACAAAAGATGTGAAAAAATTTAAATAAAGCAAAATAGGCATAGCAACTAAATATGATTTATCATTGATGCATGTATATCTCGTTTACATCAATTTGATTAAATAAAATAATTTTTTTAGTAAGAAATAAAGTGAAAAAACTAAAATAAAAAAAACAGACATATCAACTAAATATGATTTATTATTAACATATTTACGTTTCGTTTACATCAATCTGATCGAGCAAAATAAAATTTTAGTGCAAAACTGAAACCATATCGTACGCACAGCCTTGCGGCCTTGCCCTGCGTGGTGGACTACGCGAGCTTGCATGCACGCGCATGGTCGTGAATTGATTCGCAACAGCGTTGTATGCACGTGTGGCATCGAACTCCCGCGACTGATCGTACGCGGTGACACGCCAGATAATCGCCTGCACGCAGTCACCAGCGCAGGCGACTGCGAACAAGGAAAAGCGAAAAAGAAATGCCAGAAACCATTAGGGCCTCCTTTTTGTATGGAGTTTCGAGACAAAAACCATTTTCTGGAATCACCAAACCATGATGTGTTTGGATAAAAAAAAATACTCTATTCCAAAACCATGGTTTACTAGAAACCTTGCATTTTTTGAGTATTTGAAACTACACTCTACCTAAAGCTTTCATGGTTTGGCTATCATTGTATTAGCTCTTGCGTTTGGCCCAATTTACCATCCTTAAAATCATGTATGAAAATAGGTGATAATAAAAACCAAAGTTTCATGTAGTTAAGTGATACTATGATATTCATATGCACATAATTGCAAACTATGTATTACAAAACCATGAGAAGGCGATGGTGAAGGAAAAAAAAATGAGACGGAGGGCGGTGACTAGGACGTCCAACTGCCAAAGCTCGCCGACTCTCTTGCCCCTCAAACTCCGGTGATTTGATCTCTTGAATCCAGTAGGTGGTGGGGACCCTTTCTCAAAGATTCTCAGGTGGTGGCAGTTAAATATCGTAATATATATACTCCCTTCTAAGATTTAGCACTGTGATGTTTGCTTTCGTCGACTTCCTTGGATGCGTCTTTCGTATGGTTGGTACCCGTGGTCCTCGATCTGTTCATGGCCTGGTTATGAGACTTGTGTCCCCTGTGGAAATTTTGTGTTGGGTTGCCATGCAGAGTTAATCCGCACGACGATGTTGAATGTTTTTGTTGAGATGAAAATGTCGAGGGAGGCAGATCGGAGAAGAACAGTGTATCTTGTTCGCAAATCATCAGAAAAACATATATTTTAACAATGTGCAAAAAGATACCAGTAAAAATTGTAGATTCTTAATCGGTGCGAGAAGAATGCAAGTTAATCTTAATACTGCTTGAAGCAAGTGTGGTTCAATAAGTTGTGTTATATTGTAATAGTTTTTCCGTCGATGTGTAAATTCTATTGTTCCAGAAATCAATTCTATATTACAATAGCCCTAACAGGCCGGCTGCTGGTTGCGCCACGTCGTCGCCTCCACGTTCAGCGTGCCCCGCGCCACCACGTCGACGAGATGTCCACGGCCGTCCGATCGTGGCTGGTAAGTAAATCCAACCGTCCATTTATAATTTACATATAAACGATTTTTTCCCTCACAATTTCGGTAGTGTGGGACGTTTGCTCCGTTAGTTATGCGAGCTGGCCTTCGTGCTACCGGTCGCGGTTCGATTCCCCAGCATCCCCCAATTTTTTCAGGTTTTTCCATTTGCTTTTCTATCTTTCTTCTATAGTTTTCCCCGCAGTACAGCACCAATGGTGCGTAGCTCAATTGGTTATCGCTTTCCTGCGATTCGCGCGCTGAGGTTGTGGATTCGACTCCCGTTACTGCCATTGAGAAGTCTTTTTTTTTTACCAGATGCAAAAATACATACAAAAAAGCATCTTCTCCATTTTCTCATATGCGAGAGTAAATAAAAAAAAAGAAAATAGCCTCAAATTTAATGCTGAGGGTGCAAGCCCTCGTTTCTTTGGTTTTCAATTTGTTTAGGACAAAAATAGGAAAATCTAAAAATATGTCATGATATCATAGTGAGGTTCCATAAACGGTTTTACATTTTTAGGATAAAAAAAAGAGAGGGCCATAATACCATGTTGAGGGTCTATAAATTGGTTTATCCATTCCTAGAAATTTGAGAATTTCTTCATGATTGAACTAAGAAATAAGCCATTTTTTTCTTTCATTCTACCTTTTTATGGCCAACTAAAAAATTTCTCTTAAGACCAAACCTTTACAGATGAATTAAGAAATCACAAACTGTTTCTTTTCGTAAAATAAGCCATTCTTCCCTTTCGATCTTCCTTTTTGTAGCCAATTTAAAAGATGGTTCAAGACTAAACCTTTACAAATGAATCGAAAAATAAGAAATTATTTTCTTTCATTCTAGCTTACCATAGTTTCATGATAGGGGCCAATATAAAGATCTAGGTGTTAAAGATAAATAAGTTTCAGTAAAAATAGATTAAGAATAAAAAGAATCAAAGAAATTTTGTTGTGAGAGTATAAAAAAATTTAGGCATTTCTTAAATTTTTAAATTCACGAAAACAAATTAGAAAATGTTTTATTACATCGCTCTATCTGTTGGCCTTTTGGTGAACATCAAATGCTTTTATAGGTATGATAAACATATAATACTTTTCTATTGTTTAGCATTTAGAATGAAATAAAAAATAAATGAAGAGTTTTGTACGTAGAACCTAAGCCCTAAACCATATAATACCTTTAAATGACGAAGTAAAAAAAACCTAGACCCTTCATTCTAGCTTTTGTACTTACCTAAAGAAATACTAGAAATCCAAACCGTTATCGAATTAAACCGCAATTTCATTCTAAGATTTCATGAAAAGATTTAGATATTACAGAAAAATAATAAATAATTAATAGATAGTGGGGATGAAGGATACCAGAAAGACTTTGAAAAATATAATTATAGTTCAAGACCAACGGTCTATGGAAAAAAGAGAAAAAAAACGTAAAAATAGAACCATAAACATATTTGCACGGTACGGGTCCACCAAAATTTTTAGGCATTAAAGATAGACCGGTTTCGCGATATTGGTTAAATCATTATGCACGTTTGTTAAATCTTTTAAATTTTAGCTTCTGCACTTTAACACACCGCTGATTTGAACCTCACCAAAATAAAACGTTAGTTATTTCTTTAGACTAATTTTTTATCGCTGAGACCAATCGGCCAGCGCGCCGCGGGCGCGCTTGCATTGCTAGTTTATTACAAAACAGCAAAACCATGGTTTATCAAGAACCATACCCATGCAAACAGGCCCTTATGATTCGGCCCATTAAGAAGCCCAAACTATCAGGCCTTATTCCGGCTGGGGAAGTAGGCCGAAGCGCATTAACTGGTCTTATCGCGTCCAACTTATGGATGTATGCCAGAAATGGCACAGCAGCCCAATGAACACACATTGACACGCTACCTTACAGAATACTCATGCTCATGCTCGTAGCTAGCTGTTTATAGGCTCAGATTGAAAAACGTTGAGAAGGCAATTAATTAATTAATGGGAGTGCAGTGCAAGCAACAAGTCAGCGATGGGCGCCGGCGGGAGGTGTGCCGAGCGGCATGCAGAGTTCATCTGTTCATGCTCACAGACCTTGTTCCACGGCGTACTAGGTCATTCGTAGGCGGAGAAACCCATATCCATTCGAGCAAAAACCACACAAAGGGATAACATGTTTTTTTACCGCTCCCCTGCATCTAGCCACTTCTTAATTCAGAGGGAAGATAGGATACAATTGTGAGGATCCCAAGTGAGAAAGGACCTCGGTCTGCCAGGAACGGGACCATTTTGGAGAAAGAAGATGACGAGAGAAGAAACGAGATGAAGCCCCCTTCCACAGATGTCCCAAGCTCGACGGAAATAGTATACATACAGAAATGCCTCCTCTCCAAGCTACTCGGTAGGAATGCTATCACTTGGTTTAACCTGCGCTAAAATCCATCGAGGTTTTGGTCCAGGTAGCACATAGTTTTGCGAACCCCTGTTAGACTTGCGCCATGCGTCCTACCTAGCTGTCCATGTGATGGGATGTGCCTAATTTGTTATTCTTAAACTCTAGCGATGGCTTGCTAGGGGTCAATACTAGAAGTCAAGCAGCTCGAAGTAAACTGCGAAATATCAACTCGAGTTTGAGTACACGTTGTTTACATGGGACGTTTTTAAGCTTTCGATGGTGAATTCGTATTTTGCCAAGGTGGAGTTTATTAGTATTGTTGTTGAATACTTGTATGAATAGGTTACGGGACTCTGAGTTGTTATAGGTGGTGGAGGATAGCTAGTGTTAAGGTCGAGCTTGTGTTTGGGCCCCCTCTAGGGTAACATGTTATGATGACATAGTTGTAGCATAAGGAGAACAGGGTCAGTGACCGGTCTGAGACTGAGACATGGGTGCCCGATGCATGTGCTTAGTGCCCTGTAGACGTAAGAAATCATGGCGAACCGCGTTACCAAAAATCGTGTCTCCTATGTTGTCCAGATCTTGTGTAGCGATTAAATTCCTAACAAATGCATAAGAAAACAAGAGGGAAAATATTGTAACGTATTGCTAGCCCTGAGGATCAAATTGAAAAAATGAAGCAATGCATCCTAGTCCAGATTCAATACACATAACAAGCACGCATAAACACTAGCTGCGCGCTTGACATGCATGAATCGCCTAGCTAGCCTAGCATGTGAGGGGCGAATGGGCGATTGATTCAGTTGACGACGTTGCAGTTGGTCCTGATCTCCCCCTGGTCGCCGGTGAGCACGGCGATGGCGCCCATCCTGGCCATGGAGGCGGCGAAGTCGCGGAAGAAGTGGCCGTCGTGGCTGCCGGTGGCGGCTCGGCGGACGTAGGCCCGGGTGAAGGGGTGGTCCATGAGGCAGGCGTCGGAGCGGAGCAGGCTGCGGCGCTTCGCCAGGTGGCGGTAGTAGCTGGTGTCGAAGGTGGTGCAGCTCCCGGGGTCCATCTGCGCCGTGCTCTCGTCGTCGTCGGCCCTCCTGCACTGCCGCCGCAGCGCCGCCGCGTACGCGCCGTCCATCGCCGGGTCGGCGGCGCCGTAGAGGCGGTCGGCGAAGGACGGGCAGTGCGCCCTCCCCAGCGTGTGGGCGCCGGAGAGGACGACGAGGTCGTCAACGCCGAGGCCCTTGGCGGCGAAGGCCTGGATCATGGCGGAGATGTTGCCGCAGAGCGGGGGCAGCTGGGAGCAGGCGGCGGCGGCGGAGGCGGGGGCGCGGGCGTCGCGGCGGCCGAGGGCGACGGGCCAGGAGGGCCCCCGGGCGAGGTGGACGGCGTCGCGCGCCATGAGGGCGAGGAGGTCGGCGCAGGAGACGGTGGCCGGGCAGGCGGCCTCCAGCTTGGCCTTGACGCGTGCGACGGCGTCGAAGCCGCGGAGGCTCTTGTTGGGCTTGGCGTCCTTCTCCGCCGTGCTCCCCGCCCCCGGGGTGGAGTCCAGCAGCACGGAGGCGTCGCAGCCCTGCACGAAGCAGTCGTGGTAGTGCAGGCGGAGGAGGCCGGCGGCCAGGTCCGGCGAGGCGCGGAGGATCCGGGCCGTCTCGTCGAAGACGATGGCCTCCACCCGCGGGCACGTCTTGTTGTAGTACCCCATCGCCAGCGGGGGCGCGGCGGCCATCGAGCCGCACCCGCAGCCGCACAGGAGGAGGAGGAGGAGGACCAGCTCCAGCGCTGGAGCAGGCGGCGCCGTGGTGCCGGCCGCCGCGGCCATTACTGAAGGACGGAGAGCGCGCGAGCGTGGTGCTGTGCTAGTGTGCAGTGCAGGTGAGAGTGATGCACAGAGATGGATCCTGCAGCCTTGTCTGTATTTAGCTTGGGATCCACTCCGGTAAGTAGTATATTCTAGCTAGGCGCGTGCTTCGAATCGATCGTTGGAGTGGACACGGCGGCGTCGGCGTCGGCATCGGCATCGGCATCGGCATGGTTGACTACTCAAATAATTTGCGGCACTGCACGCTGGCCGGCCGCTCATTCAGGGGCAGGGCTTTCACCTTTGACTATACTTACTCCACCTTCTACAGCTGATCTTCTTCCTCTTGAGTTAAAGGGGAGAAGATGAAGAGAGTTCTGACAGTTTGTTGCCGACCACGCGAGAGAGCTAGGAGCTTAATTCCAATAATCAGGCACATGGTTGATGCATGGTCCTAATCCTTTAGCTGCTCAAACTTGGTTTGTCGACCTAAAAACAGAGATGGGATGGGGGTGATTAACCTGCAAGTCCATAATCAGGCTCTTCTCAATGAAAAACCTACACATGTTCTGCCATCACTCCAATATACCTTGGGTCAAGACTGGGAAACTCAGTACTATTTCAGATAACATACACCACACCGTGATCCAAGGGGTTCATTCTGGTGGAAACACATTATGGACTTGTTACATCATTTTGTGGAATACTAGCCTGTATGTTGGAAAAAGGAAAGTCAATGCTCTTCTGAAAGGACATTTGGAGTGACACGTTTTTGGACAATCGGCTCACTCACCTCTATCTTCTTTTGCAAAGAACAAAGACATCTCAAGAATTCTTAAGCAGAGATGACGTCGACATCTATGGTTGGTTTCCATCCACCACTGTCAGCTAGCTAAGGTCCTTTAGGAAATTCTAAAAACCCATGCATTAACCAATGCCATTCCACAGTTTCACATTTCTATCACTATCGAAGAACCATGATCCTATATTTGGGGTTCTAACTTAAATCACTCAAGTAAATTCTTTGCACTCCAATTTAATACCTGGCTGTCAGTCCTATCTTTCTGGAAGTACGGAAGTCTGCTTGTACCACAAAGCGCAAAGTGGTTTGCTGGCTTCTATTGATGGGCCGCCTGAACACAAGAAACATTCTTCGAGAAAATCCTTCAGTGGCATTTCTTGCTTTGGCTGTGTACTTTGCCAAGACAATGTGGAAGAAACATTAAGCACCACTTCATTTTTTGCCCCTTCGCTACTAGATGTTGGACTTGGCCCACTGATATATATAATAATTCTCTCCATGGAAATACCTCTAGTTTGGTATTAGCCTGCAAGCAATCTTCAACACAATAATTTACATGGAGACACCGATAACTAAACAATTGTTAGATGTATTGCAAAGAGAGAGGGGTTCAATACATATACCCCGGCCTTCCAAATCAGACGATCGATCTATAGAATATTATCGAGGAGATTAGCAAGGACGCCGAGAACATTAACACATGTGATCATAGAAGATCATGTGTGCAGGATGTCGTAGGCTCGTAGCCATGAATGACACGTATGTATTATAACACTCCCCACAGTTAGAATGATAAAAAACGCTCTGACCGGACCAAGAAGTTAATACTCCCCCACAGTCGAAACATCTAAGGCGTGGAAGTTATACTGGATCGAAACTCAATGAAGACCGAGAAATGCAGGCCCAGCTTGGTGAAGACATCAGCATACTGTGACGAAGTCAGGACATGGAGAACGCACACATGTCCGAGCACGTCACGCTCGTGGACAAATTGCAAATCGATCTCAGCATGTTTAGTGTGTTGATACCGGGTTGGTGGAAAAGTACACGGGACTGATATTGTTGCAGTAGACCACGATGGCTCGATGGACAGGACTGTGAAGTTCCTGAAGAAGTTAGTGAAGCCAACAAGCCTCGACGACACCATTAGCGACAACACGATACTTTGCTTCAGCACTAGATCAGGAAACGACATGTCGACGTTTGGAGGACCAAGAGATTAAGTTGTTACCATAGAACACACCATAGCCGGAAGTGGACTTATGAGTGTCGGGACAACCCACCCAATCAGCGTTAGTGTATATAATTAGATCACTAGTCAAGGTGCGATGCAAGAACAACCCGAGGTCGAGAGTGCCCTGAGGATACCAAAGAATACGCCTCGAGAGTGCCTGAGGTCGTGCATAAAGAGGCAGACCCTGCTGAACATAATAAATATATGAACGAGTGAAGGTCAGGTATTATAGTGCTCATGCTAGACTACGATGGTGAGTTGCATCCGACGCCTGAGCTCCATCAGGTGACACATGGGGAATTTTTATCCTGGTTCAGCCTCCTGTGTAAGGATAACATCACTATGTTTGGTCATTTACTATCATCAAGAGATCACAGTTGAAGGTTGTTGTCATAGACACTTTTCTCTTTTTTATTTTAAATTTATGTTATTTATTTATTATTATACTTTACATGGACAACTTTTTTAATCTAATCCGTTATAATCTGGTCCCACTATAATGGACGGTGGAGTTTTCTTCTTATAAAAAAATATGCAGGATTTTCTTCAATTAGTGTGGTGGTGCTTCATATATATCACAAGAATGGCGTCCCACACATTTGCACGACTGGTTTTGCAGTGATTGAATGAATTCTTTTTAAATTTCTTAATTTTGTTTGTTGTATTTAATATGGACATATTTTTACCTTCTTAGTTGATGTGGAATCTTTTTGTTTTATTTTTTATTTATTGTGGTTGATACGGACCTTTCTTTCGATGTAAGCTTTTATAATATGGGTCCGCAACAATCGATAATGTAGCTTTTATTTTACTCTGATTAATATGAGAAAATCTAATATGCAGACGATTGCATACGCTGCCAAGATTTCCTCCCACGTTTTCATATGCACACGGAAGAATGTCAAAACATGTGAATTCTCCTCTGAGGAAACTGAAGAGTAGGGCTGGTCACTGGTCAGTACTGACCGCTGATCAGGTCCTCATGAGAGCTCATTAGCTTCGCTACTTATAGCGCTTCGCGCAGCTTTCGCCCTGGGCCTGCCACGTCAGCTTTCCCGGCTCCTCCTTCGGCCACGTCACCCCTAGACTCGGCACCGTCGGATCGCGCATCGCTGGCAGCCTCCCGAGCGTCCGATCTAGGCCTTCCCGGGCGAGGCGAGGTTGCAGAAAAGCCCCCGTGGTTCCCGATTTTAGTTTTATTTTACATATGTTGCTTTCGAGCGTGGCCAGCTTGTGGTTAACTTTTGCGGCGGAAAAAGGATGCTTCGAGCAAGTAGCCTTTGAGCTGCAGGATGGATGGAGAGCGAACCGAAATGGATGGGAGCTGACTTTTGTTAATCGCGCGTGTAGACGCTAAACAAAACCGATTTTCTTTAAGCAGGAAATGGTACAGGACAGAGTATGTAACTTGGATTAAACAATGTTATCTGCACATCTAATCTCTCTCTCTTTTAATTAAGCCGTTGACGTTCGATCTCCTCTGCAGCAGTAGTACAAACCACCATAGGTGCAGAGCAAATAATTAAGGTTATCTGCACCATTTGTAGCAGACTAGCTAGCAGTACGTAGTACAAACTTGTATTGGTAGCTTGTACGTTCGTACGTACGTACGTACCCATATGTAGTACTTGCAGATGGGTGCATGCATGATCGAGCTCGACCATGACAGTTGCTCTAGCTAATTAATTAGGTGACTGTGCGTGTTAATAACATATTAAGGGATACATGCTACTTATATATATAGCGCTGCCTGGCCTCGTCGCCGTTAGATCATTCATCCAGTGGATCGAAGATGGAGATGGGGCCGAGTGGCAGGAGTGTTGCGCTGGTCCTGGTGCTCGCCATGGCGGCGGCGGCGGCGGAGGGGCATGTGCAGTTTGGCGCGTACAACAAGACGTGCCCGCAGGCGGAGGAGCTGGTGTACCGGGAGATGACCGCCGCCGTCGCCAAGTCTCCCGACCTCGCCGGAGCCCTGCTCAGGCTCTTCTCCGTCGACTGCTTAGTCGGAGTAAGCGAGCCAGCATGCATGCAACTCCATCAAGCTGCATGCCTCCCGGGCAAATTGCAAATTAGCAATAGCTTAGCAGCTGGCTGAATGCATGCTGCTGCTGCATCTATCTAGGGCTGCGAGGGATCCATCCTCCTCAACTCCACGCCCAGCCACACGGCGGAGAAGGACTCGCCGCTGAACCTCGGCGTCCGGGGCTACGACGTGATCGACTCCATCAAGGCCAAGCTCGAGGCCGCCTGCCCCACTGTCGTCTCCTGCGCCGACATCGTCGCCCTCGCTGCCAGGGACGCCGTGCGCCTGGTATAGCCCCAGGCTCCAGCCTCATCCGATCCGGCCGGCCGTGCCGCCGTACTCGAGCACTGAGGCTCACTAGGCTACTACATATGCAGACGAAAGGGCCGTACATCCCGGTTCCGACGGGGCGGCGGGACGGGAACAGGTCGCTCGCCGCCGACGTGGCCCCCAACTCCCCTCCGCCGGGCGCCAACATCACCGACCTCATCGCCGTCTTCGCCAGGTTCAACCTCACCGTCAAGGACCTCGTCGTCCTCTCCGGCGCGCACACCATCGGCCGAGCCCACTGCTCCTCCTTCTCCGCCCGCCTCTACAACTTCACCGGCCAGAGCGGCGCCGGCGCCTCCGACCCCACGCTCGACGCCAACTACACCGCCACGCTCCGCGGCCAGTGCAAGCCCGGCGACGCCACCACCGTCGTGGACCTCGACCCCGGCAGCGCCACCGCCTTCGACCTCGACTACTACCGCCTTGTCGCCGCCCGCAGGGGCCTCCTCTCCAGCGACGCCGCGCTGCTCCTCGACGACACCGCCAGGGCCTACGTCCAGCGCCAGGCCAACGCCACCGCCGCCGACGACTTCTTCGCCGACTTCGCCGCCTCCTTCATCACCATGGGCAAGATCGGCGTGCTGACGCACCAGAAGGGCGAGATAAGGACGCACTGCTCCGCCGTTAACCCGCCGTCGGCGGCCGCAGCCACAGGCGGAGCTCAGGCCATGCACGCCAGCTCTCTCTCGGGGTTGCTCCTCCTCTTCCTCCTCCTCGCCGGGGCTCTGCCGCTCTGACGCTTCCGAGAGCTAGCCTGAAGATTGTCTGCTTTACTTCATTCGCAGAAGCAGAGCTGGGTGCTGTTCCTTCAGGGCGTTTGTCTTTGCTTATAGTTTGGTGTTTGTGGATGTTCCATTGGTGTCCATGCATGTTCATTGGATTTGTTTGTGCAAGATTTCTCATCCTTCTTCTGTCTCTACTCTTGAGTCTTGACTGAATAAATTACAGCTGTCACTGTTTTTTCAGTCTCTACTGAGATAAGCTTCAGGCTCGCTACCTTGCTTTCAAATTTAGATTCGCAGATTGATGTTTGTACAAATGCAAAAGACCTCTTTTAAATTTTTAATACAGGCAGAGGCGACATATTTGGGAGAACGAATGCAAGCGGATTGCTTGATTAGCGCTCCAGCCAGAACCCCATAATATGGAAACCTCTGCTCTCTCTCCTTACGTGGTCAACATGATTCTTCTTCTTCTCTGATTCTTTATATCCTTGTATTTCCATCCACATAAAACCAATTTTTGACAACGAGCCTTACAAAAAATACACAAGAAGAGATTCCCATGGCAAGTTTGCAAATTGCCACCCAAGTCTCCTTCTCACCTCAGTTCCCTCCTTCCTTTCTATGCTTTTCTCTTTGCTCAGCCTAATTAACAATGACGTCAGCGCTCCAGCCACAGCCCCGCCAGGGCGAAAACGGAACGGATAATATCCGACCGGAACATATCTGTATCCATTTTTTTTTATTGATTTGGAACTTGTTTTCGTAACCGGTCGGATATGGATAATTACCCCCCTTTTTTATACGGATATGGGTTGACTGGTATCCGACGGATATGGATATCCGTCGGATAGTAACCGAATTAGGAATACGAATTTTCCAGTACATGTGGAGATAAAGACTGCATCACTACATGAGTCATTCAATTATTGTTAAGTCTTATGAGTTATGTGTTATAGACTTGTGTTATGTGTGTTTCATGAGTGATGAGTCGTATGCTTATATTAGTTATGTACTTGCTCGTAGCTTGCATCAATTTTTTTTCTATTGAGGTATTATGGTAAAACACGGTCTCGTATCGTATTCGATCCATATCTGGTTCGACACCGTATCCGACTAAGTTCGTATTCGAATTTGTATTTGACACTATCTGTATCCGAATCTGTATCCGGTAAAAAAACATGGATACAGATATGAGTTAACACCTATCCGACTGTATCCGACCCGTTTTCACCCCCAAGCCTTGGCGCCAACACTAGCTCCCCATCATGCCCAGCCAAGCTGCTTAACTGTCGACGAGGCAGTGATGAAAACCTATCTAGAAGCCCTTGGTTTTTTGTTCACCTATGAGACTTCCATTCGTCGCCTCCGGTGCCGAAAACCTCGAAGGTTTCTAGAAGAGAGGATGATGAAGGGACCTTGATAGGAACCTTGCTGATGGACTGAAGCCCTAGGTTTCCAACAAGGTTTTTCTCATCGACGGTGAAACAACTTGGCCATGCGCAATGCAAGGTCAAAGACGCAACCAGGTCGCTATGTGGAGCCAGAGCCAAGGCAGGGTGGCCAGTGGAGCCAAGCTCATAGGTCAAGAGCAAGAAGTAGAGGGAGTGAAGAAGAAAATGAAGGGGATGGGGCCTTTTGCACATTTTTGCTTTAAGACTAGTGCACGGTGGAAGGTACAGATAGTTCATGAAACTCAGTGTGCAACCGTGAAAGTTGCACTCTTTCCCCCCAATGTCCTCATGTACATAGGTGGAATCCGTTATTGATAGTTTCTGCAAAACAATCCCATCTGGTAATTTCAACCTTTTCTCTCCTTTCCTCATTGGCCGATTCATTTTCTTTGAGCCCCCTCTTTGCTTCGGCAGCTAAAACACTTTCTCTCCGATGGCCATGAGTGGATATGGGGAGGATTAAGGAAAGGGCTCTTTTACGGTACCTACTACTAAAAATACTACCACAGTAGTATATTTTAGATCTAACCATCCAATTCGTAAGGGTGTTTTAAAAAAAATACTACACTTGTAGTATAATATACTAGTCTTGCAGTATAAAAAATCTAGAACTAATCTCAGCTATTGGATT
>SPJY01031580.1:286390-336592 GCA_005191435.1 Raddia distichophylla
ACGTCCGGGTCTTCACATAGCCGTGCAGAACTCTTGTTCGAGTAGGACTCAAACAGGAATCCTAGGCCTTTACGCACCGTGCCAGCCAGGAAGCTGTTCGGCAGGATGCATATGGGCCAGATAGAACCTTCTAGGGAGCTGGGCCCTAGTAGGCTGTTCGAATGGGCCGTCAGGAAGTGGGCCATGGCAATAGGCCGTAATTCTATCCCCGACAATATCTCTGTCCTTTTTTTTATTGATTTGGAACCTGTTTTCGTAACCGTTCGGATACGGATAATTATCCATATTTTTTTGATACAGATATGGGTTGATTGGTATCCGACGGATATGGATATCCGTCGGATAGTAACCGAATTCGGAATACAAATTTTCCAGTACATGTGGATAAAGACTGCATCACTACATGAGTCATTCAACTTTTGTTATGTCTTATGAGTGAAGTATTATGGACTTGTGTTATGTTGAGTGATGAGTCATATGCTTATATTAGTTATGTACTTGCTCGTAGCTCGCGCCAATTTTTTCTATTGAGGTATTATGGTAAAACACGGTCTCATATCGTATTCGATCCATATCCGGTTCGACACCGCATCCAACTAAGTTCGTATTCGAATTTGTATTCGACACTATCCATATCCGAATTTGTATCCGGTAAAAAAAACATGGATACAGATATGAGTTGACACCTATCCGACCGTATCCAACCTGTTTTCACCCCCAAGACGATGCCAACACTAGCTCCCCGTCATGCCCAGCCAAGCCACCTAGCTGTCGATAAGGCAGTGATGAAAACCTCTCTAGAAGCCAAGGTAGGCTTCGTCGGGGGAGGAGATGAAGAATCAGGGACCGCTCGCCGATGTTGCTTGGGTCCCGCAAAGGTCGCGGTATCATCGTCTTACAGACGAAAGAATGTGAATGGTTCAAGGAAATGAGGAAAAGGGATTCAGCGGGGTTGTGGTGATCAAGTGCACAGGTTGGGAGGTTGCTGGGTAGGGAAGGCTTGAGTTGAGAGCAGGGATTACAAAACCGTTTTTGGGGTCAAAATAGCATATCCCGCAGAGGCGGTTTACCGCGCAGAAACCCGAATTTAAATTTTGACAAATTTTCTCGCGGTTAGCTGTGGCGTCGAGACAGACCTATCGGTTTGTATCACAATTTAGATCCCTACGGATAGCCGGTGATTTGTTCGATTTTACGAGCTAAACGTTTTAGCACTTTGTAGCCTTCTTCATACTATTTCTCGTGGGATCTGAAAAAGGAACCAATTTATATTGTTTGAGCTCAAAAAACCAATTGGGCTCAAACAATATAAATCCTGCGTCATGATTTTTCAGATTAAATCCTACATCTGGATTGAAGCTACAGCAAACAAGAACATCGGCGCGTACACACGTACTCAATTGCAACAACACAATTAACCTGTCATAGCATCGCAGGGGGCATGAAATTAGCAACAGGAAATCAATTTTCTGCAAATACGGACGACCTTTCAAGATGATTGGGTCTTTTGTGTAAAAAACGATTACTCAGATGTTTGTGTTTGGGTTGGCTTAATCGCCTCGCCCCGTGGCCACGCACGTATATATATTTATCTCTCTGGCAATTACATTGGAGAGTTACAAAACAACCTCAACAGCAGACTCGGTAAGATCCTATTAACAAGGGAGTTTGGTGCATGTACAACTAACTAGCTAATCAGCTTTACATTTTGTAGCGGAATGTTTCATCCCGCAACAAATTGCAATGTGCAGAAGCACGAATTAAGCTGCGTGCCTAGATAATGGAAGGCATGTCATGGGGTCATGGCAACCATGAAGGAGGGCAGCAATGTCAACGGCTGCACCAATGCATATATATACACACACATCACATGCCAAGTCAGATGTAACCATCCCATCGCCACCGTTTGATTGTGCACGAACGCACCGTCTTCAATTCCTGTGATGGCCGCGGCCACGGACGTGGTGGTGGCGGTGGTGTTGGTGGCGGCGGCGAGCCTGACGTTGGCGCGGGCGGAGCTGCAGCGCGGGTTCTACAACGCGTCTTGCCCGGGGGTGGAGGAGACGGTGCGTGCGGCGGTGAATGCGACGCTGGGCAACGACACCACCCTCCGCGGCGCGCTGCTCCGCCTCCACTTCCACGACTGCTTCGTCCACGGCTGCGACGCCTCCATCATGCTCAACTCCCACAACGCCACCGCCGAGAAGGACGCCGACCCCAACCTCACCGTCCGCGGCTACGAGGCCATCGAGTCCATCAAGGCCGCCGTCGAGGCCGCGTGCCCCCTCGTCGTCTCCTGCGCCGACATCATCGCCATGGCCGCCCGCGACGCCGTCTACTTCAGCGACGGCCCGCTGTACGAGGTGGAGACCGGGCGGCGCGACGGCAACGTCTCCGTGCTGGACGAGGCCCTCCTCAACCTGCCGCCGGCCGACGGCAACGTCACCGTGCTCACCGGCTACTTCGCCGCCAAGAACCTCACCATGAAGGACATGGTGGTGCTCTCCGGCGCGCACACGCTGGGCGTGGCGCACTGCTCCTCCTTCTCGCGCCGGCTCTACAACTACACCGGCGCCGGCGACCAGGACCCGGCGATGGAAGCGGCGTACGCGGCGCAGCTGGAGGAGGTGTGCACGCTGGCGACGCCGGCCAGCGTGGAGCCCATGGACGCGCTCTCGCCGGACAAGTTCGACCTGGGCTACTACCAGTCCGTGTACAACCGCACCACGCTGCTCGCCTCCGACGCCGCGCTGCTCGCCGACAGCCTCACCGGCGCCTACGTCCAGCTCATGACCAACGCCACCTCGCTCGACACCTTCTTCGCCGACTTCGCCGTCGCCATGATCAACATGGGCCGCGTCGGCGTCCTCACCGGCACCGACGGCGAGATCAGGCAGACCTGCGGCATCTACGTCGACTGATCCACCATCGCTAGCTCCATTGGAAATTGATTTAAGCTTGTCCCTTCCACCAGTTACTCGTGCCGCGATCGATGTATCATCTAATTCAGTCAGTCGTGGCCATGCATTGTCCGCCGGTTTTTTCTTCTTCTTGTATACCTGTAACATTTTTTGGAACATTCATTGGTTTGCTTTCGGCAACATCTATTCTAGCTGGTCTCGTATGCCTGCAACTCATTGTTAATATTAAATTTTAATTTGTTGACACTATTATTTTACATTTTTTGGGATAAAATAGTGACTTCAAGGCAGCTCTCCTACCTTGCCTTTGTGAAAAACAATCTGCTCACTCCAACGTTGTTGTGCCAATCGCAAAAGTAACGAGCACGGTACCCTGCGCATTTGCTCGAATAGTTGTTTTTACTATCTGTATTTATGGGCTCATTTCCCTTAATTTCTAGTATTATTTTATCTATAGACTCATTACTATTATCTATCGTATTTAATATAGACTCTTTTTTTTAATCTAGACCATTAAAATCTGACCCCACCATTGATCGAACGATTGAAACAATTTGGCTCGTGCGAATTAAATTGGTTTCTCTGTTTCCTCCTGTTATATATATATGTATGTAACAAGCAATGTTTTAAATAGTGGGCTGTAGGTTTTAGCGAAGTTCTTCTCAAACCGCTAAGACAGCTATAGCGGCCGCTAAGCAGGTTATCGGTTTTCAAACAAAAAACATGGCATATATGCCTCAAAGTGACAAAGTCAAAAGTAAAAAAATGGATTTCAACTGGTTTTTATCCGAGTCATAAGCAACATAAGATTAAGGAGGCATCATCATAGGAGTTATTATTTATGAGTACGTTACATCACAAATAAAAATCTATCATAAACACAAACAAGACAACAGAGTAGCTGACAACTGGCAAATCCATCACAACAGAGTACCTATTTTAGGCCGAGACCAGCGCTAGAATTTGAGTGAGCTTCAGTTTCGGTCTGCGAGCATTGAACCCTGAATAGCGCCGCTAAACACTATAGCCTGCAATGCATTTTAGCGTCGCTAAATCGCCCAATTGCGCTCTTAGCTATGATAGCGGACATATGTGCAATAGCGTAGCGTTTACGCGTCCAAAACGCTGTAGCGGTGCTATAGCGGCGCTATAGCCCGCTATTTAAAACATTGATAACAAGTAAGGTGTCCCGCGTATTTGTGGGGCTACATGTTTCTACTATATGTATCTATGTGCCCTTTTTTTTATTCTGAATTTTTATTATTTTTATTTATGGACTCTTTCCTATTATTTATCGTAATTAATATGGAGTTATGGAGTCTTGTTTTTAACATAGACCTAGACTGTTTAATCTGGCTCTATTGTTATGGACGGTGTAGATATTTTCTTTTCCTCTAATTTATCGTAATTAATAGGACTCTTGTTTCTAATCTAGGGTGTTATAATTTTGCCCCACTGTTGATCAAATGGCTGAAATAATCTGGGTGATGTGGATTAACGTAATGTCTCTGTTTAACTCTGGCTTGTGTGTGTGTGTGTGTGTGTGTGTGTATGGCCGCCCTCGCATCCTCCTTCTCCTTCTCTGCCGCGAGCGCAATGGCCAACGCTGCGGCCGCCGCCCCGTCGGCACGGATTTGGGCGTGCTTCGCCAGCGCGGCCTCTTGATCCGCGATGGCGACGCCCGCCGCCTGTCCATACGCTGCCATTTCCTCCTCCACCGCCTCCAGCGCAGGCTGGATCGGAGGCGGCGAGGGAGGCGGCAACTGCGCTTCCGCCAGCACCTCCTCCAGCAGGGCATCCCAGTCGATGGGCGACCCTGGCGGTGGCACCGGCACTGCTCCCTGGTCTGAGGAAGAAGACATGGCTTCGTTTTCTCCCTTCCTCTCTCTCTTTTTCCCTAAAGTCCCTTCTTCTCTCGCGCCTCTCTGCTTCCTGGCCTAGAGAGTGGTGGAGATTAGCAAGGGTGCAAGGAGATGAGGCGAGGCTTGCGCAGCGCACTGTCTCCCACTTTATAGGCCCGCGGCAGTGCAATGTCGCATCACGCTGCGGGCTACCCTAAGCGTCGTTGCGCGCGAAGGGATTGGCAGTTAAAACCCACTCAGCGGACTGGAGAGGCACGCGCGCATTCCCATAAGAATACTGTCGGCACCCGATTAACAAGATCGGATTCCACCTGCATAAACACGTACTAGTCCCAAGGATCATGGCTAGTACACACAGATATACAGAAACGGAACATTGCCAACGATCTGATTATTACAAACGGGAACATAGTCCAGTACAAACACATACAACGGCTCGCAGGCCGCAAATCAGAGTACACGAAGATACATGCCTAATACAATATCTAGAAACTTATCCATCCCACAGGCACGAGGGCTGTAGGAACGCGCAACCCTAGTCTTCATAGTCTTCCCCGGAAAACGCCTCCTCATCGTAATCCGGGTCCTCCTCCTCGGACGGCGGGCCATACTCGGATGGACCAGCTGTTGAATTTTGATAAGGGAGAGGAGAAAAAGGAGGGTGAGTACAAATTGTACTCGCAAGTCGAGAAATATGCAAATGTGGCTCGGTACAAGGAGAGCTTAGGTTATTTTGTGGAAATGTATTTATTAGCCTAGTTTTGGCAAAGCAATTTAGAAACAATAAATCTTAACATTTTCTTTGGGCTCTTCTCAAACGGTTCTCGCCACTTGGCCTCAGTGCCATAGCGAGAACAAAATCCTTTCTCGTTTTCTTTTCTCAAAACCGTTAGGTCCATTCCGCGTGACACTTTTCGGTAGGCCGACCTCCAATCCGGAATGTCGCCGGTGGCACCTAACTCAAACGAAATCCTTCTCAAATCCTTTACTCATCTCAAATCCTTTGCTTAAAACCCTTTTCTAAATTGGTTTTATAAATGAAGAAGCTACCATATAATTTTGGGCGTGCTTCGCCAGCGCGGCCTCTTGATCCGCGATGGCGACGCCCGCCGCCTGTCCATACGCTGCCATTTCCTCCTCCACCGCCTCCAGCCGCGATCGCGATCGAAGGCGGCGAGGGAGGCGGCGACGACGCTTCCGCCATCACCTCCTCCAGCAGGGCATCCCAGTCGATGGGTGACCCTGGCGGTGGCACCGGCACTGCTCCCTGGTCTGACGAAGAAGACATGGCTTCGTTTTCTCCCTTCCTCTCTCTCTTTTTCCCTAAAGTCCCTTCTTCTCTCGCGCCTCTCTGCTTCCTGGCCTAGAGAGTGGTGGAGATTAGCAAGGGCGCAAGGAGATGAGGCGAGGCTTGCGCAGCGCACTGCCTCCCACTTTATAGGCCCGCGGCAGTGCGATGTCCCATCACGCTGCGGGCTATCCTAAGCGTCGCTGTGCGCGAAGGGACGGGCAGTTAAAACCCACTCAACGGACTAGAGAGGCACGCGCGCATTCCCATGAGAATACCAACCGCGCCAGTCGCCACGCGACGCGTGTCTTGTCCCACTGTCAGCAAGGCAAAAAGCCACGGCCTGCTAAGGCCCAACGCGCGAATTCAACCCAACTGCGAAGCAAGGTCAGCAACGTCAAAACGGCCCGACACGTGGCATGGGCCGAGCACACGAGCCGTTACGGCCCCTCTCCGCCTACGCATTTGTGGCCGACATACATGGGCTTATTGTCAGTGAGGCACCGCGCGGCGGGCGGCAGGACTCACAATGCGCGCGGTTCGACGCGATAAAAAGAAAGAGAAATGGCTAAGTCCTTCGGCCACAGTGCGCAACGCTTATCCATTAAGTAAAGCGACGAACAATAACAGTATGGAGTGCACGTTTCGAAGCTGCCTGGAGCAAGTTACAGTCCGCGCTGCAGCCTAAACTCTTCAAGTTCAGACTCCAGGTTGCGAATCTGTGTCCACGCCTGGAGTAGCTCTATAGCTTGCGCGTTCCGCTCGTTTTGCTCCTGGCGCAGCTTGGTCCGGGCGACAGCGAGGTCTTGTGCCTGTTTCTTCACGGACTCCGCCTTGGCCTTGGACTTCGCCCCGGCCTCCCGAAGCACGGCAAGCTCCTCCGCGAGCTTGTCACGGGCTTCGTCAAGCCCGCGTATAGTCGCGTCGTGCTCGGATAGGGCCGCCTCCAGCTCCTTGAAAACTGCCTCTGCGCGACCGCGCTCCTCAGCGAGTGCAGCCCCGGCTTGGCCTGCCTCCTCTTTGGCCTCCTGAGCCTGGCCCGCCGCGGCCTCCTCCGCTTCCCTGGCCTTGGCTAGGTCTTGGGCGAACTCCGTCGCGGCCTCCCGCTCCTTCTTCTGCGCCTCCTGCAGCCCGGCCTCCAGCGAGGCAACGCGAGCGATCCAGCGGACCTTGCTCTCAGCGGCAAGCTCGCTCGCGCGCCCTACCTGGGTCCGGGTGTTTGCGAGTTCTGCTGAAAGGTCAAACTAATACAAGGCCTAAGGGATAGATGTTGGGATGTTGGCTTGTTTTGTCGTTAATGTGTTGAAGTTGTAGGATATTCGTATCCGATCAAATTGAGTAGATATCCGGTCCATATCCATATTCGGTGTGCAATCTGATCCGTATACGTATTTGGGTGGTATCCGAATCCGTATCCGGTAAAAAAAAATATGGATACGGATATGGTAATGGTGCTATCCGATTCGTTTGCACCCCTACATGCAATGATGTTGCACTACAGACGATGATGTTCTTGTGTGCATGTCAGCTTGTGGTCACGTGGCGCCCTCCAGTTGCTCCCTCCATGACATGTGGCGCGGCCAACCAGCTCTCACCGTCTGTGGTGGCAAGAGTAGAAGATTCCGCCATATGGTGTGGTGGAAGCTCTACTCCCACCGTGCCGTGTGGAGGCCACCATGCCGGGTGGCTGAACTAAGTGTTAAAGCCGTATTTTATATTTTCTATAGATTATTACATTAAATACTACGTATAATTTATTTGTTGATTTTTTCGGATATTTCCCCCCAAGCTTACGAGCTGGCTCCAACTCGTCGCGACTGGCGAGGCACTTTTACGATGCGGATAAGGTCACCCCCAGTCCCCACCCTCTTCGGTGCGGATGTGGCTGCTCCCATGATCCCATCTCTTGCGGCTGCCGTTCTGTTCTGCTTCTCGCCTCCAATCCCTTCCTATACCCGCCTCCCCTCCATTGCTCTGCAGCAGCAGCGGCGGCGGCATCTTGTTCTGTTTCGTGCTGAAGCCGTCGCAGTGCGCCATGGCGGCGGCGGCGGCGGCGGCCGTTCATCGTGCTAGGTAATGCCCAAATCAAGAACGCATGGCCACGGCAGGCATCTACCGGTATGCACATTTAACTTCAAGCACAATGCAAGCGTATTGGTGTGCTGTTCGGTTTCAAGTGCTAGTACATTCATTATTCGCCAAATTATCTTTCAAAAAAAATTATTCGCCAAATTGGTATTAAGCCACTTGTATTCCTGCATTGCAACTCTAGTGTTTGTTAATTCATACTACACCGGTGCTGTTGTGTTACAGTAGTACTAATTCTCTTAAAAGGAAATAATATCACAACTCATTGTTCAGCACTTCAGCTTCAGCTCTCTTTAGCCTTTTAGTTATTTTGTTCAGATGCTTAGTTTCATAGCCCTTTATTAATATGAAAATATGGACCATTTACTCCCACTTCTGTATAAGTTCATATTACTTAAAACTTTTTTAATACTGCATGTGCGGTATATTTACATAGCAAACCGCTCGGCTTGAATGAATAATTAATGTGAGATATACTACCACCAACCGTTGTGTACCGTCAAATTTCTTTAGCTTTATGTTGTGGTCTTTTCTTATATGGGAACTTGCAAATATCTTGACATTGATCCAGCATCATGTAACTGGAGCTGTCTTACTGAATTTCATTGTAAAACAGCTGGGGGGAGAAGGAGCACAGATGCCTAATTTCTCATTTTTCTTAGCTGCCTGCTTCCATGTTTTTCACATCGCATTAACATTCAGTTTCGTGACTCCAATTGCGCATGCAGGGTGAGCGCACCTTCTGTGCCCTTGGAGACTGGTGCTCATGCTTCTTCAAGAATGAATTTCTTAAGTTATAAGTACTGTGTACTGTTGGAGCCGACACTACTTCAGATTAAATTTTGTGAACCCAATCAATTAATTCAATATCGAGAGTTCATTTTGCCCCGGTCATCCTTGAAAGAACAAGCCTGCAAACAGCTGGCCCATGATATTGGTGAACAACAGAGCCATGACTCTTCCCATTCAATCCCATTTTCAAGAGCACAACCATCTATGCAAACAAGTGATGTGATGACTGATGTGCAAGATCTCCAATCTCATAAACCATCTAATCAAGAAGGTGATGCTTACCTCACTGGTTTATCGAAGAAGGAAATTGAAAGAAGGCAGAAGATTGGTGCAGCAAACAAGGGGAAGGTTCCCTGGACAAAAGGAAAGAAATTAAGCAACGGTATGACCAAGTTATCACTTATAACTAGTATTTTCCTTTTGCCTCAGTAGAGAGTAGTTTTACAGTATAACAAGGTACTACCTCCGGTCATAAAAACTTGTCACAGTTGACTTTTAAACACATCTTTGACTATTCGTCTTATTAAAAAACTAGGTAAGTTATCATTTTTTTTTTGTGATTTGTTTTATCATTAAAGGTACTTTAAGCATGACTTATATTTTTGCACGTTTGTACTAAATTTTTGAATAAGACGAATGGTCAAATACATATCCTAAAGTCAACTGTGATAAGTCTTTATGACCAGAGAGTGTAGATAGGTGGTTTATAATTACAGTCCACTGAGGAGTAAACCGTTCTTCTGCAGAGCATAAGCAGCTTATCAAGCAACGGACTATTGAGGCACTGAGAGATCCCAAGGTGATGTCATGTAAGAAACTTCACATGCCACTCTTTTTTTTTTTTGAGGAAACACATGTCACTCTTGCTTCTTTAAAGAAGCTACTTGGCTTCAGATTGTGAATAATCTGGGGAAATTCAATTTAATGGCGTTCCTTTTCTTTTTGTAATCCCAGGTTAGGAAGAAAATGCTAGGACATCGTCAATTACATAGGTAAATGCAGTTTTCTCTTATTTAGATGGATGTAGAGTTATCTACCATGCAAAATCTGATACAACTTGTGGCCAATGATATCTCAGACAAGTGAGCAAAGACAAAATTAGTGCTGCATTGAGAAAGATTTGGGAGAGGCGAATAGTTTCTGTCAGATCAAAACAAATGGTTCTATGGATATGGTCAAACAGTATTGCAGAAGCAGCAAAACAAGGTAACCTCAACCAAGATAAGTTGGACTGGGATAGCTATGACAAGATAAAGTCTCAAATGATATCTATGTTCCTGTGGAACAAAGAGAGGGAACAAATAATCAAGAAGCTTAAAAAGGCTTTTGCAAAAGTAGTAGCAAAAAATCTTCAAACAGCGGCAAAAGTAGTAGCAAAAAATCTTCAAACAGCAGGGAGAAGGAAAGTGCATACTACAGTGACAAAGAAGTCCAAATCTGAGAAGTTGGTGCTGCATAATTTAGATAGTCAGCCTACAAGGGTTGTAGTATCTACAAGACCAAAGCTTAAGGAGAGACTAACAAAGGTATTGGCTATATCTTTATTTTTGCAGCACAATTTTGCAAAGAAAAGGTTTCATCAATGTCACAATTATTTAATGTTTTTTTTTGAGAAAAACTGTGATTGTAGATCTTGTTCATTGTTCACCCTTTTTTTATTTGCACCCTCATTGAGGGATTTGTTGCTATACCGTTTTCTTCCCATTCACTTATCTATGGCATGGTATTAACTCAGCTTCTTGCTCTATCTTCACAAATCACAATTGAAGTGGCATGGCCGGAAAAAGAAACTTGAAGCTGCGATAAGTTCACGGACACGGAAAGGACGACGGTTGGTGAATCCAGGATTTAGGAGGACAGTAGAAAGACGAGCAGAAGTGGACTTGGCGGAGGAGCAGAGGCTTCAGGCTCCCTCTGCAGGCCACCTGAAGGAGGTTCACTTGTCTTGCGAGGACGGGCTTCCCTGCACAGACACTTGATATGAGGGCTGCTTGACATGTCAAGATGCCATTGCTCTTGGTTGAGGATTACAAACTCATGTACGTGTTACATAGCACCTTGCCTTGTTTCTGTTGTCTTATGTCGATCGAGTGATACTTACCTGACAATGGCAGTATCGCATTTTAGTTTCAAAGTACACTATTTGCTGATGTAAGCTTTTTTTTTTCTTAAACAAACCTAAGCGTTTAATTTACGGACATCTACTAGCACAAACCAAGGATATCCTGTTTTAACGGGTTGTACTGTTGGTCTGTTGCAAGCAGCTATATTATGGTACTCCTTTTTCTGTTACTCTCTTTTATTTTCTGGGTCTAATGTTGTTTACATGATCCGTTTGGTTTCTTAATCAACAACTATCTTAATACATACGAGTAGTATTTGGTCAAACTGTGCTTGCTGATAGTTCTAAGATGTGGCAATGGCGTTTGAAAATAATACAGTTGTTAGGCTATTTGATTCGTGACCTTCGGTCCAATGAAAGGTTGTGCATTTGCTATTTGCGGGTTCCTAGCCATCGATTGCCAAGCCTTGGAAAAGAAAATTGGCGAAGCCATTGTTTTTTTAGTGCGCAGGGAACCAAGGTGATGGCGAGCAAATCGCCCTCCCCTGGCAATGATGCGCCAATGCTACAGGGCCCACATGCATCCTCAGGCAAGGAGCGTAATATGCATCAACTAGTTAGTTGCCCTTAATTTTTTTATGGTTGAATTTTTTTATATATAGATAGGGATGCAATCTGACTAGTTGGATCGTACATCAACGGTGACACGATGGAGATTAAGGTGGAGGTGCAGGGGCAAAGGTGGGTAATTTAAGAAAACTTTAAGTGATCCAACTTCTAATTGTGTGCGTTGGATGGGAAAAATAGATGGCTGAGATCTGAAATTGGATGTTATTGGAATCAAATCCCTAAACTGGTGAATTATAAAGTATATATATAGTATAGATATTTCATGTAGTGTCCAAATTATATGAAAAAAAAATTATAATTCATCTAAATCCTAAACATCCCATTTTTAATACTTTTACCTTTTTTTTCAAATTTTTATTTTTATTTTATTTTTTATTGATCATTTTTTGTTGGTTGTAAACCAAACAACAAAAATTTTATCAATGAAAGGTATTGGCATGGCCATCAAAGGCTACAAACCAAACACTCCCTTAGTTCAACTATGCCCAGTGTTTTAAATAGCACGCTAAACACTTTAGCGAAGGCCTCCCAGAAAAGCTAAGACGTGCTATAGCGATATTATGACATTTAACTTTTTTCCAAAAAACATGCAAAATGCAGGAAATCATAGCAGCTATTTAAGTCCAACAAGTCAACATAAATTAGTTCTGCAGCTCTCCTGCATATTATTCTAATAGCCTAACAACTTAAATACTTAACAAGTCCAACAACAAGGCAACAGGTAATAGCAGTACAGGCGTACAACACACAAACAGCCCACCATAGCAACAGATAATAATAACACACTAACATTGTAACAACAGTACAGCACACAAACACAGAATACTCAAACTCAGTAGGAGACGGAGCCAAGTAGTAGATGGACTCAATCTTCATCTTCAGCCGAGATGGACTTATCAGATGAAAATGAAGCAGATGGTGATTGCTATAGCGAAATTTAGCTTTGCACCAAATTTTGACCCAAAATGCTATAGCGACGCTAAATTGGCCTATTCGCGGCGCGGTTTAGCGCGCTATTTCGTGCTATAGCTGTCTTAGCATAAAAATGGTCAAAAGCGTAGCGCCAGTGTCTCCCAAACGCTATAGCGGTGCTATAGCGTGCTATTTAAATCCATGATTATGCCTGACCAAATACTATGAAGATACAGTTTGATTAAATTACTTAACACATATATGCACGTGCGAAAATATGCAAAAATATGCACGTGCGAAAATATGCATGACGCAGGTTCCAACGCTTCGCGGCGGTGACAGGGTTGGGGGAGGGGCCCATGCCGGCTAGGGATGGTAGAGGGTGGAAGAGGGAGGCGGTCGGGTGACAGTGTGACACACCCGCGACGGACGGCGCTGAGGAGACGACACCGGCCGAGGCGGCGCGGTGTCAGGGACGGCGGCAGCACCGGCAGTAGGCGACGGTCGACGTGGGACCCATGGCGCGGGACCTGTGAGTGACACACCAGCTAGGGGCGGCACTGAGGAGACGACACCGGCCGGGGAGGCGCGGTGTCAGGGACGGCGGCAGCACCGACGGTAGGCGACGGTCGGCGCGGGACCTGTGACGGCGGAGTGGATCTGGGCGGAGGTCGGTGCCGCGGCGCGCGAGTCCCGTGGTGGCAGCGCGGAAATGGGCAGAGGGCAGCGTGGAGGAGGCAGGGCGGCGCGGAGATCGGAGGGCGGCGGCACGGATCTACGCGGAGGACGGCGGCATGGATCTGCGTGAAGGAGGCGCGGAGGAGGCCAGGCGGCGGGGCGGCGGCGGCGTGGAGGAGGCTGGAGGGCGGCGGCGTGGAGGAGGCTTGGAGGGCAGTGGTGCTTGGAGGATGGCGGCGTGGAGGAGGCTGGAGGGCGGCGGCGTGGAGGAGGCTTGGAGGGCAGTGGTGCTTGGAGGATGGCGGCGTGGAGGAGGCTGGAGGGCGGCGGCGTGGAGGAGGCTTGGAGGGCAGTGGTGCTTGGAGGATGGCGGCGTGGAGGAGGCTGGAGGGCGGCGGCGTGGAGGAAGCTTGGAGGGCGGTGGTGCTTGGAGGACGGCGGCGTGGAGGAGGCTCGGAGGAGGGGCTGGGCGGCGCAGCGTGGAGGAGACTTGGAGGGCTGCGGCGCGGACGAGACTTGGAGGGCGGCGGCGTGGAGGAGGCCGGGCGGCGCAGCATGGAGGAAACTTGGAGGGCGGCGGCGCGGAGGAGGAGACCGGAGGGCGAGGGCGGGCGCGGAGGAGGCAGGCCGGTGCATAGGTAGCCGGGCGGCGCGGATCTGGGCGGGGGCCGGCGGTGGCGGCGGCGGCTAGGGGGAACCCTAGTCGCCCCCCGTCCTCCCACACCCGCTCGCATGTTTTGGCCCCAAGCAAAAAATCAAAACGCTGAAAACGTAAGTGCAAGACGAACCGCTACCGAGGGTCATGCGCCGATAAAACGCACGTGCAAAAATACGCAAATAAAAACGCACGTGCGAAAAACCAGAAAAAACGCACGTGCGAGAATATGCAAAAATTGGCACGTGCGTAATTCAAGCGCCCCGAGGGCGAGGCAAACTAGAAGCCATGAACCGCGATACGTGGTTTAACCTTCGTAAGTACCCTCGGACGAGAAACGATCACGGCGCCCGCGCATGAGGGGAAAGCGAAGCAGGAGATCACGAAATGTTTAAGCGCATTCACCTTGAGCGGGGCTTCGAAGAAATGACACAATAAACATTACAGGAAAAATAGTTACAAATTTACATCAAGGCCCATGAGGAGGGAGCCCTGAAGCTTCCTTTAGCGCCAATAATCCTAGCGCAATCTGATCACTCGTGAAGCCACCAAGCATCGCCTCCTCGACGAAGCCAACACGCCTTTGGTTATATGCAGCTACACACTCTTCAACAATCGCGTTCGAAGGGAGCCATACTATACGAGGCCCAGAAACATCGGGGTCAATCCCAGCACTACGCTGTTACGTGAGAAACTGCATCGTCGTCGGAATCAGGAGAAGGTCCGGATGGAATCAAGGACCTATGAGGTCTATCGATAGCTTCGGAAGACTCGATTGAGGTAAAAGTCGAATCCCTTTGTCTCGTGCGAACAACAAAATGTAAGGCGTCGTAGGGGATGGTTGCCTCGGGTGAATCATCAGATATAAAAATAACCTAGTTTTTAAACAAAAGGCCACTCTTAAATCGAGGAAAATGTACCATTAAATAAAAAATAAAATAAAAGCTAAATGCAATCCGGCACCTCCGTGGCATTAACGTTCATACCACCCGAAAGGGGATACGACAGCAGCATCACCGCCACCAGAGTGTGCCGGAACCGAAGCCACCGCGGTGGCCGAAGTGTCCTAGGATGCAACCTCGACCTCGAGGCACTTAGGGGGATCTTCTGCCTTGGCGGTAGTAGCCCTAAGGGAAGATAGCACAGCCTCGTGCCCGGCCTCATCCCAGAACCGCTCAGCCACGAGGGCATTCCGCTCGGACTCAAGATCCACGATCCTCTTGGCATCCTCCAAGGCCTTCTCCTTCAGCTTGTCCATCTTCTCCCTGGCCTCTTCCACTTCGAGCTCTGTCTGATCGACGCCGTGCTCAAGGGACCTCGCGAGAAGGATGCCCTACGATAAAAAATCAGCCTTAATTAGAGGGTAGTGGAGCGAAAAGCAAAAAAAAAAAAAAACGAACTCACCGCGCAAGGTGGCCGCCTCGTTGCTGCGCCGTCGTCGTCTTCGTTGCCGTCGCCGTCATCGTCCGGATCCCGGTGAGGCCGCGAGCCCGCGACGGCGAGGGAGGGCACGCCGTGGCGAGGGAAGGGTGCGAGGCTGCTCGAGGCGGCGTGGGGCTGCGGCTGCGGGGGCGGCGAGGGGAGGGGAGCACGCCGGCGAGGCTGCTTGAGGCGGCGGTGGCGAGGTGAGGGGGAGGGAGCACGACGGGCACAGTGAGATTTGGGGGAGATTTGTCCGGTGGAACCGTGGAAGAAGAAAGCAAAACATAATATATTATGTGTGATGGGTCCCGCGGATTTTATTGCTATAGCCAAGCTGTTGTGCGGGTTGTCTCTTATGCTGGTGTGGATTTGCCACATAGACCTTAGAGCCAGGCTCTACCATTGGAGATGCTCTAACGCCGTCTTGAGACTTTAGCTGCCAGTTGGCGAAGTGGATGGTGGCGAAGACGTGGGCCGAGGGCTGATCGAACCCAAGGGACCGGAGGGCCCAAGTGTAAATCACCACCCGCGCAAAGGCGTTCGGCGTTAGCTGGCACAACTCCGCCCGGCAGAGGTGGAGGACGTCGGCCGAAAATGCGATCGGGGGTTGCCACGTACACGGCAAAGATGATCCCGAGGCCCATGCACGACCTCCGCGGGCCGCGGCAGGAAGGTGGACTCGATCTTCAGCGTGAGACTCGTCGCTAGACGCTTGGCGTCAGCCTCGTTCAGCGTGCTGGCCCCCAGCCCCAGGAAGGCAGACTTCGGGAGCACGAGGGCAAGCAGAGCAGCGAGAGCAGTGGTGAGCTAGCGGTGAAAACTGTGGCGCGTGGTGAAAGTGAAAGTGAAAGCGATGTGGGACTTATATATAGAGCCCAAGCGTAACTGGCTCGTGCGATCACTCGTAAGTATTAATTACTTAATTAGCGATCCACTGATTACTACACACGTACGTACTGTAAAACACAAATTCGCAAGTCAATAACAATCGCTAAAGTATGCATGCAGACTGAATATCAGTGGCCGGGACCCAATCGGCAACTGAGAACCGCCGTACGTATGCTATTATCTAGCCCAAATCATTATATTAGACCGAATCACTGATCGTTGCCAGAGCTAGCAGTAATCAACACAGTGTTGGCCTGTAGTAGCTCTTTTGATCTCTCCTGTGCACGAACCGGTAACTGGCGAGACACCAGTTATTTAGATGCGGCTCTGCCACCCACCGTGTGCGATGCAACATGAAGTAGTGATCTTCGTTTGACTACTACTCGAGCCTTGAGCTTGTCTTGTATCATCTTTCTATTAATTAATCCAGTATAAGAGCACTCCAATGCACTATGTCTAATAGTCCCTTCAAATGTTACCTTAGATTGAGAATGCTCTAAGTTGCATCTCCAGTCCACCTTTTGGATTTCCATATTCCTAAACTATGGTATTGACTGCCTTTGTTCTCGGATCAATAGTCTTGTTGATGTGAATTTGTTTGCATCATTTTCTTTCTAGCCCTTCAATTAATTTGTGATATAGAGCATATATATAGAAGACACTTTTAAAATAATGTGAACAAAACTTTATTCGACGTCATGTGTATGATAATCAATATTTTTATAGAAATATTATAATAAATATTGAAAAGAAACTAGCATAGATGATCATTTTAAATAAGCCTACTTACGTGCACATGATCGCTTGATAATTAGTGGTAAAAAGGTAAATTAATAGAGATATGCCTTTTTTTTAATCAAATTGTTGTCATTTGATTTTGTTTTGAATTCTAACATACGTACGTACGTACGTACATACATACATTATTGCTAGGTACGGAGTATTTCTTAGTACTAAATTGATAATCAGTTTGGCCCCCCCATACTCAAATCCTGGCTCCGCCCCTGCGTGCCGATAATATCACGATAAGTCGCGACAAATAACCACGAGCTCGTAAGCCTTGGGAAGTTAAACGGTCGCAGCATACAGCTGTCGACAGCGGAGCACACGTCCCATTAGGGTCAACGCGTTGGCTGGAGCCCAAAAAAATACTACCACGCAAACCGAGGTAACCCTCTGAAAACATAAGCGTTACCACCTTCGAGAGAACCGCCAAAGGCCCAAAACAAAACCTACCCCTCGCGGCGGAGGAGGCGGGTGTCAACCCCACAACATGACGAGGCATGATCGCAAGAATGCTGACACTGCGCCCCTCCACTAAGAGGGGTAGTTTGCTTTACCTCATACGCTTTTTTAGGCCTCGGCCGACACACGGACCCCGGAGGGTCCTCGGGCTACACGTGTCTTCCGAGCCTAGGCCTTTGGAGTAGGCCTCGGGTGCGGATGCTCCGGAGTCTCCACAGGTGCGAGTTTCCTAAGGCAGGACAGCGTAGCGGAAAAGCCCGAAGGTCCTGGGAGGCCGCCTAGGCTCCTAGGACGGAGCTGGCGGCGCGATCCAGTCAGGGGGCGACACGTGTCAACGGCCACGTGTCACCCTGGCACGCGGACACTTGGCCTATGCTTGACGCCGGTGCCCCCTCACTCTGTGTAAGCCCTGGAGGGCATTCTTGTACTTTCCCAAGGGCACTTTTGTCTCTTTGTAAGCTGGATTGTTATAAAGAGAGGCAATTTAATACTGCATTTAATACACTCTATCACTGTTCATCTGGCAAGTGTTGGTTCCCCAAGGGTACCCCTCGATACGGGCAACAACAGTGGGTACGTTCACTGATCCTTGGGACACGTGTTGTTAACACAGGGGATTCATTTAAGTATAACTGGGTCCCACATTCCACGAATGTATTAAAAATAACCTTTATTCTATTCCAATGCCTCTTTGTGGACGCTGCACTGCATCGAGCCAACACATTCACGACAAATGCTATATCAGGCCGCTTACTGTTAGCTAGATACATTATTGCTACTATTGCACTCATGTATGGGACTTCTTGCCCGAGAATTTCCTCCCCCTCTTCCCTGTGCTGGAAGGGGTCGTTTTCTTTCTGCAAAGACCTCCCAATCATGGGTGTTCTGGAGGAATAGGCCTTGTCAAAGCCAAACCTTTCTAATACCTTCTGAGTATAGGTTGTCTTTTGCACTAGGATTCCATGAGGTAAATGCTCGAGCACCAAGACCAAACAATACTTGGTTTTACCTAAGTCTTTCATTTTAAACTCAGACTTCAGGTAAGAGCATGCTTCTTCAATATCTTCATTTGTCCCGATGATATCCTTATCATCTACATACACAGAGATTATACAAAACCCATTCGGGGATCACCGTATAAAAACACAGGAACAATCTTCATTATTTGTGTAGCCTTTTCTTGCAGAGAAAGTCACTTAAGTGATTATACCACATCCTCCAGGACTGCTTTAGTCCATATAGAGACTTCTCAAGTCGTACGTTATATAGGTTTCTATTGGCTCTATCGTCATTTAGGACGGGTATACCTTCAGGTACCTTCATATAAATTTTAGAATCTAGGCTACCATATAGTCAAGACATTCATCAATTTCATTCTTAGGTTCATATTAACTGCCATTGAGATGAGATAGCTAAAGGTAATTATCGGTGGCCCGAGCCAGACAACAGATTTGTGAGGGGCTGCCCCGCGAGGCACAGTACTATGCTTCGCGAAACACAGTATTAACGGCACGGTGGAGGTCTCAACTTCGGCAAGGAAGACCCAAAGAGCACTCTAGAAACTATCGGGAGACCCACCAAACACCGGAGAAACTTGGGGAAAACATACCGGGAAGGGAGATGAGCACCACCTCTTACCTTTCTCCCTCTCTTCTCCACTCTCTCCAAGCCAAACACTAGGTGGAGGACACCATGAGCAAGGGGGAACCCATGGGAAGGAGCTCTCAAACACACGCAATCCAAGGGTGGAAACAAATGAGCTCTCTCAAGTCTATCTCATTAGCCCCGAACCCCTTATATAGACCCCAAGTTGAGACTGGACACATGTCAGCATCGGAGTGCACAAGATTTGAAATAAACGGCCGAGATGCGGTGATCTGGAAACTCACCGGACGAATCCGGAGCCCACTGGACACGTCCAGTCAGGTTGGATCTGCGCTCATCGGATGCGTCCGGTCATACTGACCATACGATTTTGCCCGAGCGACACCCCTTTTGGAAGTGACCTTCACCGGACAGTCCGACGCCCACAGGACGTGTCCGGTCGCCCATCGGACGTGTCCGGTGGCCTTGAGCTCGCTCCCTCGGATGCTCGGCTTTGTTTGTTAGGGTGTTTTGGGCTAGGATAGAATCGACTCGAACTTGGGCGAGAGGTTTCGCGCCGGATATTTTGGAAATAGACTTGGCAGCTACGAAACCCCTCGAAGACGTGTAAGGGTGCCTCGGATCCTTCCGGGCCCTTCCGGTGACTTCTACCCAAAGCAAACCCCACCCAAGGACACCTGGCACTCTCGGTCTCTTTCAAAATCTCTAGAAGAGACTCAGACAAGGATAATACCGGAGACTCGAGTGCTCAGTGGAACCAACCTGCCAGACAGAGACTTGCACCGGACGTGCATGAGCCTCGACACACACGCAACCAAAATCATTAAAAGAAACACGCAACCAAAATCATTAAAAGAAATCTAAAAATAAGTCCTTAATCTTGGTTGACTTGGCATGTCACCAAATGCCAAAACTAATGCCCTAGGAGTCCTAGGTCTTATAGTGTGGCGTGCGGCACATGGCGCGGGCGTGCGACGAGGCCGGTGGCGCCGGCTGGGTGTGGGACCATGGTTGGCACAGTGAGCGGCGCGATTTAGGGTTTTATCTACTATATCGATGCTGTAAAAATCCCCGAAAACGTTCTAATCTACTAGAAAAACATGCACAAGGCCAGGTTCAATCTTCTAGTGAATATGAGCAGAAATTTACCGATCTGCAAACAAAATTCACGGTAGATTGCAATCTTGGGTTTTAGTTTCTACGAGCGATCGATACCTTATTGGTCTTCCAACGATTCTGTAGACTGTCGCGTTGGTCTTATTCGGCAACCCGAGTAAGGGCTGGCGTGGTGAAAGGTCGATGCAGATCGTTCGTCACCGGCCTTCTCCTCCTCGTGGATCGGCAAGTCGAGGAGTGAGCGTGTTGATAACTTGCTACCGACTGTAGTCCAAGATAAACGCACACAAACAATCACACAAAGAACGCAACAAATAGGATGTAGGGGTGGAGATTCTCTTTATTAATTTCTGATCAAATGCACAACATAGAAGCTCCACCTCTAAATTTATAGTGCCAAGGGCTTGCAGAAGGGTCCATGGTCCCTAGTCCATAGCTACAGTATAATTTGTGGTAATCTAAACTGTTGGATAAACAAGAATTACCATTTGTATGCAAGCATCACTACTACAGTAATGACCAACACAAGCGGTTCGTAACCTTTCTAGAAGCGGTTTTGAAACCGCTTCTAACCAACCGCTGAACTGCGATTGATACTCGTGGGAGCATCAAAACCGGTTTTTAAACCGCTTCTAATGGTGTCTAAAAAGACAAAGAATATTGGGAGAGGTGGGATTCAAACCCAAGATCTCGTGGCCCACACCTCCCAACTAGCCAGCGCACTCTGATAAGATAAGATAAACTTTTCTTTTATCAAATCGAAAAATGGGTCTTTAAAAACAGTTAGGAACACCGCTGCTAAAGGCCAAACATCAGAAGAGACTCTAGGAGCGGTTGGAGATATGAACCGCTATTGTGGGGTTTGTGTCCCAAACCACTGCTAAAGGTTTTATTCTGGCTCAGGTCTATTGAACCGTTTGTGATGCACTATTAAAAGGGGTTCGTCAAAAATCGTTGCTGATATATCGTTTTTAAAATCCTATTTTGTAGTAGTGCATGGAGGTCTAGTACGTGTACGTGTGTATACCGTCGAAGTGCCCTTGAAAGTTGAAATAGTGGCACAACGAGTCTCTGACGGCAGAAGTAAACGGCGACAGCTGGCTACAGAGAAATAAACGGGAAGAAAGCGAGAAGGGTAAACGATGACAGCGGAGACTACAAAGAAATGAACGGACAGATAGCGAGATTGCCGTGCCTCTCGGTTTGCATCCATCTGACGACGTCAAGCTATCTTGATCTGACGACGTCAAACTATCGCTATTGCCGCGACTAGCTTGATTTGGGTGCCGACATACTGGTACTGGTGCCTTAATATAATAATTCTATATACTCCTATATCCAGCAAATTGGCACCCATATACGTATACATGGCCTTCAATCCCTCCGTGCCAATTTCTTGCTATCTCCCTTGGGGGAAAAGGAGAAGCTGCTCCGATAATATGTTTGGGTTCACTATACCTGCGCCTTACTTGTTCATTCTTGTCACTTGCCTACTTCACGTACATGCGCACTCCAACACCGATTCCTTAGGTACGTTTATTTACTTTGCTCACGGGACAGTTTGAAGGGCATGGAATGCAATTTAATTACTGTTTTCCTTTCCATGCCACCATGCCATATATTATATTTCAGTATCACTTGTGGATTATTAAGAAAAATAAAAAGCCCCTTTATGTTTTTTTTTTGACAAAGGAAGTTTTATTATTTTATACAACTACGTTAAGGTGATATAATCACTATGAGACCACTCCCGACCTCTGCATAGTTAGGATGCACACATCTTATAATTGTTAAAGAAAAATAACATGACAACATATATCATGTTGAATCAAGCTACATCACAACTTAAAGATATCAAACTACATCACAACTTAATCTTTAAAACCGTACACCATCATAGCAACACATAGACCGCGAGAAGATCATCCAAAAGCAACGCCTCCAAGAATTAAGCGACACGCATGCGTGCCGCCGCTGCCATGATCCAACCAGTAAAGGCCAGACCATATGTTTTCACCCTATAGAGTAATTTTTTGAACTCCAGACGATGCCTTTAACAGGTGAATGACAAACAATGTCATCTTTGCCAGGTACAGCCAACTAAGGCTAGACCTAGGGATTTCTTCCCGGAGTTGACGTCCAGTGCTACCTCCCCCACCTTTCCAAACCAGTTGCCACCATACCTCCCAGCCTTTACCAACTGTAATCGGCCACGAACTCCGTGACATGTATACCTTCTTCAGACACACACCCACGACGACAGTGTCACGAGATAGACAAGGTGACTCTGGTCTCTGGTCCGGTATGGAAGCCACTGCAAAAGATGAAGATGCCATCATGAGAAGTAGCTGCTCTGCCATCCACAATCAGCACCGACGACGAACAGTCATATCGCCCATAGGGATCAACCATCATGCCTACCAGATCTGAATTGACGAGGACAAGAGATGCCGACGTGCGCTCAACGCAGCCACGTCGCCCCGGCGCTGCACCACCACGGTGCATCGCTGCAGCCCACACGTCCAGGCCGTCAGCCACCATGCCGTCACCATGGTCGCAGTACCAATTCGCCCCTATGCCGTGTGCCACCTTGACACCTCGCCGCAGCTCACACCATCCGGCTTTAAGCCATTTCATCTCCCGCTTTGGAGACCGAAGGGGTGCTAATGGCATGCTTTGTAAGTGCGTCACCCAAGAAGAAGGTAAGTACCTTCTAGCCGAGATTCACGAGGGCATCTACGGCGCACATGCCTCACACAGAACTCTCATCGACAAAGCATTCCACATGGGCTACTATTGGCCCACTACGATGAGCGACACAGAAGCCTTGGTTAAGCGCTGCGAAGCTTGCTAGTATCAATCACGGATGACACACCAGCCCGCGTATGAGCTGCAAACAATACCACTAGCGTGGCCGTTCGCGGTTTGGGGCATGGACCTCCTAGGACCGTTCCCGAAAGGTCTTGGTGGCAAAACATACTTGTTCGTAGCCGTCGACACCTTCACCAAGTGGATCGAGGCCGAGCCGGTCGCCAATATCACTGCAATTGCCGCGGTACTTTTTTCCGAAGCATCGTTGCAAGATTTGGTGTGCCCAACAGGATCATCGCTGACAATGGCACCCAATTCACGAGCCGGGAGTTCAACGATTACTGCGAGGAAATCGGCATGAAGCTTGCCCTGGCCTCTGTGGCCCACCCACAGAGCAACGGAGCAGCTGAACGAGCTAACGGACAGCTAGTCCAATGCATCAAAAAGCGGGTCTACGACGCCCTCAAGGCTAAACACCAAGGTTGGGTCGACGAGCTACCATCAGTCCTCTGGGCAGTCCGGACAACAGCCAGCCGGGCTACAGGAGAAACTCCTTTCCGACTCGTCTATGGTTCGGATGCCGTCCTCCCAACAGAAATGAGACTAGGATCTGATCGCGTTGACTTCGCCAGCTTCGTGGTCAACGACGAGGAGCGGCAGCTCGACCTCGATCTACTTGAGGCGCACCGTGAGCAATCCCTACTCCGGGCTGCGGCATACCAGCAGTCCCTGCGTCGTTACGCAGCTCAAAACGTACATGCAAGGACCCTGCAAGTAGGAGATCTGGTTCTACGTCGAATTCAGAACCTCGCGGGCTCCAACAAGCTTAGCCCCAAGTGGGAGGGACCGTACAAAGTAGTCAGCGCGGCGCGCACGGGCTCAGTACGCCTTGCTGACAAGGATGAGAACGAGCTCCCTAGCTCATGGAACATCTCCCTTCTACGACGCTTCTACTCTTAATCAGGTCGTAAGTTCCCTTTATTTCAATTCATTTCAATTTCAAAAAAAAAACCTTTCCCCAATCACGAGTCACACTGGTTTAAGTCTTGACCATTTCAAAACAGCCTGTGGCCAAAGCCCGAGGGCTAAGGATAAAGCATTCCGGAGCATTTCCATGACAGGATAAGCCGATCTCTCGCACCCTAGTGAATCTCCGCGCAATGTGGAATTCCCGCGGCCCAAAGGTACAGTAAGCCCACATCTGGTTTGTTTGGATGGCTAACTTGGACCTCGCAGCGCTCGGGGGCTGAGGGATTTTTTGCGCCCAGAATTTTTCCTAAGCCCTTCACTTCGCCAAGCCCGCATCGCCGCGCGGCCTAACGAAGCTCGGGGGCTGGGGGTTTTTCACGAATTTTTTCTAAGCCCTTCACTTCGCCAAGCCCGCATCGCCGCGGGGCCTAACGAACCTCGGGGGCTGGGAATTCGCGCGAAATTTTTTCTAAGTCACTCTAGTCTCTAGACCGCGCCCAACTCCAAGATCGCGCTTGGACTTGGCCACGGCCCGGGGGCTGGATGATTAGGCGCGCCAAAAACAACCTTTCAAAGCAACCTGTTTGCTCGAGTTTCCTAAGTTCTCCTCAGAACTTCGTTACTATTCATTTGGTTCCCCTGTTTTTCGCATTTCAGATTCGCATAGGAAAAGGGAAACAGACGGGCTTAACAAGGAGTTCCATCAAAGGAAGCTGCATTTCACATAAAAGATCTTACAAGAGCAGGATTCTACAAGCATAAGGAGGCCTCGCCACCCTTGACTACCACAAAAGGGGCGCCACTACAGCTACGGCAGCGCCCAAACCCTACAGCGTCAGCGACCTCACCTCGCCTACCAACGGCGCTGGCGACGAGCTGGCGGAGCCGAAGACTCCGCCGCCGACTTCGACGATGACGTCAGTGGGCCCGGCGCGGGCGCAGACGGTCCCGGCTCACTCGGGTGGTGCCTCCACCGGCCGCAGATGGGGTCGCTCTTGGGCACCCACGGCGCCGTGTCGGAAGCCTCCGCCGCCGCGACCTCCTCCGCCACAAGCTCCGGTGGAGCCTCCTCTGCCGTGGCCACCGGAGGAGCCGCATCCTCCTCCGCCGCGAGTGCAGCGGCGTACGCGGCGTCGGCGGCGATCTGAGCTGCCACCGCATTTTCCTCCTCCTCCTCTGCCGCGAGCGCGACCCCCAGCGCATCGGCCGCCTCTGCGTCGGCCTGAACCTGGGCATACGCCACCAGCTCAACCTCCTGGGCCGCAACGACGGGGCCCGGCCAGTCCACCTCCTCCGCTCCAGGCTGGATCGGCGGCAGAGGAGGCAGCGGCGGCAAATCCTCCGTTGCTGCTACCGTCCAGGCCGCAAGGTAATCAGAGCTAGCGTCGAAAGACATGCTTTGGGTCCTCTCTCTGTTTTCCTCTGCGTTTTTCCTCTGTTTCTCTCCCTCTGGCTGCGAGCTTCGCTCTTTGGTTTGAGATTGGAGAAGACTGAGGGCCTGTTTGGCAACAAAGTTTTTGAAAACCAAGGTTTTGTAATACCATGGTTTGTGTTTTGCTATGATTATGAAATAATATGGTTTTTCAATACCATGGTTTGCTAGCACAAGTGAGAAAACTTTGGGTTGGAGTGGAGTCTACAATACTCCAAAAATACCATGGTATTGCCAATACCATGGTTTTCAAAACATAGTTTTTGAGGTTGCTTCCAAACACCTCATTGCCAAAATACCATGGTATTCTCCAAAACCATGGTTTTGCCTCGAAACTATGAAAATACTTTGTTGCCAAACAGGCCCCGAGATGGAGGCGGCACGACGCACTGCGCCTCGCTTTATATAGGCCGGCGGCTGTGTAACGTCCCGTCGCGCTGCGGGCTATCCGAAGCGTCGTTGCGCGCGAAGGGGCGAGTAATTAAAACGCATTGCGCGAGCTGAAGAGACGCGCGCGCTCCGTCTCACAGAATACTAGCCGCGCCGGTCGCTGCGCGACACGTGCCCCGGTCCCGCCGTCAGTGGCGAAGAAAAATCGTTATGAGTCAAAGACTACTGCGTAGGCCTGGCCCACCAACATGAGCAAAGACTCGGCAATGCTTTCACGGTCTGACGCGTGGCTTAGGCCGGGTGCGTGAACCGGCGCGGGTAGTTTCGCCTCCGTATCTGTGCCTAGCAAACGTGCCCTTCCCATTAGCGGAACACTGTGCCGCGCCGCAGAGCCCACAGTGCGCACGATTTGACGCAATAAACTAAGGTAGAAAATGGCCAAGCCCTTCGGCCACCACGTATTACGCAACGCTTATCCGATTAAGCGGGCTTTTAAAAGAAAATATACAAGTATTCATGGCAAAAAGGTTCGGGAACAGGGAGCCCGGGTCAAGCTACGATCTGCACTGCAATTTGAGGGACTTGTTTCTGCACCTGAAGCAGCTCTATGGCTTGCGAGGCCTTGTCGTTCCGTTCCTGGCGCAGCATAGCCCGAGCTTCGACGAGCACCTCCTCCTGTTTCTTCAGGGCTTCTGACTCCGCCGTGGACTTCGCCCCAGCCTCTCGAAGCGTAGCATTCTCCGCCGCGAGCTTGTCGCGGGCTTCCTCAAGCTCGCGCACGATGGAGTTATGCTCAGACCGAGTGGCCGCCAGCTCATTGGTTGCCGCCTCCCTGCGTTTGCGCTCCTCATCAAAAGCAACCCGGGCCCTATTTGCTTCTTCACGGGCTGCCTGGGCTTGGCTCATCACAGCTTTCTCCACCTCCTGGGCTCGGGCGAGCCTTGCCATGGCCTCCTGCTCCTTCTCCTGGGCTGATCTTAGCACGGCCTCTAGCTCAGCGACGCGTGCCGTGCCACGGGCCTCGACCTCAGCAGCTAGCCCGTCCGCGCATTTTATCTGAGCTTGGCCGAAAGACCCTCGATCTTCGCCGCGTCATCATCTGACTGCCCGCCCATTGCTTCCATCAGCGAGGACGTGCCGGCGATAAGAGTGTAGAGCTAGAACGGGGAAAACCGAATCACAGCATGAAAAATTCGGCGCTTAAGCATAACGCGCAGGGTCGAGGATGTTACCTTCTTATTTAGAGCAAGCATGCTCTTTTCCGTCGCTCCAACGACGCCACGCACACTTCTGTAAAGCCCGCCGTCCTGAGCCCCCTGAAACGGTGGGGGCGGGCAGCCAACTGACTCCTTGCTACCCTCCTCCGGCGGCGCAGAGCGTGGTGACGCTGGTGGCACTGCTAAAAGCGAGGCCGTTGTTCCAGCTGCGGCCGCCCGCCTCTCAGCGTCCTCCAGCTTGGCCGCCAACTCGGCCTTATTGCTCCGCGGCCAGTTCGGCCTTGCTGAGCCGAGCTTGGGCGCTCACCAGCGCGGTTTTAATCTCGTCCACCATCAGCTTGGTCGCCGCGAGCTCGGTCAGATTATCCGGCCCGGGAATGGGGTAGATCTTCGAGACGGCAGGCCCCTCCGGCCGGCCTCCTGCGACCTGGCGGCGTCCTGCTGCTCTACCCATTATGGAGTGGCGGAGATCCAGCCCGCAGATGCCAGCGGGGCCATGCTAGGCATCACAACGCCTGTCCAACCGTCCGGCGTGAGCACACGCACCGGCCAAACCCAGTTGATCAGCAGCATCCGCTGGTCAGGCGTCGGGAGCGCTTGTCCAATCGGAGTCTTGAAGTGGTCGGCGATCCCCCGACGGTCGATCGGCCACCACCCATGTGCCGTGCGTCCTTCAACGCGCAGGGGCGTGATCCACAAGGGATAGTCGCTGAGGACAACTTTCACCGTTTCCGCGATCTCATCGGAGCGTCCAGCACTGCTACCCGGTAGGCAAGACGATGACCCTCCGCGGACCGGCTGGCTCTTGCCCCTCGAATCCATCGACCTCACTAGCCCGGTGGCCTCTAGCTGCTGCAACAGGGGCACCCCTCCTCTGGGCTCGACCGGTTCATCCTTGGCCGCCACGGCCTCAGCAGGGGGAGATAACACATCGGCTACCACCTTGGCGCTACGCACTACGATAAAAAACGCAACGATCAGACACAAAAACAGAGTAATGGCGGTCAGCACGGAAAGCTTACGCGCTGGTTCAACCTCGGTGTCCTCGTACGCCCCTGGCGTAGGACGCAGAAATAGCTCTGTCTCTAGTCCGCCAGCGTGGCTTGTGGTGGGCACGGCCGCTTTCCTTCGGCCTGTAGGGACCTTCCTTGTAGGTCCCCTCCACGGCGCTGCTATCGGTGATGGGCCTGACACCAGCACGACCTCCTCGTCGTCACTGCCTGGGACAGGCCGGTACACCCTCCTTTTCTTCGTAGGCGGCGCGCCCTGAATGCGCGCAAGACAGAGCTTAAGGGCCGCTAAGTACCCAGCACTCGACCCATGTCGGAAAAGGGAGGCTTGCCCATGCGGAGCTCGCCGCGGTCGATCGTGGCGCTGGGTTTCCTTCGCCTGACATCAGCAACGCCGCCGACGCTCTCCTTGGCGCCGAGAGCGTCGCCGGCGGTTGTGCCGATGAGTGCCCCTCGGTGGAGCCCGTGGCTTGCGTGGTCTTCTCAGCCGCCTTCCACGTCCGCTGCAAAACAATTGACGCGATCCATCAAGACCTCAAGGGCGCGCGCAGCCAGGAATTCGATCAAACACCTTACGGGCACTTACCTCGGACAGCTTATCCTTCACGAATCGTATGGGATGAGGGCTCCTATCCATAGGCAACAGCATCCCCGCGATCCGCGCGACCTCGCGGGCCGGGAGTCCTGCATGGCATCACTAACGGTCACGACGTGCCCTGACCTGAAATCAAACGTAAGAGTGCAGCTCGCGCCTACCTTCATGGAAGTCCCGGTCCGGATCTTCCCAACTGCCCATGTCGCTGACGCACCGCTCGCGGCGCCCCAGCGGGCTGATCCGGTGCCGGATAGAGCCAACGACAACGTCGTAGCCCGTCAAACCTTTCTTGACGAGCCCCTTGATCTCCTGCTCCGTGACTTGATCCTCCGGCAGGGCTGCGCTAGAAGATAGGAGTGTCCGGCGCAGCTGAAGAATATTCCAGGGTCAAGGCCCCGCGGTTCAGGTAGAACCACCGCCGGGCCCAGTCATCGACCTTCGTCCTCACCTCGTACTCCGGGTATGATTGGCTCCCCCGGGCTCGGCGCGCGGTCAAATAGTAGACCCCGCCATTTCCCACGCGGTGGCCGACGGGCTTCAACTCAAAGTAATGCTGAAGGAGGCTCACTGTTGGCCGAACCCCGCAGTGCGCCTCGCACCAGAACGCGAAGATGGACAGATGGACATAGGACTGCGGGGACAAGTTCTCCGGCCGCAGCTCCGTGAAGGCAAAGAAGTCTGCCAAGAACTGTGATTCCGGGGCGCGGAACCCGCAAATGGCCGAACTCTCGAAGCAAACCAGTTCATCGGGCTCGGGCCTTGGCTCCCGCTCTGCGCCTGGGAGCCTCCACGAGCCCGGCTTCACAAAGCCATCTCTCTCGAGCTCCGCCATCCTCTCCGTCGAGAGAACGTTGTCTCCAATGAACACCATGGCGGCTGGAAGCGAGAAGGCAGAAAGCGGGTTGGGAAGAAGAAGACGGAGGCAAAGGGGATGATTCTACAGTGTGAGTTCCCCCTGCGAAGCACTGCCTTATAAAGAAAGACAACGGTCGAAGCGGAAATCATGGGAATCGTGCCCAAGGGGGCGTAACTGCCCCACCTTTACATCAAATCAGATTCAATGCTCAGACTTCGGCTCCAGAGCCAAATCTTCCCGCGCGGTGCGTGGTGGGGATTTAATCTAAACCTCAGACCGACTCGCCACACGACCCGCTCGAGGCTTGGGGGCTGGCTGTTGGTGATTGATAAGCGACCCACCTTAGGATGGGCCTTAGGCCGATTCCGTACCAGCCCACCATGCGTACAGAAGGTCCAAAAGGCCACCCCTGGCCGTACTAAAGGAGGCGTCTAGCCCGCCAAGGCCTGCCTCGAGCATGACCGGGTCAACCGCGTTGTCCTGGGTCCCTGCCAGGGGCGTGGCGCGCCTCCCGGGATCCTTAGCCCGGGAGAAGGCTTCGCAGACAGTCCACCTGGTCGTGGATAGGTGGCGACAACTGTCGTGTCCCACCGCACTTTCTCCGGCCTTGACCAGAACGAACTGTGTCTCCCCAGGAACCCGCAGCCCGGGGAAGGGCACGCGGGCAGCTCGGTTGGTCGTCTGCCTTCTTTGGCAGGCAAAGAATGGTTGTTACGCTACACGATGTCCCCAATGGGCGGCGCGAGGCTGGCCTAGTCCAGTCAATGCTATATTGGGGATAAAGGGAAAGTGCTTTCTCCCTAAAGAGGTTTTCTCCCATGTATCGGCATGTTAAGACAAGCACGTGTCCAGTACTAACCAGACCAGTTTCTCCCTGTAGGCTTCGGACCAGACAGAGCCCTGGAACGAGACAAGAACATTTCGACTAAAGCAAAGACCGGCGCGGGCCCGCCGAATCGGCTTCAGGCAACTCGCCGCGCCTATAAAAGGAGGATTCCTGGACATTCGAAGGGATCCCAAGATCTGACCCCTAGCTCCAAGCGCACAAGCCGCATTCGCATTCGAAGCTTTCTTAGCAGTAGTCTTAGTCCTTAGTCACCATCATTGTAAGCTCGAGATCGGTGCCTCCAAGACTGGAGTAGAGCTATTACCCGGCAGTGGGGGCTCGAACCAGGGTAAATCACTTGTGTCTTCACTGTTTGTATTGTTTTCTTCCTCTCACCGTATGAAGGATCTATACCTGGATCGCCAAATCGCACCAGGCCCTTGTCCGGGAAGACAGCGTGGCCTAAGCCCCCCGTAGGCTCGGCCGCCGCCCCGGGCTGCTGAGAAGGGTGGTCGTTGGGCCTCACACCAACTACAAATTCGTCTGCCGGTCCGTGGACCCGCTGCTCTTCAGGAGCGCTTTTCCCAGACACCGACACATGTGTTCCTATATTTTTCTCCAAGCGTGATTCGGCATTTGCAACATGCCTTGTTCAACAAATCCAAAAACTTCAAAATATTTTTGAGGGTTTGTCAATATATTCATCAAGGGGAGTGTTGAGACCCATGTGTAGGTACCCCGGTTTGCTGATGAATGTATGTGACAAGATGGAATTTGAATTGTTTTGAAAAATGTTAAATGGTGCATTTGTGGAAATTGTCGTGAAATTAGAACCGGATCATGTGTTGAGCTTGGGCTAGGTAATAGTTTTGATCGAAAGTGGTCCGGTGGAATTTGTTAAGCTAACACGTGGTGTGTTAAAGCTTGTTAATTGTGGTGTCACGATTGGATTATGATGATGGTAATTTTGTGATGAACTAACCTTGCAGGTGAGGTAAGGTGTGTTGGTTTCGTGTGTAGTCACCTCAGTGATGCAGGTATCGGCGGTACGTGGCTGACGCTTCGCGGGGACAGCTGGAGGCTGGTGCGTCTGGAGAGGAGACCGGGTTCGATGACTTGGCGGTTACATGAGGTGGTGTGCTCGAGAAGTTTAGCCATGGCAAGGAATCCGAGGCAGCTGAAGGCTGTGGCGTCGGTAACCTGGTGGCGAAGTTGAACTTACTGGTGGGACTAGGCGTGGGCTGGTGACCGAGCAAGCTACAAAGATATTTTCCGAAGGAATATGTGGAGTATATTCTCTCTCAAGGGTGTGTCTTGTAGTGCGTGAGTTGTACACTGCTCATTCTTAAATGAAGGGTGGAGATGTGCTCTAGGATTTAAGGCATCTCACCCTTGGGCTATAAATAGAGGGGATGGGAGCACTTCCTCCTCGTCCCCTTAGAGCTGAAAATTTTAGAAATAGAGAGGATCAGTTGGGTGTGTAAGGGTGGCACCTAGAGTGCTTGTGATCACATGGAGTGTGGTTTGTAATCCCCAACTTCTATGCAATGAAATCTCTTATCTTCATGAACATCTTGTGTTGATTTGATTCCAGTCCTTCTTGCTTTTGTTTTTTCTTTTTAGAGCTCTTATTTGGAGATGAGTCATGGTGATTTCTTACTGATTCTTGATTGCTATGGTGACTTAAGGTTGCTAATATGATTTTTCATACTTTTTGCAATTATATGAGAGGCAAGAGATCAAGTTCTTGACTTGTTGCAAATCTGTACAGAAACTTTCATCCGTGCAGCAGTCAGTTTTTTATTTTTAGAACAATTTACAAAAATGATTTTTGAGTGATTCCACTTGGAGAAGTTCCGTGACTTAATATATCAACGCAAAGAATTTTAAGTCATGGAGATTTTTGGTTTGGGTGCAGTGAGGTAAAAAATGAGCCCCAAATTTTTTGGACGAGATTTCCGGTAGGCTATAGTGTTTGAATTTTCCAGATTTTTGTTAAAGGAGTCTTGAGGAAATTTTTGATGGAGTGCTTCACGACTCATGGTTCAATCAGAGAAAAATGCCCATAATTTGTGGAGCAACAGAAGGCCACCATCTCTCTATTCCAAGTGAGAACAAATTCTAAAGAATCTGCTTTTGTTTTCTGAAAGTGGCTTTAGTTATTTGGCTTGATGTGCTTTATTAAAGAATGATTTGAATTGATTCTCTTTTGTTTGGACACTTGATAATCAGGATTGTAACTGAAAAATCCCCTCATATTTTCATACGTCTTATCCATGCACTGTTGGGGTATACATAGTTGTCATGGTGTTTATATTTTAAAAAACCGGTAAATTTGAAGAGCACCGTCCGATCAAAAATTTTCAGGGCACCCATTCACCCCCCTCTTGTCGCCATAATGGTTTTACGGAACGCAAACGAGCTGAGGGGAAGACGCTCAGGTGGTCTGGCGACATGAGGGTAAGATAGGGTGGTGCTGCCACGGAGTAGAAAATGGTCATGGCGGTGGCCGTAGACCAATTCCATACGGCAGCGTGCGTGGGGTGCAGTGAGCTCAGGGGTGCCTTGGTGCACCGAGAGCATGCGTGTGTGGCCAGCCACAACCCGTGTGCGGTTTCGGCAATATCGACGACGGCACGGTCACTGGCGAGCTATGGTGACACACAGGGCTTGAGTACGGCACAGAGCACGTTTCTGGTGCTTGGCGGCACACGCGCGGACGCGAGCGACAACTGAGGCGCTTTGGTGGCCATGACAGGCAGTTCGCAAGGAGTTGGCGCCACAACGGCGAAGGCAGCAGGCGGCGTGGATACTACGGTGGCGGCTGCGTGCAGAGAGATAGCAGAGCTGCAGAGGTGTCCAGGCATATGGGATTTGGCACCTGACGCCATGCGCGCGAGAGAGGGAGAGGTAGCTGTCGCTAAGGGAGAAAGCAGAGAGACAGCCCCTTAGGTGTTTGATGAAATACCAAAAAGGGGAGAAAGTGATGAGGGAATGACATGTGGGGCCCACTTGGTGAAATTTTGGTTAAATTCAACTTCAAAGATTCAAATAGGATTCAAACTATTTTCTAGGATTTTTCCTCTATTTTTGCTAATTTTTCCATGTGACGGATTGTGTGTATGGATGTGTAGGTGAACTTTAATTCATCTATTTATTTTCCAAATCAATATAAATTAATAGTCCAAAGTATTCACAACTTATTTCCAAACTTCGAGTTTCAATTTTTAAGTAGGTAGCATTTCTAGTTTTGAAATTGTTATGGGCCTAATATGATTTGACCATTTTTCAAAGTTAGAAATTTGTGCAACTACTGCAACTATGAGGTGAATTTGAGATAAATTGAGAAGATAACTTGATCACATGACCATATGAACATAGATAGTTTTTGTGCTTTGACATCTTAGGTAAGTATAATTTTAAGGGCTGACATCTTGCCTATTTACAGATCCAAATTTGTAACGGCAAGATCCAAAGTTGCAAAAGTTTGTTCAGATTTAAATAAACGAAGGCGGGCGGCAGGCATCGGATGTCCAATGGGCGCAGCCCCGATCGGACGTCGCATGTCCGTCCGATGGCTGCGTCGCTGCATCTGTTGCGTGTCTGGCTTTTCTTCCCGCGCAGTGCGCCGTGTAGGCCCCTCCCAAAAACAAGTGAATCCCCCTCGCGCCTCTTCCCGCGCAGCGTGACACAACAGCTGGCATGCGTGTACCTGCAAAAAATACAAGCGAATCCCTACAGGGCTGCAGCTAGCGATGACTTGGACCAAAAATAATGCATTGGCGGTCAATGAAACTTAGGCCCAGTTCTTTTGAGCTGATCTGAACGGCTGAACAGCTAAACGGCTGAAATGACTGAACTTCGAGAGCTTCTCGAAATAGTTTTGAGATTCGGATCCATTTCATTTGACTTGTTTTTTAAAGCGTTCGGACCCACCTTCAAAACATCGAAAAAATGGACTTAAAAAACTTAAAGCATATGTTTTTTTAAAACATAGATAAGTCGTTAAGCCGTTAAGCTGTTAAACTGAAAAGAACTGGGCCTTAAAGATGAAACTTAAGAACTAACTATTGAAACTTAAGAACTAACTAATGAAACTTGAGAACCTATTGATGAAATTTGAGAAAAATATATATTGAAACTTGGAAAATAATTGATGAATAATATGATAAAACTTGATAGTTCGGGAAGTTTTATGAGTATGAAATCCAAGTTTCAGTGGCAAAAAACAAAGTTTCGTTAGACAAAGGTAGAAGTTTCAATCATGAAAATGCAAAGTTTCAATGTCACAAAACTCAAAAGTTTTGGCGAACGAAACTCCAAGTTTAAACTAAAACAAGTTCAAGTTTCAGTAGTAATAATCAAAGTTTCAAAAGCAGAAATCCAAAGTTTCATACAGGAGAAGTCCAAGTTTCAATAGAGAGATTTCAAGTTTCATCAGGCAAAAACAAATTTCAATGGTGAAAATCCAACGTTTCAGAGCGAAAAACTCAAAGTTTCACAAGTACAAAGTCTAAGTGTCGAGCGTGCAAACCCAAATTTCAGAAGGCAAGGTCCCATGTTTCGTGTCAAAATGGGGGATGGACCTCCTCGTCTTCTTCTTCTCTACATCCGGCAACCCCATACCCATACTCACCGAATCGAGCCACAACAAATAAAAACCAAGTTCATACTTACATGCTTGAAGTTTCCATGTGAAAAATGGGGATTCAACTCCCTCCCTATCCCTCTTCTTCTTCGGATCTGACAATATCACCTCCTCCTGGCCCTCTTCTTCCCTAGATCCAGTGAACTCGACCCCATGCTCAACGGATTCCGGCCTACAAAAACGTTTGCAGGAGATGGGAAATAGAGAGGAAGATAGAGGAAGGGAGGACGGGTGTGCGAAGTGGCGCCGTCGTCCTTGTCGGCGAACCATCAACGACGGCGAACGACGGCAAGTTGGGTGACAAGTTTTGCTCCCCTACTCCTATTTGATGTTGTGTTGTGTGTGTGAGCAAGGAGATGGGTGGAGGAGCAAAAAGCAAGTAATAGATAAGGCAGGAAAAAAGGTGGGACCTACGACATGGCACTCGATAAGGTGAAAACACGCGTAGCTATAGCGTGAGGTTGACGCGCACGACATGGGCAGCGCATCTCTCGAGCGTATGCCGCGTGCTCTCTCGCGTCCGTTTGGTCGGATGGCCGACGAAAAGTCTTTTCGATAAACAAATGGTCTTTAAGAATAAGGCCCTGTTCTTTTAATATGATCTGAACATTTGATCAGTTGAATGATTGAAATGATTGAATTTTGAGATTTTTTTAAGATAGTCTTGAGATTCGAATTTATTTCGTTTAACTTGCTTTTTAAAGCGTTAGAACACACCTTTAAAACAACGAAAAAAGGTCTCAAAAAACTCAAAGCATATGTATTTTAAAAACGTAGATAAATCGTTAAACGTTAAGTTGTTAAGCTGAAAATAACAGGGCCTAAAGTTTTTTTTTCCGTGAAGCGATGTGGTAAGTGAACAAGCATACGAATGGTTTAGCCTTCGTCTCGCTCATACATTCGGCGATCATGTAAAATCCGTTCGTGAAGGAAAAATTTATAACCCGCCAGACGCTTGGCAAGAGATGTTTATTTATTTAATTTTTAAAAAAGAGGTAATATTTATTTATTTTTAGTAAATAAAAATATTTTAAAATCGCAACCTGGATATGAACGAACCCGATCTTTCCCCCCACTCCGCCGTCGCGGGGCAAAACCCCAAAACCCCCAACCCGAGTCGATCCAATGCGGAATCGGGCGGATTCCCGGTCGGAGTTGCTGCTGCCTGCTCGTCATACTCCGCTCTGGTGAATGTTTCGTCTTCGATTTGAGGTCGGCTGGCTGCCATCTTCCTTGCGCTCACCTCTGCTCGGACGCCGTCGGCAGTTCTCAGCCGGAGTCGCCGTTCTTTGTTACTATCTAGTCTAGTGCGACTGTGCCGTTCTTGTTCCAGGCTTTAGATGTTAGAGTCGTCGCATCTTTGTGCCTGATTTTGGCTTTGTGCGTTGGTTTGTTGTGATAAAGTGAAGGAATTGGGTGCTACTTGCCGCCGTCTTTGTTTCCCCTATTTTTTTTTCTCAGCGCTTTGTATATTGTTCTTGTTGGTTCTGTGATATTTGAAAGCAATTTGAAAAGAAGAAATAAAGAATTTGGATGACAGAGACAGAAAAAAGACCAACTCTTTCGTCGTAACGAAGTTAAGGAACTGAGGGGAAATTGTTTAATTCGGGCTAGCTAATAAGGGACAGCAGGGTTGCAGGAAGGCAGATTTACAGGCTGCCAATGGCGAAGATCATCAATAATAGTAATGCTTACCTCGGTGTTACTGAGCCAATCTCGTTGAGTGGTCCTATGGAGAAGGACATCATCCGCACTGTGGAGGTTGAAAAGGTAGGAACATGGATTTCTAAATGCTAATACCTCAGCAAGTTCCAATTTCTGGTTATATCGTCTATGCAACGAGCTTAATGTTTCTATGCTTTTTCATCAGTGCCTTGCTGATGCTGGCCTGTATGAAAGCCAAGAGGAGGCTGTTTCAGGAGAAGAGGTTTTAGGCAAATTGGACCAGGTTGAGCGTTTATCCTCCTTGTGCTTTTCTCGAATTAAAGTCTGTGTTAGAGGTTAGTCAAGTTAGTATTGACTCCTTGGATCCTCTAGCAGATTGTAAAGGCATGGATTAAGAAGGCAACTAGGGCTAGCGGTTATGGCGAACAATTTGTGCAAGAAGCAAACGCAAAGATATTTACTTTTGGCTCATACCGACTGGGGGTACTACATACCCTCTGTTTCTTCTATAGTCGTTCAACAGTAAAGAATGTTGTTTATTGGCTTCAAAAATTATTTGTTGTTATTCTTGAGATGATAAATTTATAAGGCCATCCCATTTTTAATTAAATCACTAATGTTTCTATATTTACATGATGTATGATCGCTATCATTTTTCTTTCATTCTTTCTTGGAAGTGCATAAATCCGTCAATTGTGGATTATTAATGGATATTATCTTCCTAGCACATTACTGCGTACTGAAGGTTTCAGTTAGCAGTTAGTCATTCTTACTTGTAGTCTTTCTGTTGTTTTGTTACCCACCTATGCTAAGATTTATGAAAGTTGCTCTATTTTTCAAATGCTTCCAAGGTACATGGCCCTGGTGCAGATATTGATACACTGTGCGTGGGCCCAAGGCATGCAACTCGAAATGTAAGCGAATTTTGTTTTGTTTTTAAAGTTTCTACAATATTTCCTTATTGTATAAAATGCACCGTTTTTTTGCAGGAATACTTTTTTCAGACACTTCATGATATGCTAGTTGAGATGCTAGAAATTTCAGAGTTACATCCAGTGCCAGATGCTCATGTGCCTGTTTTAAAATTTAAACTTACTGGGGTGTGTATTGATCTTTTATATGCTAAGCTCACACATGTGGTGATTCCAGAGGTAAGTTTTCGTTTCTATCTCCTTTGTATCCTTGCATGCTTGATTAATGGTATGAAACATACTCATAGATCACTGTTTTTCTTCTTATGTCTTTTATGAAGGGGTGCTCACATTTTTTTAAGCTTAAATTCTATGTCCTTATTTCATGGGCTTCTGAATCATTTTTATATAATCATCTCTTACAATGCTGTATCATTACATTGCAGGACCTGGATCTTTCACAGGACTCAATACTGTACAATGTTGATGAACAAACTGTCCGTAGTTTAAATGGATGTCGGGTTACTGATCAAATTTTACGATTGGTTCCAAATATTCCGGTTTGCATCTTTAGACATGTTTCTTTTTCAGACAATATACTTACTAATCTTTAGTGGATATATGATAGGTAGATTTTTTTCAATTAAATAATTGGTACCAACCCATTTGTTTTTTTCAAATCCAGAACTTCCGGACAACCTTGAGGTTCATGAGATTTTGGGCAAAACGTCGTGGGGTCTATTCAAATGTATGGTCTTCTTACTAAGCTTTTTTCTGCAGTATTATGTTTCACTGTATGAATGTATGTGCATCAACAAAAGTAAACATGTTCAATTTTTTTAACAGTAATGCATACATCGATCTCGGGTATGCCTGTGTCTGTAATATAAATTTACAAAGATAAATGTTTTACATGTTTTCCAGGTTATAGGATTTCTGGGTGGGATAAACTGGGCACTTCTTGTTGCTCGTATATGTCAATTGTACCCAAATGCATCACCAAGCATGTTGATATCTCGGTTTTTCAGAGTCTACAGCAAGTGGAAGTGGCCAAATCCTGTTATGCTTTGCCATATTGAGGAGGGTTCTCTTGGTCTTCCTGTGTGGGATCCAAGAAGAAATTTTAGAGACAGGGTTCATCACATGCCTATAATTACACCTGCTTATCCTTGTATGAATTCTAGCTACAATGTATCTTTTAGTACTAGGCATGTGATGGTCCAAGAATTTGCACGAGCTTATGAGATCTGTCAAGTACATTTACTGTTTCTGCTAGTGGAGAAGAACCATAGAAGAATATCTGCATAAATTACTTAAGGTCAATTAGTGATATTCTGTTGTCTGATCTGATGTACTGATGCACTTGACTATGTTTCGATAGGGAAAAAAAGAAGTGTCTTTAAAATTTGTCAAAGATCACCCTTATTATTACATGCTCAATGCTGCATTATGTTAATATATTACAATGGATATTGCAAGATATGTGTTTGCTATCTTGATAGGAATGCATATGTCACTGTGATAGAAATGCAGTGATAGAAGCATACAACATATGCAGGGTTCTTGGCATTATGTAGCTTATTAGCACCTATGGTACAACTTTGTAGGGAGTACAAAAGCCTTAACAATAGAAGTCTTTGTATTAGTAAGTCTTAAAATGTGAAAGAAACATAACTCTTAAAATTTACTGTTTCTAGACTTCAAATTCACCCTACATTAAAATATTGCACAGACATTCAGAACATTTTTTATGTAATAATCTGTGAAATTATTTATGTACAGTGTATAATTGCTATTGCCAGATACCTCAATAGCAAATAAACTTTTGTTCAAGTCTGTGAATATAATTTATGTTGCACTTTCAATATTAAATTTAATGATGTCAATTTTACATCTTACTGTAGAACGCAGATGAAAGCAATACAGACTGGGATGCTTTCTTTGAGCCATATCCATTCTTTGAATCATATAGAAATTATCTAAAGATTGAGATAACTGCAAGAAATGAAGATGATCTCAGGAATTGGAAAGGCTGGGTAGAATCTCGTCTTCGTACACTTGTATTGAAGGTGATTAACAGATACATTTCATTCTTTTAAGTAAGTGGGCTATGTTCTAATATAATTTTTTTTTATTTACTGTGCTTTTTCAGATAGAACGATTTACCCGTGAGATGCTTCTCTCACACCCTAATCCTAGAGATTTCTTAGACAGCTCCAGGCCATTGCATTGTTTTTACTTTATGGGTCTTTGGAGAAAACAAATCAACCAAGCTCATGAAGCTGAGCAATTTGATATTAGAGCAATTGTGAATGACTTTAAAAGCTCTATACATGCTTATCAACATTGGAAAGAAGGAATGGAACTTGATGTGTCCCATGTAAAAAGAAGAGATATTCCATTGTTTGTTTTTCCTGGTAGTGTGTGTCCTCGTCCTTCCAAAACAGCTGGCAGGCAATCTTTTGGAGTTTCAAAAAATAAGGTTTCAAATGATTCTCAAGCAGGAAATGTTGTGATTGATCGACAGTACGCACCATGCAAGAGTAGTCATATAGAGAAACTTCCTTCAGATCCTCTTGGTGGCTATCAGTCTCTGAACAGAACTCCTATAGTGATGTCTAATTTGCCATGTGTAGAAACTGACCATACTATCAATGAGTATGTGAACCACCATACAGAATCTGTTTAACAGAAACATGCGGGCAACTATTCAGAAGGAACATATGTTCCTGGGAAGCATGTAGCTCATGATGTAGTCAATCCACCAGAATGTTCGGCACATAACTCAAGCAATATTTGCGCAAGTACAACCAATGGATTCAACTCTCTTTTAGATCATTCACATCAAGAATCTGTAATGACTGCTGTATATATGCGTACTAATATTTTCTCAGAAGTTGACGATCTGGAATCACATCAGGTGAAATTAAATGAGACAGATCTAAATCCTGCTGACCAAATATTATCTATGGAGGGTAGTGCTGGAAGTAATGTGGAGCGAACAGAGCGTGCCCATGGCAGTAATCATCTGAAGCGTAAAGCTGAGGAAGAGCTTCAGGTATTTTTCCGTTTCTCTAGAATAACTTTTACTTCTTAAGGATGCCATTATATTTATCTTGAGTTAGTTGACAGGAGTGATATTTTATAAGCATTTTTCAAAGTTTTGATATAAATGAATGGGCGTTGGATTTCTTTGCTTTGTCTCTTTAAAATCATTTTGCTACCAAAGGTGTTTGATCTTATTTGGTTTGTTTCTGTGCTTTTCATTGGAGTACAACAGTATGGCACACCAATTCTCATACTAGATTATTTGAATCAACCTATTTTGCACCAATACAAGAAAGGATTCTGCACTTGTTATGCTATGTTGGATTTTTTTTTCTGTTTATACAAAAAATACAGCAGCTATTATGTATTATTTTATTTAGTTTGGTACCTCCTGTTTTTGTAGTGCACTATTATTTTCCTTGTTTTAGATATTGATATCTTTTCTTTTATTTTGGGACAAATAGCCTCTTGAGCTTGCTGCCCCAATAATTTGCGCTCCTGCACCAGCGTCCACCCAGAGGAAGCCCCTTAGGTATTTACTGCATATTTTGAAGCTTCCCTTTTGTCATTTTCAACTGAATTCTACTGCATTTGTGCATTAATGGGTGTTCTGTTGCGTTGGTTCTAATTCCTGCTTTTATGTCACTGTTATATAAAAATTGTTTTTTGAAGACTGAGAATGTCGACTCTGGGGAAAACAAAACCTGCAGAAGGAACCTCATGAATCTAATTGGCACGAGAAATGGAGGATTTTTTTTCTCTTCAACGCATGAGAAGTGACCCAGTTGGTATATGTTCTTGTAGAGCTGTAAAACAGAATGTAAAACGCACTGAAATGAAATACCAACCAGTGCCAGATGTGAATTAAATTTATGTGGAATTCAGTTTGCAATTTTTCATTTTGTAAACTAGTAGTACTTTGCTCCTGATTTCTTTGGGTGTAGGTATCCTGAGCTCGAGTTGGAAAGCAGCTAGTAAATGATGTGCACAAGATATATCACTTTAGTTCTTATTCTTCTAGGCAGTAAAGAAACTGTAAGCAAACTCTGTTTTTTTTTCTTTCACAAAGGAACTATTGGTCAACTCTAAATAATTGTCTCCCTGCCCCCTGCCTAGCTATTTCGTTCATTGGACTGGGCCGCGTCATGTTTATCCTTCCCGATGGCAGACGCCGTCTGTGCCACTGCTGCACATTGTCTCTCCGGCCCTCCGCCGTGTCGTGCCTGGGAGGCCATTAGGAACAGAGGGATTGGTTGTTCGACCCCTGTCAGACCAGGCCCGTCCGATAGCCCATCTTGCCGTCCAACTCCCTTACCCGGGCCGTTCGATCTAGCCCATCAGTGCAGCGTACGCCTATGCCTTCCTCACGAATTTTTTACATTTTTTTTTCTACAATAAATAAATAATATTTTATAATATAACTAAATAAATGGACACCTCCTGTCAGCATATCAATTCCGCCCATCCACAGTGATTTTTATATAATCGTTTTTATATAAGGAAAAGTGCCAATTTAGTCCCACAACTATGTCGATCGGACCACTTTGGTCCTTAAACCTCAATACCGGACTTAGGCAACTCCGAACTAGTAAAACCGGACCAATTTGATCCTTTGATCGGTCAGCAGAGGTTTTGAAGATTTTTTTTTTGCTGACGTTGCTTAGTTTCGCTGACATGGCTGCCTCCTCTCCTAATCTCCCTCCTCTCACACACACTCACTAATCTCTCTCTCCTCTCACTCGCTCGCCCCGCCTCCTCACTCACTCTCACTGATCTCTCTCTGTCACTCCTCCCTCTCTCTATGCCACCATAGCCCAGACGGCGTCGGCGAGGTTGCCGCCCGCCGTAGCTGATGTCGTCGCCCCAACGGCATAAATAAGCTAAATAAGCTTGATACTGTCCGAATAAGTTGATGTCTAACAAAACTATACAAATCTAAATTTTATTCATACTAAAAAAATAAAAAATAAACCGGACTAATTTGATCCTTTGACCGGTCAGCAGAGGTTTTGAAGATTTTTTTTTGCTGACGTTGCTTAGTTTCGCTGACATGGCTGCCTCCTCTCCTAATCCCCCTCCTCTCACACACACTCACTAATCTCTCTCTCTCCTCTCACTCACTCGCCCCGCCTCCTCACTCACTTTCACTGATCTCTCTCTGTCATTCCTCCCTCTCTCTATGCCACCGTAGCCCGGATGGCGTCGGCGAGGTTGCCGCCCGCCGTAGCTGATGTCGTCGCCCCAATGGCGTCGATGAGGTCGCCGCCCGCCGTTGCTGATGTCGCCGCCTTGACGGCACCGGCGAGGCCTTCTCCTGTTGATCTCGGCGCCGGCAAGGCCTCCTCCTTGCTGATCTTGGCGCTGACGAGGCCTCTCCCTGCCGGCTCGCCTCTTGCCGCCGCCTCGTCTCCTAGCGCTGCCCTGCCTTCCGCTGCCGCTGTCGAGGCCGAGAGGGAGAGGGAGAGGGAGAGGCACGGGACAGCAAGATCGACGCCGTCGGAGCGGGGCGGCGAGCTCAACGACGTCGGTGAGGCTGGGGGACTGAGAGAGGACTGAGGAGAGAGAGACCAGAGTGAGTGAGAGAGAGAGAGAGGAGGCGGTAGAGAGGGAGGAGAGAGAGTATAGAGAGACGAAGATGAGGTGGCGAGCGAGTGAGAGGGGAGAGAGATTAGTGAGAGTGTGTGTAAGAGAGGAGGGGGATTAGGAGAGGAGGTGGCAGCCATGTCAGCGAAACTAAGCCACGTTAGCAAAAAAAAAATCTTGAAAACCACTCCGCTGGCCGGTCAAAGGACCAAATTGGTCTGGTTTTACTAGTTTGGCGTTGGCTAAGTCCGATATTGAGGTTTAGGACCAAAATGGTCCGATGGGCATAGTTGAAAGACTAAATCGGTACCTTTTCCTATAAGAAAAAAGTGTCGCGACACTTTTTCCTCTATATAATCCGTCAAACGAACATAATAACAAAAGGAGGACAAATCCTGATTAAAACGGTAGGATAAATCCTGATTAAAACGGTGGGATTTAAATTCGACCCGACGGTGGGATTTAATTGCCACTTGAAAAAAATACTATGAAAGAAGACCGATCTATTACTTTGGTATACGCGCACGGGAGAAAGGAGAGTCTCACTGGAATTGAGAAAAAGGTAAAAGAACTCCCATCTCCTCTCTCTCCTCCCTTTATTCTCTCCATCTCACATATTCTCTCTCCTATCTCACACAAAAACCTGCGCATATCTCTTCCTTCTTTAAAGCATGAATGTGATTTTCCATCTAGAACTCTCTAGTCGCCGGCTGCCCTCGGCCCCTCGTACCTTCTTTTTACTTATTTCCTTCACCACGCATATGTATGTGTACTGCACACCCTTTCTTTCTTTTTTTTCCTTTCTTTTACTTTTCCCTGCCACGATTCCTCACATGCACTGCCATCTTCTTTCTTCTCTCTTTGATGCACGCATGCATGCGGGACATCTACTGTGTGCATGCATGCTGCCAAAATAAATCCCGCTATTTCATCGGCTAGAATTTAAATTCCGCTTTATCGGTTGGGATTTATCCTTCTTTTCCTATTGGTTTAATCCATTTGTTCGTTTTGCAGATTATATAAATCCCTCCCATCTATCTGGCGGGATTTATATCCCATCCAGGGGGTGGCGGGAGGCGTCTATGTATTTGATTATATTAAAATAAATATTGTTTATTTATGTTAGGAAAAAATAAATGTTAAAACATATTTATCTTTCTTTAAAATAATTATTCCTCAAACCAAATAGTTAAAAGACAAAACATACTTTATATTTTTGGAAGACCTCCAAATTATTTATTTGATTTTCGAATTTTAACAACCGTAACCTAGTGTTGCACAGTTATAGGAAAAATTTATCCAAATAAATTATTTAAGTATGATTTTTAGGAAATCATCCATATTTGAATTTTATTTTTATAAATAAAATACAAAAGCCTTGGTTCATAACCCAAAATTAAATTACCTTTTATTTTTAAAGTAACATACTCATTTTTATGCTTTAAAATATTTATTTGATTCAAATGCTATGCATGTTTTTTTTATTTTCATAAAAATGAGGGTGTTAAACTATTAATGAGGAGCCTTCTAGCTCCTTGAACATTCTCCAGTGGGTTATATTTGAGGAGTTTCTTTAGCCTCCTCTTCATCGTGCACCTCCTTGTCAGACTCGGGAGTGACCTCCTTCTGCTTTCTACATCTTTAGGATATGTCGGATCTCGAGTGGATTTACCCAATCTTATGGAGACCGCGTTTACATTTTTTTTGGATGTACTTACGATTCCCTCGGGAGTTTAACCATGTTGGGATTTGGTAGAGATGTAGCTAGTTAGGCGATTTGAGTTTCTAACATTTTGTTAAAACTCAACTGGTTTTGGAAAGCAGAGGGAAAAGCTTCCAATTTTATGTTTTCCAGGGTCTTTTCATCAGCAAGGAACTTCTGACTAATATTATTATTGATTTTATCCTGGCCTAACACAAGATCTTTAAAAGGAGGTTCGTTGCGATTGAAATTATAGTTACCTCCCTGTTGCATGTTGTTGAAGAAGAAATTGGGCTTGAAGCTCCATCCTGAAGTGGAACCTTGCTGTTGAGGTCAAAACTCATTGTTGTTAATATGTCCTACATCAACCATATGACATGATTGTAAATACATCTTTGTTCATGTATATTTGATAATTTTGATTATCGGTTCCTTTAGCAAATGTCATAAATTTGTTTATCAAGTATGACTTGGTTATGAAATGCAATTGTGAATGTGATATTATTCTAAATAATCCCTGATCCATATAATTACGAGCAGTGGTAATGATTTGATAAGCACATGTATTCATTGATGGTACTGTTTCACATACCATTGGTATGGAGATATCAAATGAATAATGTTGACACATGTTAGAGCAGATGGATGGTTGGATTGAACTACTCCGAGACAGTGCTGAGATTGTTATCTTAAAAGTGCCATCAAATTGTTGTCTCGAATGGTACGCCTGTATGTTCCTTAGACATGAGAACATCATAGAGTTCTAGCATGCGTAGTCGTATATAGGGTTATCAAATGTTACTCCGTAAATGGGTAGCTATGAAGATAACTTACAGGTATGCCACTGTTGTCAGTCGTTAAAGTCCAATTTCATTTGCCGACATACACCAACATTCCGGTAATTTGCTGAAAAATCAAGATTTATATATGCATTTTATTTACACTAATAAATTTCCACAAGTTTTGACGAGATTTTGTCCTCAATAATAAAGTGGAGAGAAACCGGAGCTGAACTAGACACAGGAGCCAGTCGGCAGGCCTACCCTAGGTCAACCGACCAGGCCTCTGCACCGAACCTACCCCAACTTCTCCCGATTGCCAAGAAATGTACCAAGGAGTAATCTCAAGCGTCCATATGCGTCGGTTTGATCAAATGGCTGGAGTTGCTTCACAATTGGGTGACTTGGCTCTTAAGGAAGCCAATTCTACCGGCTCTAACTACCATAACCCACTTGGGGAAGTAATCTAGACCTCCAAAGATGCATCCCAGGCGAAAACGAGGGCTAGGATGAACCGAAGGTGGGTCGGCCGACCGCCTTGGATCTCATCTCAGATTCTTCTTCGGCTGGTGTGGAGATGACACTTGTCTTATGATGTGGAAGCCCCTCATTGGTCACGGATGGAAATAAAAGGACCACCTCACCTAACTTGATAAACACACACCACATTACTCTCAATTGGAGTCACTCTTCACTTGTTAGAGTAGTAGTTAGTTTGTGAGTTAGAGTTGAGTTGAGCTAAAGCTCAGAGTTCCGGAATCGTCTTCGGAAATTCGGATAATAGCTTTTGTATCCTTTCCCTTCTGTAAGACTTTGCTTTTATAATACAAGTATCTTTCATTATCTGAGCTGAGCATATTTACACTAAGTGGGAAGTGTGAATTACTAGAGCGGTTGATTAAGTTCATCTGGTTCCGAGCCCGGGTTCATTCTCATATGCTTAGAATAGTCTAAGTATTGAACTTGGATCGCCTTCCTAGGATCTGGGGGGAGTGATCGGATTTAATAGCAGACGTGTTGTCTGAGATTATCTCTGACTTGGTTTACCCCATTCCGACGTACTTTGTGGTATGTGGTAGGTGGTGACAGCCCTATTCATCCGAGATTTATCTCACGTATAATCCACTACGTTAGGAATTGGACTAGTAGGGCCCAATCGGGCGTGGTCATAACTATTCGGTATTCTTAACTGATAGCGGGTGGCAGTGAATCGACTGAGCTTTGTTCTTAAAACAAACCTCCAAACTCATATCTGCTAGCTCAACCTGATAATTGGTTGCACTATTAAGGGACTTTATACTCTTCTCGTTGTTCTCCCAACTATGTGCCTAACTTATCTTTTATACTCCTATGTATATGTGTCACCGGTCTTATGATCTTATTATCCTTATCCCCGTTAACTAGATGGCTGGTATCTTAAATAATATTGGTATTAGAATTATCCTTCTCCCTTGTTCCATGTGGATTCGATACTCTGGAATACTCCCGGGTGAAAACTACAAGCGATATCCGTCCGCTTGCAGAGTATTTCTAATAGCGTAAGAATCGCTAATAGCAACCTAACATGACGTAGAGGTGAGATCAAGATGGAATTTATCCCTCCTTAGTAACATGAGAGATACCTCTGGGCCCCTTGGTGTGGATGGATAAGGAAAGTGTGTGGTCGTGCCAATGTGATTAATTGTTAATCACAACTTATATCCATTACATTGACGAGTGAATGGTCGATCTATCAAAGGGTGACACAGGTCTTGTGCTTGACTAGTGTTGTGTGGCAAAAGGATCGGTATGTGAGCATATCAAGGTTCAGCCGATGAGAATCATCCTATGCATTTTGGGGTCAATATGTGCTACTAGGTACCGCTATTGATCTGTGGATTGGAAAGCGGGTTTCCAGATCCATGACTGCCTTGCACATGAACCTAACAGGTAAGACAATTAACGGGTTGGAACATGCCTAATGGATTTATTTGTTAGTTGGTTTTGCACATGGATTCAAATCCGCATAGGATTTAGAGTCCTAGTGGGCTGCTAAGTGTAAGACCATTAGCACGTCTATATAAGGAGGAGGCCTGGGGCAGTGCGGCTAAGCTAACTAGTCCACCCTGAACCCTAGCCGTTGCGCCCCTCCTGCTTCTGAGAAAACCCTAGATGTCAGTGTGCGACTTTCCACCTCTGGACATGTGGATATATACTTGTAGAGGCGCTGCTGCTACCATGGACGTCCTGCTGATCGGCGAATCCCAAGCTAGAGGTGATCAACCCCGAGTTTCGCCGACCTTCGGCCCAGGCTTCCCAAGCCTTGCTGAGCTTGCCGACTTTCAGCCTGAGCTTCACCGAGCTTCTCCCCAACCTCCGCTGACTACGTGGTGATCGTTCTCGACCTAGGTTACGACCTACTCGGCGTCAGGAATTGAAGGACTACTTCCTATTCCTTGATGCTCGTAACGTCTGTTGTAGGAAGGCCCCCCCAATTCTTCAAAAAGACGGGGCTAGAATCCCAAGGATAAGGGCTAGAATCCACAAGGCCCCACGCGTTCGTCATCCTCATCCTAAGGGAATCTTTAGGGACGTCGCTAAGATGAGGAAGGGAAAGATCGAAGACAGTACGTTCTAGCGATGACCCTATTGTGCGGAGGCTAAGAGATATCCGAAGACCCTTTGGCGATCGCCCGAAATTGGTTCTCATTTCCTAGGTGCCCATAGGGCCCACGGAGATGGTGAAGCCCAAAAAGCGCAATTCTAGGGAAGCCACCTGCCTGCAGGTTCAGTGTTGAGCCGCGCATCGCGTGGCGGCCCACCGAGATTAGCCTAGTATAGGGCAAAAGAGATAGATTCGGTCTTTCACATAATTGTAACAAGTGTCAATGTAAAGGATCGTTGATTTATCATCGACGGTTCAGGAGCAGGGGCAAACGGGTCTTTCCACATTGGTGAAAACCCTAGGTTGTGCTCCCCCTATAAATAAAGAGGCCCTCCCTCGAGGAGGGGGGCTAATTAATTCCTTCTCAACCATTGTCTCCAGTTCCAAAACCCTAAGAACCCAAAGCATTCTCCTTCTTGGGAATAGACGCCCTTCGTACTGTTTGAGACACGTCGACGACAGTTGGCGCCGTCCATGGGGACCTTGGCATAGAGGTGATGGCTGGGGGTAGGAACCCAACAACAAGCGAAATACCAGCTGAAGGCATCACATGAGCCGTGATAGGAGTTGGCACGACGAGTGGAGGAACCAGATGGAACGTGGGACCAGTGCACCCTAGGATATCTGTAAAGGGAGGACATCTTCGCCCCGAGCTCCAACCACCGACGGGGCCCCTTGAGTGACTATCGACGCTCCCGCTGTGGGGTAAGTGACTACCCTGCTCCGGGTGTGGCAGGCACCTCGGCGCTTCCAGCCATTATGAGAGGGACCATTCAAGACACGCCGGCCATGCTCGTAGCAATGTTCTCCGAAAATCTAGGGGAGACCATGCTCTCGTCAATTCCAGATGTTCGCAATCTTTGCGAGGGAGTAGCTCCCGAGGTCTTGCTTCACGGCCTCCAGGAGAACATCCTCCCGGTATCACCTTTCCTTTTCAATGCTAATCTTCGTGTTATACTCAACGTATGAAAATGTCATGCTTGGATTTTTTTTAGTGGGCGGTTTGGTCGAAAATGCTTGCCCTTCGCAGCGCCGAGGTGTTGGTGATCGATACACGGCCCATCCTAAGACGGGCCTTGGGCCGTTTACCGTACGGGCCCATCGCGCAGGCGTGGGATCCGAAAGGCCGTTCCTGGCCGTACTGGCGGAAGTGTTAAACCCGCCAGCGATCACCCCGGGCTTGACTGGGTCAAACCCGTGCGGCGCTATGTCCCTCCCGGGCTATCCCTTAGCCCGGGAGAAGGTCCCTCGGGTGATCCGCTCACCCGTGGGCAGGTGGCGACAACTGTCATGGCCCACCACACTTTACCCGACCTTGACCGGGGACGCACTGTATCTCCCGAGAGGCCTATAGCCCGGGAAAGGACACGCGGACAGCCCGTCTTGTCGTTTGCCCTCTTCGGCAGGCAGCAGATGGTTGTTACGCTACGCGACGCCCCCAACGGGTGGCGCGGGGCTGGCTCGGTCCAGTCAAGGCTATATTGGGGATAAAGGGAAAGTGCTTTCTCCCTAAAGAAGTTCCCTTCTCTAAACCGGCATGTTAAGACAAACACGTGTCCCGTACTAACCCGACCAGCTTCTCCCTGTAGGCTCGAGACCCGACGGACCCTAGAACAAGACAAGAACTTCGCCACTAAAGCAAAGACCAGCGCGGGGCCCGCCATATCAGCCTCGGGCGGCCCACAGCGCCTATAAGAGGGGGATTCCTGAGCCTTGGAGGGGACGGCCAACTGAACACCCAAGATCCCTGACCCGATTCCGTCTGGTCCAAGCACAAGCGACACCGACATCCAAAGCTTCCTTAGCGAGTAGCCTTAGCCTTTAGCCATCACCATTGTAAGCTCGGGATCGGTGCCTCCAGGTCCGATCCCGGCATCTCTGTACTATTCTCCACCATATAATCAACGAGACTGGAGTAGAGCTGTTACCCGGCAGTGGGGGCTCGAACCAGG
>SPJY01031580.1:342104-374612 GCA_005191435.1 Raddia distichophylla
CAGGCTCGAGACCCGACAGGACCCTAGAACAAGACAAGAACTTCGCCACTAAAGCAAAGACCAGCGCGGGGCCCGCCATATCAGCCTCGGGCGGCCCACAGCGCCTATAAGAGGGGGATTCCTGAGCCTTGGAGGGGACGGCCAACTGAACACCCAAGATCCCTGACCCGATTCCGTCTGGTCCAAGCACAAGCGACACCGACATCCAAAGCTTCCTTAGCGAGTAGCCTTAGCCTTTAGCCATCACCATTGTAAGCTCGGGATCGGTGCCTCCAGGTCCGATCCCAGCATCTCTGTACTATTTTCCACCATATAATCAACGAGACTGGACTAGGGCTATTACCCGGCAGTGGGGGCTCGAACCAAGATAAATCGCTTGTGTCTCCATGGTTCGTACTGTTTTCTCTCTGTTTTCCCACTGCACGAAGGATCTGTACCCGAATCATCAAGTCGCACCAGGCCCTTGTCCGGGAAGACCGCGCGGCCTTAGCCTTCCGCAGGCTTGGTCGCCACCCGGGTTGCTGAGAAGGGTTGTCGTTGGGCCTCACTCCAACTACAAACTCGTCTACCGGTCCGTGGACCCGCGGCTCTTCAGGAGCGCGATTCCCAGACACCGACACGAGGCATTGGCCGACCTTCGCCAGTGCAATTGTGAGCTTTAGGCACTTCGGGAAGAAGAAGCCAAAGTGTGAGCGCTGGAACTGGTTGCAAGGGAAGCCCTGACCACGGAGCTAAAAGCCTCCAAAACTCGGGACGCAGAGCTGGAGTCCCAAGTAAGGGGCTTGGAGAGCAGTTCTCCTCATCGCAATCCGAGGCGGACCTCCTCCACAAGTGTTTCCAAAGGGCCTCCTCAGAAATAGGTATTCTCTAGGCCGCCCACGAAAAGCTGCAGAGAGTGCTAAAAGGGATGCAGCTGAAAACCCTGGGAGTAGCGCAGCGGGTCCACCAGGAGCTATCGCGCTTGGGGACCATGAAGATGCCCAGTTCTCCTCCTTTTGCTTCGGAGAGGGCCTTATCCTCTCTTCGGAACGGGCTGTCCATTCTTCCGGGTGGCATAACAGCCTTCGGGACGGAGTGTGCGACCGGGGTGGTGCTTGTCTACACAATGTTGCTGGAAGCCTTAGGCTGTACGCATTGGAAAGGAACCCTTCAAGGCGCTGCCGGCCCCACCAAGTACCGCGAAGAACATCCCTCAGACGAGCTACCCCAGGAGCATAGGCAGAATATTCGAGATTTCATGAAGCGTTTCTGGCATTCCAGGACCGCACCTTCGCCAAATCCTTCATGGGTGACGCCAAGAGGTACGCTGCAGCGAGGCGGTCCAAAGACTCTGGCTGGCAGGCATCTTCTGGGGTGAAGGACATTGTTGACCCGAAGGGCAAAGGCCTAATGTAATTATTCAATGTTTCATAGTTTGGTCATTGTGATGCGGCATCTCTTTTGTCAATGAAAAGCAACAACTTTTGGAATTAATGGAGCCTTTTGAATCAGATGAAGTTTCTTATTTACTCCCGAGTGCATGATTTCTTCAATTCCTCCCCTTATCAGCTTGGCGAACTTTGGTTGGCCAAGATGATGTTTCAATAGCTATGCTCGATGGTTAACTATATTCGTTATTTCCTATTGCTAGATTCTTGCGATTATTTTTGTGGTGTGAAGATTTTGCCTTCGTGGTAGATTTTTTTGATTTTAGAAGAACGCTGATACATTGCGAGGACGAGTAGGGCGGTATAACTTAATCGACGCGCTTGTGGGTGCTGGTGTGAAGATCCATTGGTGTTCGCGTGAGGCACTTTGTTTACCAGGGCATTATGATGCATTCAACCGGGCTTTTGTACGGGTGCTGGTGTGAAGATCCTTTGTTATTCGCGGTAGCCCCTTAGTTCACTGGGGTGCTATGACACAATCAACCTAGATTTTTAATAGGTGTCGGTGCGAAGATCCATTGGTCTTCGCGGCATCTCCTTAGTTTAACAGGGCGCTATGACACAATCAACCAGGATTTTTGCGATGATTGACAGGGCACTATGACACAATCAACATGCTCTTATGGGTGCTGCCCCGAAGATCAGGTGGTCCTCGTGGTAGCCCCTTAACATACCAGGGCACTATGACGCGATCAACCTGGTTTTTTATGATGATTGGCAGGGTGATATAATGCAATCAAACTGCTCTTATGGGTGCTGGCGCAAAGACCCAGTGGTCTTTGCGGCAGCCCCTTACCTTACAGGGTGCTATGACGCAATCAACCTGGATTTTTATGCGCGGTATCGCGAATGGGGCTGGGCGTGATTTTCAACGGGCCCATGCCAACCTCACGGGGGACGTCACCCCCATAAATTTCCGAGGTGCTATAACGCAATCAACCTAGGATTATTGATGTAAAGTTTGCGTTGCGAGATTTTTTCACTGGCCATCTGTTCGGATACCTTCACCTTGCAACAGGTAATACATAGTTTGGTGCCCAAGGTTCGGGACTTAACATAGTGTTTTTACATTAATCGATACATGCCCAATTGTGCTGGCCTTAACTAGTCGCAGCCGGCAATCTTGGGTAATACTTCTTGAGAGACTTCGCATTCCAGGTGTGTGGCACGTCTTCGCATTCGGTAATCAAGTCATAATATGCGTCTTTTTCTTGATGGCGAACGGTCCATACCATATTGTTTGTAGCTTAGATGGGCGCTGCGGCATCTTTCTCAACACAAGGTCTCCTTCTTCGAGTTCCCTTGGTCGAACTCTTTAGTTTTATGTCTTCATCATGATTTCATTATACTTGTTCATGCTTTGTTTGGTGGCGAGCCTGACTCCTTCAATGAAGTCCGCTGATGGGATATCTTCGAGGTTGGCACCTCTAGTGATGATTTGGAGTGTCCTCTCTTGTACTTCGGCTTCAGTGACAGCCTCTTCGCCATAGACAAGCCTAAACGGTGAAAAACCCGTTAGTATTGTTGGAATTGTTTGTATGGCCCATAGTGCTTTCTGCAGCTCTCGGGCCACCTTTCTCCTACTTCCTCAACAAGCCTTCGCTTCAGAGCCTGCATGATGTTTTGGTTTGCCCTCGCCACAGTTCCATTGGCTTGAGGGTAACCCACCGAGGCATAGCATATTTTAATACCTAGATCTGCGCAAAAAGATCGAAATTTAGATTATAAAATTTGTGATCCATTGTCAGCGACCACTTCGTGTGGCACCCCGAACCTGTATATCACATTTTTCCAGAAAAAATGTTGCGCCTTTGCCGCAGTAATAGATGTTAGTGGCTCTGCTTTGTCGGGACCTGTTGCATGAGTCGAGTCCCTTCTATTCCTTACTGTACTAGTCCCTGGATCAGTAGCTAGTACACACAGATTTTCAGAACTTGGATCATAACCATTCGCATTAAAACATTAAATATTACATCCGAGTGCGGCCAATAAGGCACATAATACAAAAGTCTGGCACGTAGGGCATACAACTGCTGGAGCATGGGTACATAGTAACATCCAAAAGAAAACTCCAACACAATCCCACAGGAAAGGCTGTAGTAGCGATCCTAGGCGTCGGAGAAATCCATGTCCTGATCACCATCGGCGAAGTCCTCGTCTCCAGGCTCAACGTTGTCTGGGCAGTAACTCTGAGATTCCGAACCTGCTCGTTGGAATGAGCAGCCCCGCGAGTGAACGCGAGGGTGAGTATATGTGCAAATACTCGCAAGACAAATTGGCATATGCATATGGGAGCTTATCAAATGAGGGATTAGGGTTTATTTTGCGGAAAGCCAACTTTACAAATTTTCCTATATCTTTGAAATTGTCAAAAAGAGTTAAGAATAGTAAAACAAATCTCTGTCTTTTGAAATTCTGGCTACCTGCCGGTTTTAACCCATCAAGGTCAACTCATGGCTACCTGCCATGTCGTAACAGGACTCAAAGCTAACTGCCGAGTCAAACAAAAGTCTCAAGCTCATAAGCTCATGGCACCTGCCATGTCAATCTGAATATCTCAGGGCTAACTGCCCTGTCAAGTCATGGCCCCTGCCATGCTATTTCAGTCACTCCACAGCGTCCTGCTGCGAAGGCCCAAAACAAATCTCACGACGTCTTGTCATGGTTTTCACATGAAAACACCATTTCGAAAGAATACCATGAGGCAGCGCTCCGTCACCCGCCCTTGACCGTGAGCACGGCTGTCTAGACAGTTCTACACTCTGCAGAGGTTGCCCGCATTACCCACGAGAGGTAATTTACAAAGTAAACCACCACAAGGACTTTAGCCAACTCATTCCTAGCTTAGACATCTCCGCTAAGTATTCCACCTCTGGGCGGGTACTCAGTTGTCAGCGACCCCCTCTTGCACTAATAAGTTCATAGTCTGCGTGACATTGTGTGCTACGGATTCTACGCTCTCTATTCCACCAAGTGAGATGCCCAAACTAAGAACTTGAAGGGTACTCAACCAGGGCTTGCCCATATCAGCACTCGTGGCCACACTGTTGAACTTAGTTTGTCTACCGCAACGACTCGGTCCTAAGGGATCTGGGTGGTTCCCACAGTAGGCCCAAGTCTTGTGCATACTGCACTAATCCATTCAACCATCCACCCAAACCACGGTTTTACAAAAATAATTTCCCATTATAATAATAACTACTGTATCCCAATAGTCCCATTTTATCAAACACGGCAGCGCCAACTGCCTTTAAATCACGCATTTCAAACATTGCATTTCACATAAAATAACAGCGATGACTACAAGCAAATAAACAGCAGGGCAAAGCAATTAAGGATTAACTAAACAATGAAATGGCAATAAACAAGGTATATAATCCTAAGGTTGACAAGCATCAGGTTTATACGACAATAATAATTTTTATGCGCATTTAACTAATCAACCTAATTAATTAACATTTTTAAGTTTCAATTATCATGCATATTCACAATTATGTAAAATCATTTATTACATTAGGTGGCAATATGATCAATAAATTTTTGAGGGAGAAAGTCAACAGTGACTTGTCGTTAATCCAGTCTTTCGGACGTTTGGATAGGTTCTCGGCTCCAACGACACCGAAATTTGGATCTAGCGCAAATAAATAATACACACAATTAATGCACATACAAAAATATGCATGCCATTATGAAATTGATATTTTTAAATTAAAGCCTGCATTTTGTGAATCTTTAATTTATTTTGATACACAATGATGAGAACAACTTTGCATTAGCATATAGACTTCCTTGTTTTTAAATTTTTTTTGTCTATTATGCTTTTAAATTTAGGATTGGAACAATGCCTTCTCTATATCATCACAGCTTGTGCTAACTAGTTAAATGGATAGCGAGGTTAAAAAAATTCAAATGTTTTGATTTTTTTCAAAATAGATGTGGCTTGAGATCTTCACTTTCCAAGTATTGTTGCTTAGTTAGCTTATTGTGTTTTCCTTTCGGTCGCTCTTGCAACTTGGTGAAACATTTTGTTAGCCAAAATCTCTTGCTTATGTAAATGAAAAAAAGCAATTTCTTGCTTTAAAGAGTTTCACCCATTATCATTCACAAGACGGCTTGCCATTGCACAAAAGAGGCATGAACTTGGAATGAAATTGTATAGCCAAGACGGGTGAATCCTTCAGAGTAATGCGGGGCACCTTCGGCCATTGGTTTGTAAGGCTCAAAGCTCCCTTTTAAAATCAAGCAAAAAACATTTGCAATATTTTGATTAAAAAAATGCTAGTTAGCCGAGTAATCGTTTGTGCTACTTGTATTTCAAAAGGTTGCTTCTAGTGTTCCATTGGTGCCGTATTGATGTCTCCTTAGGCCTCGGCATTTGGTTTGTGTCTCTCACCATGTCTTCCAAAAATGAAAATCGATTTACTACCATCTATTGAACTTGATAGCACCAAACTTCAAATTGAATAGTTCCGAGCATCTTTCACTTGTACTTCATGTTCAATTGGATAATTGTCAAAGCTTCTTGGGGTTGAATGTGCATTTCATCTTGCATTTTGTTCTTTTCACTGAATCTTTATGCCTATATTGTCAAAAGGGGGAGATTCATTTTGAAAAAAGGCATTAACTAATTACAAAATGAAAAAGGGGAGATTTTACCCTTGAGAGAATTTGATTCTAATGTCTTGGATATGGCGAACAACTGCATCAATTTTTGATCCAAGCATGACCTGGCATTTCCAAATGCTCTTGCTTTTCATTTTCAAAATTTCAAAGTACTTTTTAAAAAGATTTGCCAATATATTCATTAAGGGGGAGTGTTGAGATTCATGTGGAGGATATCCCGATGTTATGATGACTATATGTGACGTATTACTTTGGTAGAGCATTTGTCGAAAGGTGCATGAAATTTGAAACGGTGTCCGATGGTGATGGACAGTGTCCGATAGATTCGTATTCAAACTGATTGTGTGGCTAAATGCATTCAAATGATCCTTTTGTACATGGATGTTCAGGTTTATGATGTTTGTGAAGTTAACCTTGAAGAAGAGCTAAGGTGTTGGTTTTGTGTGTGTTCACCTCAGTGAAGCAGGTATCGGTGGGTACGTGGCTGACGCTGAGACGGGACAGCTAGAGGCTGGTGCGTATGGAGGCGTGCAGGCGACCGGGTTCGATGACCTGGCGGTCACATGAGGTGGTGTAGTATTTGAATTATCCTGATGTTTGTGCATGGATTTTTGAGGAGATTTTTGTTCGAGTGCTTCACAACTAATGGTTTCATAGGGAGAAATTGTCCCATAATTTTTGGAGTACTCGAAAGCCATCATCTCTTTGTTTTAAGTGAAAACAAATTCTTAATAATATGCATTTACTTTTCAGAAAGTGGCTTTAGTGATTTGGCTTGAAGTGCTTTATTAAAGCATGATTCGAATTGATTCTCTTTTGTTTGTACACTTGACAATCAGGATTTTCTTTGAAAATACCCTCATATTTTCATGGATCTTATCCATGCACTCTTGGGGTATACATAGTTACCACGATGTTTATATTTCGGAAAATTGGTATGTGTGAGGAGAACCTTCCGATGAAACATTTTCAAGACTCCCATTCAACCCCCCCCCCCTCTGGTCGCCATAATGGTTTTACAAGTTTAGAGTTTACTTGCCGCGACCCCGGCTTCAACGGGATCCAATCATAATCTATTGCTAGTCTTAGAGATCAATGCCGGCAACTTGTGAGCGACAGTTTGTTGAACATCATCACACAGTCACACATAACTAAGAGCAATTACATATTATGTAAAAGTAATTGGTGCACAACTACTTATCATAGTAGTTTGATTAAAAGATGACCTAATATTGTCCATAATATATCAGAGTGTGGAAATTCAAATATGCAGTGGAAAAAATATGATGATGCTCCAGTCCGACCCTTGAGCGTCAGCTAATCCTCATCGAAGTCCGGGACAAGATCCTTATGATCCTGAAGATAGACCGAACCTGACTCTTTTCTTGAATACAAATTTATCCCTGGTTTATATAGTGAGTACACGGCTACCCAACAAGAGTCCTTAAAATGATGCAAAGGTAATAACAAGAACATGGTGGCTATTTTGCATAAAGACCTGCTCTAATCAGATTATTTAAAGTGTTGTAAAAACAAATTTGTAGAACAATTAATATTGATACAGATTCCCAATAAAAAATGCAGAGCTCGGCTTCGAAAGTCCCTCTGTAAATCAAACCTGCCTCGAACAACTCAAAACAAACCAACCCATCAGGTTATTTATTAACACATGATACTACCATGTACGACCTTCCTCCCCTCCCATGATCGTGGGAATGGCTATTATGATAGTTTTAACTCTGCAGAGTGTAGCAGACTTTACCCATAAGCTTAGTGGTACTTTTATGTCTTAGCTCTTCCTTTGAAGCCTTGACCCAGAAACAATACAAGGCGATTTATTAGTTCCTTCTGTTAACACCGATACCCCCTCTAAGGTTTCGACATCTCGGGTCCCCCTTTTGAGCCCACGGACCGCAGCCCCGATCTTTTCAAGGTAAAGTGTGTTAACAGTTATCCCTAACTACTAAGCCAGGACTAGCACATGGTGCACATCATGCTTGAGCTAGCACTTATGGCTGCGCTTGTATGGTTTGGCCGGATAAGCACGCGTGAAGGGTCATTAGACCAAGGTGACTACCTCCACAACACTCCTCAATCCATAAAACCACCCGACTTACCACCTTTGGTCAACACACGCCACGTAGGTTTTAGTTGATTAGGTTATTAAAGTAACTCAGCACCTCCAATAATACAAAGTCACAAGGATAATTAAATGATGAACCTAATCAACTACCAACCCACGAGCACTAGCAACTATGCACAAGGATAGGCTAGGAAAATGACTAAGGGAGCAATAAATAGGCTAAATTCACAGGGTAGATGACTCAGTGTGCATATAATAGGCTTATACCCTTTCCCATCATTTCATGCATAAGGAAAAATAGATAAAAATAGTAAACCGGTGAGTTTTGCAAACTAGGGAGCAAGATGCAAACTAGCTTGCCTTGTAGTACTCCATGTCTTAGAATCCTCCTTTGGACGGCTCCTGGAATCCTACCGAACAACGCGGACACGGACAATCTACACGTATATACATAAATGCAAGAAACAACAAAACAATCAACAGAACACATAGCTAAATAAAATATATAAAATTCTAGGCTATTTATGAAAAATAATGGCTTTAGAATCACCTAATTTGGAGTTCGGATGCTCCCGGAACAATTCCTGGAAGACTTAGAAAAATCAGAAATTTCAAAAAAGAATAAACCGGTTAACCAAAGAAAAACCGCTCAAACCGGCGGTTTCAAGTGAGCGGGCACGCAGTGCAGTGCCAGAGGGGACACGTGGCGGCCTCGGGTTGGCGGTGCGACGCGCGTGCGATAGCGGCTTGACGCATGGCAGACGCGGGCGTAGCACGGCTGTGGCAACGCGGTTTCGCCATGCGGCAGCCGCTGATTGGAGGCCGTGGCACGCGGGCGGGAATGGCGCGGACACGCGGCGGCACACGACTGGGCAGCAGCGCGGGCGAACACGGAGGTGACGCGTGGCGGCGTCGGGGTGCCGGGCGAGTGCGCGGGATGCGGCAGGGGTTGGGACGCGTGGCGCAGTAGTGGGATTCGTGGGCGCAGAATTTTGTGCGGCGGCGGCAGCATTAAGCCAGGTGGCGGGCACTGGTTCGCTGGTGCGGGATCCGGGGCGGAGCGCGGACGGCGAGGCTGCCAGCGGCGATGTCGGTGGCGGCGCAGCTCGAACTTCGGTGAGCCATATATCCTTCGTTTCTTGGCCAAATTGAACAATCCATATATCCATATTGACCGTCTCGACGAGATCTACAACATAGCACCCTCTAATCTTGAGTTTGGGACAGTACAGAGAGAGATATGTAGAAAAGTGTTTCAGTGAGAAGGGTTTTGACGGCTATGGTTTGGGACATGAGGGATTTTGTGATGGGGACTTGGGACAGGGGGTCTTGGGGGTTTATATAGTGCCAAGGACGACCTGGGCTGGGCCTTGGGCTAAGAGGGGTTGGATTAGGACTCGAATTATAATCCGGACAGAGTTTGGATAGGTTTTGGGCTTATTTAGCAAGCAAACGGAGTTTCTTTTGGAGGATTGGGCTGCAATTTGGAGGGTAATTCGGATTAAGCTTCTAAAAGGTTCCCTCCAAATTTGAGCATGCCCTCGTTCACTTATTATTTGATGGGTTTTACGAGCTCTCGACAAAACGGCAAACTTCAAGGAATCACAAGCTAGCTTTGAAATTTGGGCATAAAATTTGGAGGGTTGCTTGATGATGGCTTCAAAGAATTACTGGAATCTTTTCAGAATTTTCCTAAAAGGTTTCCTAGGGTTTTTGTCTTTAAACCTAATTTAAAGTAATTTAAACTAGGGTTTTTTATATAACAATTCTCTTTTATTTAATTTTAATGTTTTTGAAATTACAAGTGACATACGATAAAATAGATGATGTCACATTACTGTTTCAAGGCTCCCATGCACTCTTGGGGTATACTCATTACTTCACTCGTAAAGGACCTAAAGCTCGCTCTGATACCAACTGTAACACCTCAGCCTAACATGGCTCAAGTGCTACGAACATAACATGCATAACACAATATTTGAAAGAAAATTTCGACAGCATGTCTAAATTAACACTTTTACATAGGACATTCTCAAACTCACAAAAATAAGCCAGCACGCTAATTAAAATACCATCTTAGAATCATAAAGCATAAATAAGATACCATCCAAGCATTAAACTTTAGTCGACCTCGAACAATAAGGAACCAAGTTAATATTTAACAAACAAAAAGAAAAAAAACGATTGCAAGCTCTAATATCATGTGACTAAGATTATTTGAATCACTAAGGAATCGAATGTGGAGTCTAAAGTGCGTGTGGCATCAGTGTACTACGCCCATCCCATGCATGCTTCAATGGTCACCTAAGAGCATGCACAGCACGCACGCTTTCAGCGCGGGCCGGCATCAGCAGGCGCTCGCGCGCGGGAGATATTTCAAACGCAGCAGATTACGCAACAGGCGGGTGGGCTGGCGCAGTGCTATTAGTGCGTGATGCAGGCTGCGTGATGCGAATCTTGCTGCGCATGCTCTAAAGGAAAAAACATAGAAAGTAAGAGTGAGTATAAAACTCAGCAGGTACATAAAACAAGGCATATCGTATCCTTACCTAAATTAACTTAAGACTTCAAGCCATGACTTCTTCATAATTTGATATGCAATCATGCAATGCATATGCTTATACTCATTTTTCATATGCATGTACCGGTACCGCTGAGTATACGTCCATCGATGTCACGCTCTACATCTCGTGGAGCTTGAGCGCCAAAGCGAGTCCACCCCGTCATCCTATGGGTCTTTCATGCCATCACATGCTCATAGATGCAAATGCTCATAGATTTAATCTTTATGAATCGCTTACCATCATATCATCTCATACCAACAAGGCATCATCCTCATAGGAGTAAGCATTCAATCACGAGTTATACCAAGAGGATCACCAATAATGAAATATGCACTTGCCACTTCTCCCAAACAATGCCGAGTTAACCGCAGGTGGAACCGACCCTGAAGCAGCGTTCCCTACAATAAAACGCCCTAAATCAACACCTAGAAAGCGAGAGAGACGCTCTCTAATGAGTATTAACTTATGACCATATAGAGCAAGTTAATTCCCCGTAGCATCACTTCTATAAATTCGAAATTCATTAAATTCCTATTATGAGCAGCAGCTTAAAACAACCATAACGGCCAAACCGTAAGTCTGAATTTCACGTTCTTGTACTCTACGGAAAGATAATTTTGAGATCTACAATTTCCGTAATATTTCCAAAGTCTAATTCCCTACAGATTTAAATTAATTTAAGTAATAGCGTACTATTGTAACAATCGATCTATTAAACCCTCACCTACAAGGATTCACTCCTATTAATCACGAAAATTAGCATCTAAATAGGGGAAGATCATGAGAACATATTCAACTTCGTCACACTTAAACCAATCAACAAGAATTCAATCAAAATCTCAAACCCTAACTCTTTCTTACCTTCCTCTTCCCCTTCCTTCTCCTTCCTTCTCTCTCCTCTCCTCTACTCCTTCCCTTCCTTGCTCCTGGCCGAAGTCAGCGACGGCTGTGGCTTGTGGCAATGCGCAGGAGGCAGAACAGGGGCAGGGCACTTGGTTGACCAAAGGAGGCGAGGGGAGGCGGTGCTCGGCACAACGGCGGCGGCGGCGACACCCCTATGGCGGCGGCTAGGGCAAATGGCAGCAGGCAGGATCGATCTCTTCGTGGCCTCCTACCCTCAAGTCAAAATTAAAGCCCAAATGGGCCGGGCTTTACTTGGCCTGGACGTGGCTCAAACAGGGCCTCACAGCCACTGATTAGTGTTACGAGCCAAAGTTGATGACCTATCAGGTATTGTATATACTTATGTTGACATGTTGTCTCTTTTCATTACTAAGGTCCCACTCTCCGTAACTTATGTAAGTTTATTTATCTTCCTTCGAAATACAAACAATTTGGCTTTTTGAATTTTAATTTTTCTGTCTAGAAGGTATCTCTAAAACTAAAAGCTAATGAAGAGCATTTGGCTCTCAAAGCCATGCTGTGAAGTTTTTTTTAGATAACCTAGATAATTAAGCTAAAGGAGATAAGCTAGATATGCTTTGTGATGAAATTTGTGTTTTCGTTTGTTTGCGCTTATTTTTTTTGGCTAGATCTGCTGCTTGTCTGATACAACGAATAGGAAAAATGCCACGTGCTCACCGACAGGTTCAAATGTTAACTTACACGACACTTTTATAGTTTTATTCGGTGTCTGACAAAGAAACTACAAAGTGAATTAACGAGTGGCCAGCCATCAATATGGCGCATTAAGCATATTATTGTTGACAAATGGGATGCGCTCATGCATCAGTGTTGTACTTCCGCCAAGTTTGTTTGCGAGGTTCGTCCCATTTCTTGGGAACGCATGGATTACTAAACCTAGAATCACATCATTACCCCAGAGATCGCTGAAAGGAGAGAAATATTGAGCGGAAAATGCCAGCTGAAGATATGGTGATAAGGGCCATCGCAATTATATTGACGGTATGTTCGCTAGGCACCAGAAATTTCAAATTAGGAGTAAGCAAGCTAGCACACGTACCTTAATTGAGCTTGAGGCCGGAAAACATAAACCTTTCTTTCTTCCAGAAATTACAGAACGTACCCCGTCCCTCACTGAGGCACTGACAAACTGGCACGCAAGAAAGAAAGCATTTGTATACTGCTGTGACGGTGAGCGTGCGATTAGAAGCGGGAGAAGCACGATACGGCGTCGTCGGCGGCCGGGGCGGGCGGGCCGGCACGGCAGAGCGGGCAGGAGAGGCAGGTCTGGTCGAACCAGCCGTCGAGGCAGGCGGCGTGGAAGGCGTGGCGGCAGGCGAGCGTGCGCACGCGCTCGCCCTCCGCCATCGCCGACAGGCAGACCGTGCAGTCACCGGCAGCGCCTCCGGTGGCCATGGAGACGGAGGAGGCAGCCAGGTGGTCGGCCAGCCCGGCGAGGCCGGAGGAGAGGGTGGGGCCGGCGGCGGAGCCGTAGAAGAGGGACGCCAGCGCCGAGGCCAGCGAGGCCAGCAGGAGCAGCGGCAGCGACGCCGCGCCGGAGACGTCATGGAGGTGGCTGGAGAGGCCCATGGATCGTGAGCTTCGCGCGGCACGTAGGGATCGCACTCGCAGTCGCCGTGTGCGGGTGCTCGTCTCGAGCTGCCGTGGGACGTGGGGAAGCGGAAGACCCAGGACTGAATTTATTGGAGCGTGTACTAGCTAGAATGCACTGCTGATGACCGGCACCTGGTCTGCTCTGCGCCCCCCTATGTGCTCCACGCACCGAACAAGAGCTTATCACATCCTGATCAAGCAGCAGTGGATTTATACAACTACAAGATATCTTGACACACCTGATTTGATTTGTTTCATGGAAACTGAATTGAAGTTCCTTGTACTCCCTCAAATATATGCCGCATGTCAAAGTTTCAAAATTTGAACCTTTAAGATTGGGTACATAATAATCTTGTACTATTATTGATAGATTTTATAAATAACGGTTTTGCTACGTTATGGTCGCCTACAATCGCATTGTCCGCGTAGGCGAATTTGAATGGCTCGCGATATTTGGTTGAGCGCAAGGCCACGAGCCGCCGCCGCCGCAATGCTGCCCACGCGGCCGCGTGCGCATGCTGCTGCCTGCACAGCAGCTCGCGCATGCAGCCAGTGTCCTGCTACAAGAAAAGGTAAACAGAGACCAAAATAAGAAAATTAAATAGAAAAAATGAACTGCTCGTTTTTTTTGCTAGCAGCTACAAGCTGCGTGCTGGACCCTCGCTAGGACCACGTTGTTGGGCTCGCGTCTTGGGCCACGACAGCGTTCGACGCGTCGGACGTCCACGCTGAAGCATTTCCCTATTTATAAAGTTTGAAACAAGAAATAAGTCCATTTTACATAACTCAACTATCTAAAAAGTCCATTCTACACTTTAAACTACAAAACTGATTTTTTACCACCCTCATCTATAAAAATCAGGTCACCTCTAGTGTCGACGGTTGGGATATCGGTCCCAAGTCAACCAAGGTTCTTGAGAAGGGGAGATAGAAGACACTGCCGAGCAGGGCAAACAACAATCAACAAGCAACGGGCAAACACATGATTTTTATACTGGTTCAGGCCTCTCCGGTGAGATAATAACCCTACGTCTAGTGCTTCTTTATATGAAAGGGGATTATAAGAAAGAACTCGGCGAGATGAACAGGTCTCGGCGAGATTCTGGATGTATAAGAAGTAGTATTCGATCTTGGCCCCTCTACACACCATAGGGGCTTGGTTTATATAGTGTGGAACAACCGACCTACCAGGGGATAATCGGGCCGGGCTGGCCGCTTGCCCGTAACGGACTCGTAGACATGCCAAATATATCCTGCAGTTGATAAGGTATATCTCTAATTCTTGGGGATCACGACGTCTGCTCCAATCCGAGAAACCTGCGTCCGAGTCTTCACGTAGCCGTGCGGAACTCTGTTCGAGTCGGACTCGAACAGGAAGCCTAGGCCGCCACGCACCGTACCGACCAAGAGGCTGTTCGGCAGGATGCACATGGGCCTAATAGAGCCCTCTAGGGAGCCAGGCCCTAGGAGGCTGTTCGGTTAGGCCGTCAGGGAGTGGGCCATGGCAATAGCCCGTGATTTTATCTCCGACAGCTAGCCCCCGAGACTCAAGTGGAAGTTCTCACTAGAGTGGGGTCTTCCTCTTGAGACTCCAAGTCACAAAGAGGGTAATTTTTCTGCTACAAAGATGTGCAACAGGCGACCGAACAGGTTATGGTTCAATCGAAAAAGTCTTGTTCTGAACCGAACAAGCCTGTCCAGTGCCAAGCAACTCTGTTGCGTCGAACAGGGAACCACATCTGTCCGAGCATAGCACCCAGCCCTCGATGCAGAAATCGGTAAAAGTAGCCGTTAGCAGATTCCAACGGTAACTTTCGCTGCGCAGTCGAAACGGGCGACCGTTTTTATCAACCGTTGCAGTAAAAACTATCCGTTTTGTGGCAAAAAACCGTTGCAGAGCTGCTCGGACCAGGGCTATAATGAGCACCCAAGCCGCCCGCGGCTTGACACTTCCGCTCTTGTGCGTCTTTCCTTCCCAAGCCCTATTCCAACTGCGCTAGCATCAATCAGCCGCAGCCCACCTCCGAAGCCGTTCGCCAAACCTGGGGATTGCTATGGCCAAGTTCGCGGGCACTAACATGACCGAGGAGGACTTGAAGAATTTGAAGGCAGAAGGACATGTCAACGCTGGCAGCTGGAGGCTGCCCGAGGAGGAGGAGATGCCGAAGCCGCTCGAAGATGAGTTCGTCAACTTCGAGCTCTTCGCACTTAGGCCCTCTTGAACATCAGCGGGTTGGAAGTTGCAAATCTCAATCCCAACTCGTTCCTCCAAATGGCCGTCTTCGCACACCCGTGCGAGGGCTATCTTTTTTGATCCAAAAATGTACTTCAATTGAATATATCGGTTGGTGACGAGATATACATACATTTATGATAAATCGCATTTGAATATGATGATTTTTAATATAGTCTATTTTTTCAAATTTTAATTGTTTTTTATTATCTTTTTATGTGAAATTTTTATATATTTGGACTGAAAAAATTGCCTATGCAAAACGTAAAACGCAGGCGCCTACATTGTAGTCGGTCCCCATAAATAAATTGTAATATTAGTAACTAGTCAAGTTGTATTTTATTGCGAAAAAATGTAATTAGAATATCGTAGAACTTTTGGTTTGTACGGACGTACTATTTACCTCCTAAAACAAATCTCCTTAAAAATTTATGTATATAGAAAAAGTAGATAGTATGGTCCCTGATGTTTACGTTGAAAATGACCCAGTATGTTTTGGATAGCAATGATTTTTTACGAAAATAATCTGAAAATAATTCAAGATCGTTTCGACGTCAAAGAAAGTCATTTAGAATTTTCAAACTCAGTAAAATATCCATCTTTGACAATTAAATTATATTCCTACATGTAAAAGAAATTTTGACAAATTTGCTTACAGTGATAAGTGAAAGAAAATTTGGTCAAACATCCAAAATTCATGTATATTTTTAAATGGTCGGTTTTTCTATTGAAAAAAAATCAATTTTACATGATCTATAGAGAAAGTTCACTTAAACACTTGAAACTGTGTAATGATCCATTTAATATGCATTAACAACAAAAACTAGAGCAGATAACCCCTGCAGTGATTTTAAAGGTGGTTTTCACATTTATGAACCTTAAATCATAAAAAAATCAATTCCTTTAGAGCATTAAAAATTAGTGATTAAATTCGTATTTTCGAGACGACACCGATGCACAAAACTGTAAATTTTTTAGATCAAAAGGAGTACACAGTTTTAATAATATATTTGGCTTTGTGGATTCAGTATCTAATCAGTTATCCCCCAAACAAATTAAACTGGGGAAGCTGAAGCATACAAGGGTTCTCTGGTGGCGGGAGGGAGAAATTTTTACAAAATTTGATTGCACACGTTGCACTGTGTCTTTATTAATTGGTGAGTAATACATAAGTTATGTATTTATATTCGAAGACTATAGCTGAAATATTAGAACACAACCGTGAAAATGCATAGATTTATATTAATTGGAGTTGTGATTGTTATATATCTACAAGGCGACGACTTGGGGACGGACGTCCGACGCTGCGCGCAACCCGATCGGCCCACCAACGACGCGCGCAACCTGCTGAAACAACTCGGCGCCCCCGGCCACCGTAACAAACTTATCCCGCCTCAGCGTGCTCGCGAATTCCTTCCTGTTTACATACAATGATGTCAGCAATAACGTAAGCGAAAAGATTTTTTTTCAGTTTTCTTTTTCGATGGGCATAGATTTTGACTGGTTGCTCCAATGCACAAACCGTTTGCACCGCTGCGTTCCTCGCATTTTTACGAACAAAACAAGAACAATGTTGCTATATAAAAATTTACTGAAACAATGTGTTATCCTAATACAACAATTAGTTTAGCCTGTTGAAACAATATGGCTAGTTTACTAAAACAATTACTTTTTTCTAGTGGACGTATAACCAAATAAAAAAGTTGGTTTAGCCTATTTGAACAATATATATAGCATGCTAAAACAATTGGTTTAGCTTATTTGAACAATATATATAGCATGCTGAAACAACTAGTTTAGCCTAATGAAACAACTTGTCTAGCCTGATGAAATAATTTGTACAGCCTATTGGAACAATATGTTTGGAATGTTGAAACAATTAGTTTAGCCTGCGGGAACAATCTATCTGGCCTGTTCAAACAATTGGTTTAGCCTATTGGAACAATATTTTTGGCCTGTTGAAACAATTAGTTTAGCCTACTGGAACGATATGTCTAGCCAAATGCAACAATTAGTTTTTTCTACTAGAACAATATGTCTAGTCTGCTGAAATAACTAGTGTATCCTATTGGAAACAATCTGTATAGACTGTTGAAACAATTTGGCTAATGCAAAAAAATTAAAAAAATAAAAATAAAAAAGTATTTAAAATGAGTTTATTAGGATTTTAGATGAATCATGAAATTTGTTCTATGCATTTTGGACTCCAGATAAATAGAGACAAAAATGAGAAAATTAAATAGAAAAAATGAACTACTCGTTTTTTTGCTAGCAGCTACAAGCCGTGTGCTGGACCCTCGCTGGAACCGTGCTGCTGGGCTTGCGTCATGGGTCGTGACAGCGTCCGATGCGTCGAACGTCCACGCTAAAGCATTTCCCTATTTATAATGTTTGAAAAAAGAAATAAGCCCATTTTACAGAACTCAACTATTTAAAATGTCCATTCTACACTATAAACTACAAAACTGATTTTTTACCACCCTCATCTATCAAAATCAGGTCACCCCTAGGAGGTTTAGGAGGGGTGGTTTTGATGGTGTGGCATCCAATTTTCTCAAGTTGCATGCGTACGAGGTCTAATTATTGATTTTTGGACTAAAAATAATTTTAAATTATTTTAATGCGTAAGAATCAGAAAAGAGTAACTTTCGTAAAAAAGATTGTTAGAATATTTCAAAATAAAGTTTAAAAATTTGGACGTGCCATTTTTTACAATTTCCAAAAAATATTCCCAGGACAATTGCACCAAGGTACTCTTAAAATTTTATCCGCACCTTTTGGAGTACAAAAAAACACTAATTTGGCAACCTATATATGTGGGACATTGGCAAAAAAACAAGATGTCACATCACCAAAATCACCCTGCTAAACCACCGAGGGTGTAAAATGATCCGGTTTTGATAGATTGGGGTGTTAAATAACACGAACCAGCATTGTATTTTAGTGTGTAGAATGAATTTTTAGATAGTTGATGGATGTAAAATGAACTTATTCCTTGATATAATAACAACGGAAACACTTTATGACGGACGTCCGTCCGTCCGGACTCGCTCTTCCTCTCATTCCTCTCTCTCCCGCACCCGCGCTCGCTCAATGGGGAAGCCCGAGCCGCGGCGCTGCCGTCTCGCCGTGGGGCGCCGTCGCAGGGGCTCGTCGCCGAGGCGCCCGCGTCGCCTCCACATGCTCGTACCCTCTCCCTTCCACTCCCCTACTTGCTTTTTTGATTGGTTTCGCTCGATCCGGCGAGCTTTGGGGTTGGGGCTGCCGGATTTGGGGAAGAAGGAGACAGGGACGAGCCCCATCCCATTTTTTATCACTCGAAACCTGGGAAACCCAGGGTAGCACGTCCGAAACCTGGGGTTTGTACTTTTGAAACCTAGGATTTTCGCTTCGAAACTTTTTCGGATCCCGCATGTGAAACTTTTGATTTTGCTTGACGAAACCTGGACTTTCTCTGTTGTAACTTCGACTTCAGCCGCGCGAAACTTGGGGGTTTTCACGATTTTTGAAACTTCGCATTTTGTTACTGAAACCTAAGTTTTGCCCACTGAAACTTGAACTTGTACTACTGAAACTTGAACTTGTGCTACTGAAACTTGGTTCTTACTCTCGAAAAACTTCCTGAAATCTCAAGTTTCGTCAGTTGTCAATAAAAAAGGCCATGTTGTGGAAAAAAGTCGTACAGATTATGGCCATTTCCACATCTCATTGTACTAAGGTTGATTTCTTCTTCCTTTCTCCTTCGGTCTACTATAATGGACAGTGGCAACAAAATTGGTTTTGGCCTTATCAAATAACTCACCTGCGAACGACAATGTTCATTTTCGAGCATACCATGACATTACGGTTTACCCAGAATTTTGTCTGTTAATTATGGGGATATCTTTTGTGTATGGTTATTCTTTTGTGTCCGGTTGAAGGTAACTACAATTCCATTATAGGATTTAGCTTCTATAGTCGTCATGTTATCTCTTCTAAAATGAATCAAATAATACAGTGTGGCTGTTTTTGTTGAAGATGTAACAAGAATTGGTATTACTGCAAAAGATATTTTATTTTTTTTGCTTCTTCAATTCTCTTGAGCATTGTTTAATTTACGTACGTTAAATTAAAATTAAAACCTACCGCTGATAATTGGTTATTTTGTACGAGCTATACAAAGCTTTACTTTGTAGTTATTCGTTGAAACTTTAGTAGTCCTAAAAAATCTTCAAAAATCAAACATATTTCTTAGCCTTTACGTGTCTCTTTTCGAGGGCTTTTCACGTATGAGTTTAAAAGCTATCTTACATTTTGACCCAGTCAAAAGATATTAGTTTTGCATTCCAACAATCCCTTCTTTTCCTTTCTTTTTTTTTAATGCACTACCAATCATGGCGCGCCGGGGCGCGCTTACCGCCCTAGTTCTATGTAAAACGTGGAAGCTTTTAATAGCATCGTCTACATACGTAAGTTGAATTTTGCTTTTACTATTAAACTAACATCTTATTAGTCTTCCAATTTGATTTCTAGTTTTGAATTTGAATTTTTGACTGAACTATTCAAAATTTGAATTATGGATTCTTCAAATTTGGAATTTTTGTTTTGAAATTTGTTTTTCATTTTGTTAATTTAATTTAAGATTGGACCTTCAAAATATAAACTCATTAATCTTTTGTACCAGTGATTTGGATTCTTTAGATTTTGTAATTAAAAATTTGAGTTTGGAAATTTAATCTTAGGTTTTCTAACTACTGTTTAAAAATGAATAAGAAAATTTTGTATTCTAATTAGATTTTAATAATTTGAAATGAAATCCCAATCGCCAGTACAAGAGATTGGGGAATTCCCATCCTTTTTGCATGGGTCAACAAAATGAGTTGGAATTTCATTGAACTCTCGTACAAGACATTGGGATTTTTCAAATTTTAAATTTGAAGATTTAGGTTTGCAAATTGGATTTCTTATTTTTAAATTTCAATTTTTGATCGAAACATGCAAAATTTGAATTTGCTGATTTTTGTACCAAAGATTGGGATTCTTCAAGTTGTAAATTTGAAAATGCTTTTTAAAAGTTTTATGTAGCATTTTTAACCAAATATAGAGTGTATATGGCATAGTTTTTTAAAGAATTTTAACAACCTCCTTACGAAACATATATAATAATATGAATTCGTGCCTAAAATATATGCCCCATTTTAATCTATCGAAAGGTGGGAAAAAATTCAAATAGTAATTTGTTACACCCCTAAGAGAAATTACGTGACGCAATCATTATTTTTTCCTTTGTAAATCGTCGATCTAGTAAAATATCTCATGCATGAAGTTGCTCATACAACATTGGTTAATTGATTTATGAAATCACGAAATGGTCTTTCTTACTTGTGTAAAAAATTTTAAAATGACAGTATCAAGTCTAGTCTTTAGCTTATATTTGTGGCAAAAGAATTCACATAATATATTAACCAAAGGAATTACAAGAATATATAGACGAGAGTATTTCATACCTAAAAGTTTAGAATAGTATGGAAGCGAACAATATTGAAGTAAACAAGACAATATAAAAGTGATGCAGACAACACGCGACAATCTTTGAATAGAAATGGATGGCTGCCAAGAGAGAAAAATTGTCCCAAAAATATAATCATGCTACAAGTTTTCTAATATTTTTAGAATTTGATATCGTAAAGGCACTCGAATTGTCAACGTACGGTAGCGGGGCCGACATCGACGACATTCAGCTGAACTTTGCACCTGGGGGTGGAAGAACATCGATCGCCGGGAAATGTACAGCGCAAGTACAACCACATGCACCTACGCGCCACGCGCACAAAATCTTGCGAGACAGCGAGACGAGAGGTTGGCCGTGTCATGCATCGGGTATACGTGCGTGCGTCACCCACGGAGAGCCCTGACCGCTGGGCGCTGGCTCTTCCCGCGCGCCCACGGGCGGCAATCTGAAACCGGCCGTGAGCCCGCGATGGGATATGGCGCTACTGCTGGGACCTAGCTGGTTCCACCGCACGCGCGCGAGGCCGCGCGGCTTCGGCCGTGGCACCCGTGCATTTTGGTTTCGCATGGATCGATCCGACGGACCATGCGCGCGGCTCTACCATATTGATTGCAACTCTTGTCTTGCCTGCCCGCCCATCCTCTCACGTGTTGCTTGAGTTTTTCGTGGTGTGCCGTGTGCCGATACCAGCCGGAATCCGGCTGCCGCGTCGAGCCACCGCTCGCCGCGCGGCGAAGCCTCGGGCGATTGCAAATTTGCAATTCCCAGAAACCGAGTTGATTGAAAGCTGAGATAATGATCTAGCCCCGGCAATAAACAAGTCTATCAGACTAAGCCAGTAACTTCAAGAGCAAAATAAAAGTTGAGTGCCCACCAAAACAGAGGTTTGTCACTGTGAAATAATCGTAATAATGTACTCCCTCCGGTCACTAAAAAAAGTCGCCGTTAACTTTTGCACATAATTTTGATTATTCGTCTTATGAAATTTTATAAATATATAAAAATATAAGTCATACTTAAAATATATTTAACAATAAACTAAATCACAACAAAATCAATGATATTTACACAAATTTTTTAATAAGACGAATGGTCAAAGTTGTGTGTAAAAGTCAACGACGGCTTTTTTTGTGACAGAAAGGAGTATTTAATTGTGGAATGTACGTTAGATATATAGCCGATCACGTACCATATCAACCCATAATTTTTGAAACAGCATCGGTAGGCTATGGCACAATGAACAACAAGCATTGAGCGCTAACTAAGGAAAACATAATCACCAAAAATATTGTGTAATACTCTCCTGTAGTTGGAACGGTAACAGGTTGAACGTCTAGAATAGATGTGAAGATGGTGAAGAGAGACAATGGAAGACCTTTGGTGAAGATATTCGCATAATGTAAAGTTGTGGGTACATGAAGCACACGCACAAATGCCTGCCATGACTCATTCGCGTACAAAGTGGAGATCAATCTCGACATGATTCGTATGTTGATGCTAAATGGGATTCGTCGAAAGATAGCTGACACTAACATTGTCACAGTAGGCGATTGTCTAGAAATAACCGGTAGTCTTAGCAAGAAAATAATTGGCCACAACACGATACTCGTCCTCAATGCTTGAGCGAGACAAAACTAGTGCTATGAAAATGAGGTTATCATAGATGGATACACCATAACCTAAAGTAGAGTGCCGTGTATCTGGACAACCAGCCCAATTAGCATATGAGCAATAAGGGACGTGGTGTTTGTGTGGTGAAGCTGCAAACCATGATCCAAAGTGCCCTAAAGATATTGAAGAATGAAGAATGTTTTTAATGTGCACTGAGTGGTGCTCTTGAGGGTCATACATATGCAAACAAATCGGCTGAACAGCATATGTAATATTCGGCCTTGTAAAATTGAGATAGCACAAATCTCCGACATGTTCTCTATAATGTGTGAGATCTAAAATAGGGGCACCATCAGATGTGGAAACTTTAGAGCTCATGTCAACAGGAGTGCTCAAGGACATAAAGGATGTACTAGCGCTAAGGGAGAAACATATTGTTCTCATGCGAAGACACAAAAACCCCAAATAAGTGATGCAACTGACCAAGACCAAGCCGTGTACCGTCGACAAACCCAGAAGGTTGAACACATTAGGTAGTTTGAGCTTAAATACCATGAAGGAAGGCAATTGACACATCAAGTTGATTGATAGGCCAACCCTGTGAGAGAGCCACCATGATAATTGTATGGATTGTTGCAGGCTTCACAACTAGGTTGAATATTTTATCAAAGTCAATGCCAAGACATTGGGTGAGACCCCGAAGAACCTATCATGCCTTGTAAAAAGATCCATTTTCATATATCAACAATAGCACCAGGAGGGCAGGAAACAAGATCCCAAGTGGCATTGGCTTGCAATCTTGCATGGGAGAAAATTCATCGGCCATGGCAGCGCACCAATTTGGATCCACTAGAGCTCCTTTGCAAGTCTTGGGGGACAGTGAAATAACAATAGTATAAAGGTCGAAAACCTGGCGTGGTTTGCAAAACCCAGACTTCCTCATGTGATCATGGAGTAATCATTGTTCACAGGAGAAACTATAATGGCACTCGTTAGTATGGCCGCATGGAGCATCGAGGTGGTCAATAGTGGCACAACCAGCGCTTCGCCGTCAACAACAACTTGTTGCAAGATGACAACAGAGGCTGCAGAGCATCTTGCGAGGGGCACTAGACCAGCTCTGGTATAAATAACAAACAGCACGGAGCTATTGGTGGTCATTTTGCACCGACTTGACCACCAACATATTGCACAAATTTGGTCTCCAAACAACCATAAGAGCATTTTATTTTAAATTACCAGTGTTCCACGAGTTTTTGTGAATTTTGCATGCAGAAAATCTTTTAGTCAAATTTGGGCGAAATATACTGAAATAGTTGGACCAACCGAGCCTCTCTATCCGTTCGGCCCACATTGTTAGCCCCGAGCCAGCTGCTCCCTCGTACATGCAAAGAAGCACAAATTCATGAATATGGAGCATTGGATTAACGTCGGTTGAAGCCAAGGATTGGATGGAGATGTCACTTGGATGAAGGGACCCACCTCTCGCAAGGATGACACATAGACAACAATGGTACTGACTTGGGGAGTCGTCCTAGCCATCCAAAATCCGACTTGGCCCCTTGCATGCACCGACTTGGGACAACATGCAAACTACTCCAGGAGGTACTATGAGCCTTTAGATGAAAAGTCAATTGATCAAAGGGGCCGGCCGACCCACCTATCTTGCAAACCAATGTCCTAAGCGACTCCTTGTGCAAGCCAAGTTACATCCGAGCATCCAAGGCTATGAACTGACCTTGGAGGGCTATAAAAGAGACCTTGAGGCTCAATTGCAAACCACGGTAGAGTGAAGGAGATACATAGCTTTGGTCTGACACTTAGAATATTAGAAAATAGGGAGAGACGAGAGACGAGAGTGCGAAGGAGGAGCCAAAATTGTCCGACGCATGTCCCACTTGTATCTTGGGGATGGAGCTCGACTTCGAGTGAAGTTCTCGTCTTCTTTCGGGTAACTCTGCTCTTTTATTATAAAAGTAAATTTAGTCTTTAATTTACATATATATTGAATACCTCATTGACGTTAGAATAAGAATAGCCTTATCTTTGTTGTGCTTTTATCATATGCACTCTTAAAAGTTGTGATTTATATTATATACGTGGTGTCTAGACTATATATTACCTTGGTATACGCCCCATGGACCTATGGTAGGCAGCAGATGGTGATAACCCTGTCTACCCTTTCCAATCCACTAACGTTCGGGTCTGCTCCATAGAGCCCTTCGAGGGCGACCGTGGTGATAGTGGGTCTATGGTGTTCCTCTATACATAAATAGGATATAATACTAGGTGCTACCACCCTTAAGTCATGTGAAACCTAGAAGACCATTTCGGCCTTCAATCTCATACCTCTTATCTCTTTCATTCCGTCCAGATGATGTAGATTCTTGACTGGTACACTTCTCGTTCGTCGTAGAAATCAATACTCTAGTATACTCCCAAGTGAATGCTACATCGGTATCCGTGCACTTGTGGATTATTCTATTAGGCTAAAGATCGCCAACAAGCTTTCCGGTGCCGTTACCGAAGAATAGTAGCTATATTAATCTCAAACCCTTCTCGTCTGTATACCACATGGATTCACAATCCATCTATCATTTCTCGGCTCCGAAGGGCTAGTTACTGGAGCCTCCAACATCTTCACAACCCATTGAGACACCAGGCTACGAGCTCCGCCTAAGTCTCATATCCAAGGTTTGGGAGCAATCGTTGTTTGTTGAAGTCAAAGACAATAATCCTTTGGGAATGTGCCAAGAGACCATAAAATGGAAGCTATTCCCATTCTCTTTAACAGAACCGACAAAGAACTCGTACAATCCGAACATAAGTGGCGTAGAAGGAAGTTGGAAGGCCTTGAAGGACAAATTCTACTTCACCTTCTTTCCACTTTCCAAAATCATTGACATCCGCAGGGAAGTCCTAAACTTTGACCAGAGTGAGAGAGAAACTCTTAGGGAAGTTTGGGAACGCTACACCTATCTAATCTGCTCACGAGAGGCAGTAGGAGAAGGGAAAGAAATCCTAGATAAAATCCTTGGTAATACCCCTTTCACCGAAGTCTACGATGAGCCTTTCGTGCGCACCGAGCCTATAGAAAAATCTTGTTCTCTCCATCCCATCATGTTCTCAGCCAAATCCGATTCCCTAAGGCCTCCCATAATTTAGAGGAAGTTCTCAAACCATTTCTTCCTTGCTCTAAGCACACCAAAGAAGATGCTCCGTTTCTTCTCCCTTTCGTCTTTGAAGATCTCTTCAAGGATTATGGTAGCGCTACGACGCAACCTTTTGAAGGCAGAAAGGATAATAAATCAGAGTTTCCATCCCTGCAAGATTATATTGTTGGCCAAAGTTTGGCAGACATATTGTTGACTTGGTCTATCGTGTTTTCGATATTCCTAATCCTACATGAAATATTTGTTACCAAACACACTTGCAACAGGAAATGTCCAGAGATAATGTAATAAATGAAAGTTCTAAGACGCACGAGAGGTGGAGGGAAAAAAAGGAGACGCACATGGCAGCGATGTTGGTAGGCATGGCACAAACTATGATACAAGACTATTACATGGGAGACCAAAAGACAAAGCTAATCTTGAGAGGATCTCATGACAAAGATGACCATGATGACAATGCCAAAGAGTTGTGGACATGCCAGCAGAACTGAGCGGGACATGGACGCATGGAGAGGGTAGAGCTCCCTATAGCTATTGCACCTGATGAACATGTGCTTGGAGTGTATGATGGGCGCCGACTCGGGTCCTGATTTTCTGGTGAGAGACGGTGGGGATAATTCGATAGGTGTCATGGAGACCTATACGATTTGGCTTCCAACCCCGCAAGAAACTGGAAATCCCGGCGATCACTAAACCACTACGACGAGTGTTATCGACCGAACCAGAGGCACGATCGACCTGTCCACGAAGGATGGTTCCTGCAGGCAACCGAAGGATGAGTAAGAACACAAAATAAGCAATCACAATTGCGAATATAGATTAAGGATAATGGGGTTAAAAAACTTGGTCTTGTTGGTCTAGCCGACACAAGAAGAACAAGGCGAAATCTCACACAACCGTAAAGAAATCAACTAAACAAAACCCAACTAAGACGAAGCACGGTGGAAAACTTATATAGGGCAGCGACCAGAGGAGGGGTGCCTAAACAGCTGCCCACACGTGCTCAACCCTAACTCTAGGGGTACATGGGCTTTGGGCCCAAAAATACGACGACGCAGCGCCGGGAAGTTTCTGTCCGTCAACTTATTGTCATGATTCCTGTTGACTCGGATTTAATTTGGAGGCATGGCCAGATCTGTTGGAAAGCTTATCTCGTAGTCTTTCCGTAGAGTCTTTATTTGCCTCATTTGGACGTCGTATGTGATCTGAGCGTCCGTTTAAAGGTGCACTGGTCCTAGATGTCCGAACCGGACTCGGCAGCGACTTCGATGTCCACTCGACTTGGGCTTGGTGGTCAGAGACTTCTTGAACCTTGTAATTAACTTGCTGAACTTTCGTTGATAAAGCCTTGAATGGTATGGCATGAGGATTCATGCTGTCTTGTCGCTTTCCTACTCCATCAACAAGGCTCGCCAGTGACAACGAGCTCGTCAGTGATGTCCTCATCATCCCCCTTTCTTTAATTTGAGTCATCCTCTACTCGAGCATATTGTCCGGCAAAATGTTAGGAGCAACAGTGGGCAAAACTATACTGATCTTTTAAATCATTGCATGGTTCTTTAGATAATTCATGATCTACACAATTCGTTTTAGCAAAGAGAACATGACTTTTCAATGTAATTTCATATTTATTTTCACCTGGTTCATTCTTTTTAGCAACATCATGTTTCTCAATTTTATCACATTCATACTTTTCTCTTTCTGCTCTTTCAACATCGGCTTTGGTTATTTCAGTAAGGGTCATAGGTTCTAGTAAAATTTTCTTGCCTTTAAACTTAAATTTATATTTATTAGTTCTATCATGATAAATAACATCTCTATCATACAACCATGGCCTACCTAATAAAAGTGAACATGTATCCATAGGTACAACATCACAATTAATATGATCATGATAAGAACCAATAGATATGGGTATTCAAGCAGTGTTCGTTACCTTCAGCTTACCACAAGAGTTGAACCATTTAATCACGTAAGGATGTGGATGTAGACTCAGTATCAAGCCACGCTTCTCAACCATATGTATGCTAGCAAGTTTATTGTGATTACCTCCATCAATAATGACTTGGACAGCGTGATCCTTGATAACGAATCTTGTTTAAAAAGGATTATGTCGTTGTTTCCTCTCTTCGATGTCACCATCCTTGTTCTTTGTCATCTTCGTTATCTTTCTTTCCATGTGAACCTGTCATTGTTAACAAAAACAAGAAAAATACAAAGATATATATATACTATACTCTACTGGGTTGTGTGAGTGGCAAAACTCTCTCTAACCGATCTTTTGCTTTTACCAGTTCTTACCACGCAAGCAGTAGGTATGATCCGCAACTGGGCGGTGATAATTTCGAATCACGAGGTGGCAAAGCGATGGCTAGAATTCGTTCCTGCTTGGTTAGTAGAAAGTGGAGCTTGGATAGGCTTTAATATGTAGCAAAGGAAGTACTAAAACCACGCTAGTTAAAGACAAGTTGAATAAGTGTTCAATGGCGGTACTATCTTGGTCCTATGCTAGACCGTAATAGAGACGCGAGCCTAATCACAGACGTCGTCACGAGAATCCAACCAGTACACATCAAAACAAACTCAATTTTTTACTCCTTTATTATGGCTTTTTTTGGCACTACCTTTTCTTGTTTTTACAGTGCGGCTTTTCTTTGCATTTGTTTTTTTTTTTAAACTTTTCAAACAGGATAACAAAAGAAATAATCTTTTAGACGCAATTATGGACCCAAACACTCCGAATCTGAGAAACACTTATATACAAAAATTGTAGAGGATCTTTTAATCTTTCCAAAACATCGAAGATCATCATAATCCGAGTTCATATAAGTGAGATATGGGCAAAACACTGAACTGGATACAAGTGAATACGAAATCAGCCTAAGAAAGATGGCAAGTTTTCTCACTATTCGAGGTCGAATTTGGGAATATTAATTTCGTCTTAAGCAAAGTTGGATCAAATAGAAAATTTTGAGATCTTTTCAACGAGCACAAGAACGTTTAAATCCAAGTTCGTATGCAAAAGTTATGACTGTTTTACTGCAACAATCACAAAATTGCACACAAGGACGAATTGGAAACGGTTTTGGAGTTTCCTTTTTGGGCTTGGCCGATATGGGGGAGAGGCTCGGCCCGGGGATATGAAAGGTGTTTTGGTATGTGAAAATTGTGGGACTCTTGAAAAGTAATCAATCCACTATTTTTTGGGGAAGGTATGATTGGGTGGAATATAGCAAGATCGCTATGAATAGGAACACGAAGAACACTATGACAAAAACATGACTCGAACTCGAAACTCTAAAGATTAAACACTAAGACCAGGAACGACTCGACGATGCAATGTAAATTCAACCAGAATTAAACTATGCGAGGCTTAAAGGGTTTGGAATTTTTTTTTGTGTGGCAATTTTCTGAACTCTAGATATGAAATCAATCTATTAAACAAAAATTCTCACCAAGTAACCGGATGCTCTGATACCACTTGATGGGCGCGGACGGGGGGTCTCGATCTTCTGGTAAAGACGGTAAGGATAATTCGGTAGGTGTCCCGATATGGATGTCACATAGTAACTGAAGGATGACATGGCAAACCACACGGCTAGTTATTGATGAAAATTCATAAAAATTAGAAAAAAATCATACAAATTCATAAAAATAGAAAAACACAAAAATAGTAAGAATTCAAAAAATTTAAAAACATAAAATTTTAGGAAAACAAATTCCAAAAGTCATAAAAATAGAAAAAGGATACGAAAAATTGAACAAAATCATTAAAAATGAAAAAAATAAAAAAACATAAAAAGAAAATAGCTGATTTTTTTGATATTTTTTATTTTTTCAAATTTTTTATGATTTTCAAATCTATATAAAAAAAAGTCGAACAAAGAGGTATAGATATTTATCTTGAAAAGGCCTCGAAGTTCAGGTTAAAAGAAATTAATAAATAAGCAAATTAAAAGAAAAAATATATTTGATACCCTAAACTATCGAGTTTTGTGTACGCAACGACCTATATAAAAGCTGCCACCGAAGAACGGGTGTACCGTTTGGCGACGCATCAACGTTGTGCCACTCGCTATCGCACCGCTATTTCTCTTCCGCTCTGTTCGGTATCTCCTCTAAGGCCAACATGTACAAACATCATCTTCCTTGTCCTGTATAGCTTCGCCAGCACGACCATCCGAGGAGGGAGCTCAACTCGCCGCTGTGAGCCTGTGACACGCGTGCTGCAACCTCACCGCACGTGCGTCGCGGGCTTGCTGCTTGTAGGCCTAGCTCTGGCTGCCGCCTAGAACGCGCATGGCCAGTCGCCTTGCCCACCGCAGCGCAGGCCACCGCGGCGCCTAGTGCGCCTCGCGTAGGCTAGCTCCTAGCGCCGGTCGGCGCCTCGTCTTGCGCGGGGCCACGCGTCGGCCGCCGCCTAGACACGCGCGCGGGGGCCACCGCCTAACCGGGCTCAGGCCTCGTGTAGGCACCGCGCGTGCGGGTCCCATGCCAACTACCTCTGCACGGCTGCACCGCGCGTGGGTCGCCACCGTGCTTGGAGGGCCCGGTGCAAGCCAGTCGCCACTGCCTTGTTGTGCACAGGCCCCAGCCTAGTCACTACCTCGCTAGGAGAGAACGCAGATCTAAGAGACGAGATAGAACAGTTGTTGGAATAGTCCCACATTGGAATGTGGGAAGTGGGGAGGGCCTCAGCATGGTTTATAAGGGTGAGGGTGCACCCCCTCATAGAGCTAGCTTTTTGGGGGGAGATGTGGCCCAAGAGACCTAAAGCCTGCTGCTGTACGTTGGGCCTGCATATGCGGCAGGCCAACGGCCTGGGGGTGCTCGGCGGGCGCGCCATGTGGGCGGCCCGGCCAACAATACCACTTCCCACATTCCAATGTGGGACTATTCCAACAACAGTGAGGAGAAGAAAGGGAGAGAGAGAGAGAGAGAGAGAGGAGGTAGAAATTGATTCCACACATTTTAAACACTTTTTGAATTTTATACAAAAATCAGAAGTTTAATTAAAAATTGATCAACTGCAACGGCTAACAACGCGGGAGCGTGGGCTGCGTTGGATCCGCGCGGTGCCGGCGATCGGACGGACGGCGTTGGTCCGGCACAGGCTCGTCCGGACGGACGTCCGACGCCTGGTGCTCGCCTAAAAATATACATCAGATAGTATTTACTTCAAAAATTAAAAGTAATAAGGCCCTTTGAAGGTCAATATCAATGGCATTATTATTATTATTCCCCAACACATTATAGCGCAAGCTATATTGTATTTGTATACAAAGTACAAAGCTCTAACCAGCTGGCATCAGGTTTTGCCATGTGTCGCATCTTGTTTATGCCATGTGGCACAACCATGTGTAGCCACCTAAGAAAAGAATAAAAAACTAAAAAACTTAAATTTAGAAAAAGCTAAAAAATTATAGAAAAATTCAAAATGCAACAAAAATTTAACGGTGATATTTCATAAATATATTTAAGCATTAGAAATGTTGAATTTTATAAAATGAATTAACAAATAATAGAAAAACTTTAGAAAAAAAATGTAAAAAGTGAAAAATATAAAAAGGAAAAAATTAAAATACGTTTGTGCATTACAAAACTAATGTCACGCGTCCGTGGCAAACATGGCTAGCTTCTTAATACGTAGCCATACGTTGGGTTGCATGTTCACGTGTTCCTAGAAAGCTGTATCTCACCGCATGTTATCGTCGAACCCACTGGCCACTGTAGATAAGTCTCTTTCTCGCATAAAGCATATAATATAAGTATCTATTAAATGTACAAGAGCGGGTTTGAGTCCTCCCTCGCCGCCACGTGGCGGGCTCCTCGCGCGAGCGCCCGCTCCTTGCGCCAGCGCCCGCTCGCGCCTGCTCGCTCGCGCTCGGCCGCTCGCCTCGCTCGCCACGTCGCCGCTCGCCCCGGCCGCTCGCCTCGCCACGTCGCTCGCGTCTTGCGCCTGCTCGCGTCTCGCGTCGCCACGTCGCGCTCGCCTTTTTTTCCTGCGAGCTTCGCCTCGCCTGGGCGCGCCACGGGCGCGCCTCCGCATCTAATAGGCGTCTCCGTTGGTGGACACGTGGCGCATTCTTTCGTTCGGCTTCCCGTTCCTGCAGGGCGTTGCTGTTGCTGCGCACGTGGAGCGTCCCTCCGTTCGGGTCGCCGTTGCTGCACACGTGGGACGTGCTTCCAGTGCCAACCGCTTCGCGCCTTGCGTGTTCTGTTCGCTTTCCCAGACTCGCCACACGGGTTTGGTTGGCCTCGCAGACTACGCCGCCTATTTGTTGTCGTCGACCTTGCTACTTGACCGCACGGACGCGGCCCGTCTCGCCGCCCGCCCCACGCGCGCCTCCGCGTCTCGCCGGCCGTCCCATGCGCGCTTCTGCCTCGGTAACGCGCATGGCGTCCTCTGCGGCGCGTGCAGTCACGCCGTGCGCGGGTCGCATGCCGCTGCTTATACGCCGCCTCCGTGTGCGGCGGCGGCGGCGCGTCTTCCGCCGTGCTGCGGGACACGTGCGTCGTCCGCGTTTGCGGGTTCATGCGCCACTGCTTGCCGGCCGGCCTCGCCGTCCACCTCAGTTGGTCGTCTCTCCCGACGCATACCGTCGAACACGCCGCCGCGTTCGATCTCGGTGACGCGGCAGCGTCGCGCCGATGGTTGCTTTCCTCGAAGATGACCGAGCGGAGGCCTCGCGGTCGCCTGCGTTGTCTGCTCTGGTCCTGCGGCTTCGGCCACTGGCCCACTGCATTGACGAGCCCCTCTCGCTGCGCGCCGTCTGTGTGAAGTAT